>CM034153.1:565947438-566136346 GCA_019776745.2 Taxus chinensis | reverse complement strand
CATCTTATGACCCACTTAGAGGAGGTTTCTTGATATTTTATGCATACCTAGGCACCCAAAAATAGGCCTAGGGTGCTCACAAGCGCCCTTGTCACTCTTCAGGAACTCAAGTCCATCCTGTATCCCCATATTTGCAATTTTTGGGTCTGTGTGTGATGCTCCTACCATTATATTCACCTAGTCATCACTTTGGTATAGTTTAAAATTAATTAAAAATCAGCTAAGTACCTTTTTCTCCTCTTTATAATTATGGTTTCATAATTTATTGCTTAATTTCTTTGGGTTATTTTCTATACTTAATTGCATATTCTTTTTACTTCTACAGTAGCATCATATTAGGCTCTTATTTAACAATTTGGCTTAATCATGACCATCTACGTGATATTTTGATTTATATTAGGGAAAGGTGGTGGGTGGTAAAGTAATTTTAATCGATCATATTCATTATCTAATGCCATAACTAACTTGTTATAACATGCACTCTACAGGGTCTTAGTAATGAGCCAAATTGTATGTTGACATTATGTTGCTTTTTCATGACTCCCACTCAAACAAAAATATTTTTCTATAAAAAATTAAAACAACCATACTGTTTTTTTGGTCATATAGCTTCATGAGAAATACATAAAACTTACTGTTATCACCAAATCACAGCACCCCTGGATGTTGATCAGATTTCTAGTTTGATCATGCTAGCATCCAATGTGATTGCGCAACATGGAATCCTTTCTCCAAGTGTGGGAGTTGAAAAAATGAGAAAGGAATCTCCAGAGAAGGTTGGTTCCTATTCCTCTGTTCAGATGCACACGAAAAATGTAGAGGGTTTACTCAAAACCTAATCTAACATTCCGAGGAGACAGGGTAAGAAGATGCATAAAAAATAAACCTAAGCTAACAGAGGTGATGCACCGAGGAATGAAGAACACCTATCTTGCCAATAAACACAAACCATTCAAATGTGATGCAAGATCATGCACAGATAACAAAATTTGCAGTGAAAGATCAGGAGGATGCAAATGAACACAGAGAGGGTTGAGAATCATGCACAGAAATGCATTACTTGCTACAAAGATCGATACAATACACTACAAAATACCAAGAGGCAATGTTGCATTACAGTTTTGAATAGGAGGTTTGAACTCCATAAATTCACCTGCCAAAGAGAAGAAGGGAGAGGCAAAACAAGAATGTTCGACCTTTAGAAAGAAGCCCCTCCTTACAATTTATAGGAAGAATGAGAGAGGGAAGAGAGAGGAAATATAGATCTATCCCAACCACTTCTAGGTTGCATTTAACTCCTCTCATTATGGTAGTGGGTGAGAACCCTAGCAAAAGTGGTGAACTGTATTTTGCATTAAAGCTAGTTGTTGAAACGTCAGTTCTGGCCATTACCACGCACCAGAGACATTTTTCAATTTTCTCTCTACATACTAAACCAAAATGCAAGATTGACCCCAGAATCATGTAGAGAATTTCACCAGATTTCCATTGATTTAAAGAACGTGAAAATCTGAGCTCTGGATCGAAAGTTATGGCAATCTGAAGATTTAGGGCAAAAACAGGGCAAAACGGATCGGCAGGAAAATATTTGAATTTTTCCCGCGCTCTACCACTTGGATCACATGTGTCAGGCTCTGATTAATTTGCGGGTTCATCCTCTGAAAATTTCTTTTGGGCCCTGCCTTAATTTCTTGCCACTTGGACATGTGGCACTATTTTATTGGCTCGGGCCTGAGGGGCGCACTTTGTCCCTTGAAAATTTGGTATTTTTCACTTTGGGAAAAGTTTCCTATTTCTCCCCGCACTCTGCCACTCAAGTGCCATATGGCATGATTTCATTGGACACGGGCCCTTCCTGACCATTTTCCTTTTGTTTTTGCCTTTGGAAAAAATTTCAAAATTTTCCCGCCGAGCCGATGAGGTGAAGACACGTGGCGAGATTTGATTCGTTGGCGGCTCTTTCGGCTTTTCGCATCCCACGCGTCCCTCACGTACCTTTGGCCTGGCTGTCCCAAATTTCCTGGGACAAATATCTCTGAACCACCCGATTCGGGCTTCCTTGTTCCTGTTTGAGGTGAAGACATGTGGCGGGATTTGATTGGCTCTCGGCTCCTTTGGATTTTCGCGCCCCACACTTCCTTTTGGCCCAACTTTCCCGGACGAAAGTCCCCTATTTCGGCTGAATCAGCTGGTTCAATTCCTTCACGTACCTTTGTCCCAACTGTCCTAGACTGCCTGGGAAAAATATCTCTGAACCACCCGAAATGGACTGTCTTGCGCAAAACCTGTCGATCCACGTACTTTTGTCCCAACTCTCGAAAACAAGACTTAGGCAATTTTTTCCCTCTTTTGGCCGATTCACCTTTTCATGTCCCTCGTGTTCCGACGTCCCAAGTGCTTCATAGACCGCCTGGCGGCTTTTCGGCCGATTCGTACCCCGACGTCGCAAGTGCTCCAAGGACCGCCTAGGACAAGACTTAGCCAATTTTCTTCATTTTTCGGCCCAATCTTGGATTTTGCAATTTTTTCACATTTTTAAAACTTGTTGGGTTTTCCTCTTAGACAGGAGAGTTAGAAAGAAGTTGAGGGGACCCCAGAAACATGATTTTTTTCCTTGAATCAATATACTTTCTTGGGATTGAATAATCTGATGCATGTTATCAAAATTACCTTGGGGGGTGAATTTTGGATAACACTTACCTCCCTATTGTAGTTTGTAGTATGTAACATGTGATAATAGCATCTTTAGTGTTCATATATAGAAATGTTGGTGTTGTAACTGATCAAGTTTATCTTACTCATTTTTTGTATAAAACTCAATCTTAGCAAATTTCCATGGTTTTCTCTTCAAATGCTAAATGTGGTTCATCTTCTCAAATCCTAAACATAAATCATCTAAAGGGTGACTCTTACGACAAATTTCACACCATAGGTAGCAGTGAGAATGGCTTTCAAGCCACACTGGTTGAGAGAAAAGGGGTTTGATTTCCTCTGAAAGATGAGAATAATGAATATTTATCATGGATCAATTTGGATTTGTATAGGAACTCCAAAGGTGGAATAAAAATTGCTCTCAGGATGTGCAGGTTAGTAGGAATGAGGTTAGAGATGCAGTTAGGATTATCCCCATCATTTGGGGAGAAATAGTCAACAAAGGTGACACCCCTATGTTTGATCAAAACACTAATGCCTTGATCCCTATTCATAATAATATTTCCCCTGTTAAGGAATATGGAAGACAAAAACCAAATTTGTTTTCTCCAAGAAGAAGGATAAATCCCAAAATGTATGCAAGATTTTAAATCCCTTATAGAAGACTTTGTTGTTAAAGATAGAGGAGGATCTATTGTAAAAGGTTCTCAAGGATAAGGCAAATATCTCCCAACTTGGACTTGTTGAAATTTTTGACACCCCATGCGAAAAAGGTTAAGTCGAGACTTTTAAGTTTCTCATATTGGTCGGGTTATAATTTTGGTTATGTTTGGGTCAACCACCTCAGATTAAGATACATGTTTTAATTTTTTGGTTTTGGATAGTCTTAGAAGTCATTTTTGGATGAAAACTACAACTTGGGTACAATTACAAAATTCCATGCCTCATAGATGCAGCCATTCCAATTGTTACCCTTGTCAGAACTATGGAACATCCATAAATGACTATTACAATGCCCTGAAGAAGGTAGGAATGGTGGCATGTACCAGACATGATGTTCTTAAACTACAAACAAGGTGCAAGTTTGAAAAGTTTTACAAGTAGTTTGCATTTACAATGAGCGTCAATAAGGTACACTTGGATTTAATTTTTTTCCATGATTAAGTGACTTATTTAAGTGTTTTGAGCTGTATAGATTCATTAATTATCCATACAAATAAATAAAGTAAAAAAAGGAAGGACATACATCTCATTACATGAAAATATTTTCATTTATTCATGAAGAATAGATATTTTTCTCACGCAAGCCGTGAGAAATAACTCAAGAAAAGGAATGCATATACTTATGAAATTGAAAATGTAAAGAGGAAAAGTAAACCCATCATTTATTTGAGGAGGTTTTCTTTTCTTCTGAATTATTGTTCCAACTATCCTCTGAAACTTATCATGATACCTAAAAAGGAGAAGGAAATGGTCGTCAATCTTGAGCTCGGGGTTTATTATTACAAGTTTCAAAAGAACACGCATTCAAAGGTAGAAATATGGTAGTCAAAGGAAGACATGGGAAAAATTTCATTATTACAATATCGAGAAATGAAACATTAAAATTTCCACTATTAAGGAAGCAACACAGTAGAAAAAAGAAGTCATAACAGCCATACAATCAAAGAAAAAGTTAAGATACAAAGTTTGATACAATATCTACATGGTTGTAGAATAAGTAAAGAACTTAAGCAACAATTTTAGGGGTTCATATCTAGAACTTTCCATGATTCACAAAGCACAAATGAAGCAAGGAATGCAGTTTAGAAAGGTACCAATATTCAATAAAGATCAAACCGCAAGTTCTCACTCCAGAGGTTAGGAAAAGAATACAAGTTTCAGGAGTATAGTTTTGAAAGAAGAAAGTAGATCACTGATTACAAATAGCGTAAAAAATTATTTTCAATACTCTTTGAGTCCCAAACCTTTCAAATATCTATTGTATAATAGAAAAAATTCAAATATCCATAGTTGCAAATTAAGCCAATTTTTGTAGCTAAGAACAACCTCAAATCAGATTATAGATGCATCTAGAAGAAAAGTAAAGTTACACCCTAGATTTGAAGACAAATGTAAGAAAGTGATACAAAAGAATAACTTGAGAAGTTTTCAAGAAATTTCAAGCATCAATTATAAAGAAAACCATAATTTTCTCAACTTGAAGTCCTTGTATTGTTCTTACAAGAATAGAAAAACTATTTCTTCCTTTCTCATCACAATCAAGGAATTCATTTGAAGCATGAAAGAACAAAAACAACAAATGTAAGAAAATTTCATCTTTAAATGAAAATAGATATTATGAACCACAATGAAAACCATTTCTATTGTAGGGAAGATTCACAACATTGAATAAAGGGAAACCCAGATCTCATCCATAAGTGCCAGTTAGATCACCATAAGCATTTTAAAGCGAAAAACATGGCTAGTTTTTCATGATGCAAAACAATATCACTGAAAAATGGTGAAAATAAAAGCTTAGATCCAGGTGTATATAGAAAAATGTTACTCAAGTGACTCCATACGACTAAAAACCTCAAATAGATCATCTTTAGAAGGAACCCAAATGATCTAAAAATGAGAAAAGTGAGCTACCAAATTGAAAATTAGGAAATCTTAAGTACCCATCAAAATGGCTAAGAAAATTTACAATGAAAGGAGCTTCATGGAATCAAAATAATAAACCAAAACACATCTTTTGGGTAGAAAAATAAAGACTAGAACTTTGAAATCAACAAAATGGCAAGATGCATAAGAATAGTGCTACCGAAACATCAAAAATCTTACCAGTTTTGCAAAGAATTTGATTCACTGATTCCAAAGAAATACAGTCAAACCTAGAATTGTGTAGTTTGATGCGCCCAAATTAGCAGGAACTTGAAAAGGTCATAACTTGAGCTCCGGGTGTCCGTTTGAGTCCGTTTTTTTTTCTTGAAACCACATGTTTTGATGAGACGAACGCAGTGGAAACCTACCTTACCAGTTGGGACAAGTTTTTAAACACGTTTTCGGGCCCTAAATCCGCCATCTTGAGGCCAAAAATTAGGATTTAAGTTATAGTTTGGTTTTTTCCTATTTTTGAGCATTAGTTAATTTTAGTCTATTAATTGCATTGTGAGTTAGAAATTTGGCAATTCCTCTAATTTAGGGATGTAGAAGATGCATGGCAATTTTTGTACCTATAGGAATAAGCATGCGAACTTACTAAGAATAGCAGGTTCTAGTAAACTGCTAAAAATAGTAATTTCTGCCACCTAGAGTAGATTTAGTCAGAGTTAGCTAGATTTTACTTGGCAACTTGAGTTGGGAGTTATTTTCCTATTTAGGAAACATTGTAATTCATTATTTGATAATGAAGAAGGAGATCTATTTTCTTTTGGAGTTCATTTTATTGCAGTTTATCTGGTTGTTCTTAATTTGGCTACATTATCTGGTATCAGAGCTGGTTCGAAGTATTTTGTTTAAAAATGGAAGGAAGAGGTAGAGGAAGAGGAGGCGGTATTGCCCAGATGAATAGAAATATGCAAGATCTACAGAGACAAGTTGCTGCACTTGCTTGCAATGATAACCCACAGAGGAAATCAAGGTGGAGATGACACAAATGAAGAAGAAGTTTGTGAAGATGAGGAAACGCAAGCACCACCATTAGCTTTTGAAGAAAGGATGCTTCAAGCATTAGAAGGAAAGAATGATGGGATAAGAGTTGATGTTTCAGAGTATGGTGGTAGTCTAAAACCAGAGGAGTTGATAGACTGGTTGAATAGCATGGGAAATTTTTTTTAGTGGAAGGCTATGTCAGAAGAAAAGAAGGTAAAATTTGCATGCACGAAATTAATAATAGCACAGTATCAGATTTACACTTGATAATAATTCTAAGATTTCTTCTTGATGTTTCTTTATTCGAGGAACATACAAATATATAGGAAATATACTTCCTAAATAATAGGAAGTAGCTATAACAACTCACTAACTTTACATGAGTTGTTTCTAACACACTAACCAAATATAATTGTTATTGTTGTTTTATATAACAACTAATAACAATTTACTAACACATACTTACAACATGATAATTACTTCACGTAATTATTATTCACACACATAAATATGTGAAGCACTATATAAATATTTCCTAACATTCCCCCCCTTAGTGTGAACATGTGGAAAACTTGCCTTTGTACTTGCAACGTGCCGCTACGTAGCATGCTCATGGTCTGGATGGTTTCAAGGACAATACCAACAACCTCTGGATGGTTTTCCAAGTGGTTAACCAACAACCACACAACAGATGGTTTTTGAGGACAGTACCAAAAACCTTTGGATAGTTTTTCTGGATAACTAACAACCACGATATCATGGTGATGCAGTAGAATCAACAACTCTCATCACTATCTCACTGCAGGGAATAACATAGGAAATTCTACTAAAATATGTTGCTCGTACATACATAGAAAAAGATGACATATTGGAAATGGAACATTGGATCATGTTCCCCCCCTCAATGTGAAATTTCCACTTATTGAAAACAGGATCACTGTAAACTGAGGCACACCACACTGGAAGCACTAAAATCAAACTGCACACACACCTATTACCAAAGCTGATATGCGGCCCCATCGTTGGCAAATGACGAGAGGTCGCTGAATGACCTCTAAACCTCCGATGCCTCCATCCTCCAATTTCATACTGCTAGCTAAGAAAATTTAGCTTTTGTGGATCAATGGTTACCAGGACGTCGGGTAACACCGAAAATGCGTCTGTAAGGTAATTTTATTTTATATTTTTTTTTACAATTTTTACAATGACTCAATTTTCACACAACATAACACTATGATGACATGAATTGTAGATTTTGACAGTGACATGACTTTAACAACATTAATTTTTGACGAAATGACAGCTAACACATAAAAAATAATAATGAAATAATCTACATTAATGACATTATTGACTTATTTAACAATTAAACAAACTTGATGGACAAACCACTCACAAATTGAATTTGGCAAAAATTTGACGACCAAGTAATGACAATATAACGACTTGAAACATAATCAACATTTTGACATTATTGATGACACAGTTTTTTTTGTTTTTAAAACATAACTCTAGAACTATAGAACATAAAAATTTACTTGACTGAGTAGACACTCATAGACTCGACTCGAAACAAACATTGAGTGACACACAAAAAATAATATTATAACTATGGTGAACAGATTGTAATATCACCAATATTTATGAAAGTTTGAAATCAAACTCAAACCTTTGCGTCTAAAACTGCGGGCAATTGGATGGCAAGGAGTAATAAATGGATAAGTGGAAAATACAAATAACACAGTGAAGAAACTATTATTTAAACCGACCATGTTCCAATATAATAGTTATCTCCTTTGTTCTGAATCCACCAACTGCTAATTAGATTCTGATGAAAGAATTCAAATCTATTTTCAAGTCTGATGTAGAAAATGTGGTGGTCTGAGTGTTGAAATGGTGAGTAGATCTCGTGATCAACAACATATCATGAAAATCGAGCCAAAGAAAAATTGCATGCAAACTCATATGTGGCGTTTGAAGAGTGGACAGTTGTCTAAATAATGCACCACATCTAGATCAGGTCTTGCAGTTAATGTGTCAGCTCCTTCTTCGAACTGTAACTATTTTCTCTTGATAGATCTGCGAGAAGACTAATACATAAAATGACTACTTTTGATGTATTATTCACTGCCAACCATTTATTCGTTGCAACTGGAATGGAGAGCAAGTTGTGGTTGAGACTAGTGGCTCAATGAAGATCTGTTTGCAAATTTCAGAGATCAAAGCGTTGAAAGTTGTATCAACACCATACACAGTTCAAAACATAGACGTCTGGCTGTTGGTAAAACTTTGACTGTTTCCAATCACATTGTATAGTTATGGCTCCACTCCATGGAAATGTCCTCACATCCTTGTATGCTTCTTGTAATTTCTATTATATCTTCACAAAGGGAAAAGATAAATGCAATGAAATTTTATCTATCAAGGAATTTATTCAAACAACAATATATTTCTATGCATATGATGGCTGTGCAGACTGAAATATGTCCTCCTATTTTAATGCATCAGCAGATTGCAATCCAATAAAATTGGTGAATTGAAATACATGCAATTAGATCTCCATCTTTCATATGTAAAAGTACGTCTTTGATATAGATCTACTTATCTCCAATTTACCGCAAATCATGCATCTATACACTGAACATAGCTAAGTTCTTCGCTGGAAAAAAAACTCTGAGAAGAACTTATGATGCATATTTAATGACACAAATCCAGGGGTGAAATACCAATATGTCTGCCCCTTCAAAAATAATTAAACTTCCATCATAAGCTTTCGTTCTAATACCAAATAATAGCACAGTATCAGATTTACACAATAATAATTCTTAGATTTCTTCTTGATGTTTCTTTATTCGGGAACATACAAATATATAGGTAATATACTTCCTAAATAATAGGAAGTAGCTATAACAACTCACTAACTTTACGTGAGCTGTTTCTAACACACTAACCAAATATAATTGTTATTGTTGTTTTATATAACAACTAATAAAAATTTACTAACACATACTTACAACATGATAATTACTTCACGTAATTATTATTCACACACATAAATATGTGAAGCACTATATAAATATTTCCTAACAATTAAAAGGTCATGCTATGTTATGGTGGGATCACCTACAGAAAGAGCAGTCAAGAAAGGGGAAAGAAAGAATTAGGATGTGGAGTAAGATGGAGAAGAAGCTAAAAGATAAATTTCTACCTGTGGATTATGCACAAACCCTTTACAGGAGGTTTCAGAATCTCAGACAGAACTTACAAATAGTGCAAGAATACATAGATGAGTTCTACAAGTTGTCCATTCATGTAGAGCATGAAGAAACTGAGGAACAAATGGCTGCGAGGTATGTTAATGGATTAAAATTTTCTATTCAAGATGAGATAAGTATGCATAGGATTAAAAGCATGGAGGATGCCTATCAATTAGCCTTAAAGGCTGAGGAAAAAAAAAATTGTCAAAGTTTTAGGCAATCACCTGGAATGAATAGGGGGGCCTCATCTTCCTTTCGGGGATGAGATGGTTTCAGCCAAGGTAGGGGAGAATCATCTCGTGGATGGGAAAAGAAAGAGGATACGAGACAAGATTTCCAGAATCAACAAAGAGGAAGAGGATTTTCTAGGGGTAGAGGATATGCTGGCGATAGAGGATGGGAGGCTCCATGAAGACCATTTGTTTTTTACAAATGTGGTGAAGAAGGGCATCGGGATTTTGAATGCCCGCATACTTATACACATGACAAAAGGCAAGGAGATGCTTCCAAGAGGAAATCTTGTTGAAGCTGAGCAAGTAGAAGATGAACAAGACCTCGAAATTCCACCAGATGTTGGAGAAACTCTGATGATCAAGAGGACAATGATTGCTCCAAGAAAGGAGGTCAAGGGGGATGCATGGCTACGTACAAATATTTTCAGAACAAGATGCACTTCAGGAGGAAAGGTATGTAATGTTATTATTGATGGTGGTAGTTGTGAGAACATGGTTTCAAATGAGATGGTTGATAAATTGGGTCTGCATTGTGAGAAGAATCCTAACCCTTATCGTATTGCATGGTTTAAGAAGGGTAATGAAGTTACTATTGATAAGAGATGTTTAATAAGCTTTTCTATTGGGAACAGTTATAAGGATGAGATTTGGTGTGATGTTATTCCTATGGATGCATGTCATATGCTGCTAGGAAGACCATGGAAATTTGATAGAAAAGTTATTCATGATGGGGGAAAAAATACTTATAATTTCTGGAAGGATGGCACAAAACTAGTTTTGATACCTCTTAAAGAAGAGGGGAAGGCTGAAAATATGCTTTCTGCAAAGGAATTTGTGAAGGAGGCAAAGGCAACCGATTTCTGTTATGCACTAGTTGCAAATAAGGATGAACTTGTAAGTGCTCAAATACCAATAGAAACATCAGAATTAATAGAAGAATTTTCAGATGTTATTCCTGATGAGCTACCAGATGGATTACCACCCGAAAGAGATATTCAACACCACATGGATTTGATTCCAGGGTCTTCACTTCCAAATCAAGTGGCTTATAGGATGAGCCCGACATTGCATGCAGAGTTTAATAGGCAAGTGGCAGAGCTCGTGTGAAAGGGGGTCGTAAGGGAGAGCATGAGTCCGTGTGCAACACTAGCTTTATTAACACCAAAGAAGGATGGAACATGGAGAATGTGCACGGATAGCAGAGCGATCAATAAAATTACAATCAAGTATCGGTTCCCAATACCTCGCCTTGATGATATGATGGATGTGCTTGCTGGATCTAATTATTTCACCAAGATTGATCTTCGAAGTGGTTATCATCAGATTCAGGATCAGAGAAGGAGATGAGTGGAAAATAGCATTCAAGACAGGAAATGGATTATATGAGTGGTTGGTGATGCCATTCGGGTTATCCAATGCACCTACTACTTTTATGAGATTGATGAACACCGTGCTACTGGGAGTATAATGGTAAGTTTTTTGTGGTTTATTTTGATGATATCTTGATCTTTAGTAAAACTAAAGAAGAACATTTGAGGCATCTAAGATTGGTATTTGAAGTGTTAAGGAAAGAGAAACTCTATGCAAATATGAAGAAGTGCACATTTATGCAAGAGAGCTTGGTATTCTTGGGCTTTATTATTTCAGCAGGTGGGGTACAGATGGACTCAGAAAAGATAAAAGACAATTATTGAATGGCCTACTCCACGGAGTATAACAGAGGTAAGGAGCTTTCATGGTCTAGCAACATTTTACAGAAAATTTATTAAAAATTTCAGCAGTATTGTAGCACCTATCACAGATTGCACAAAAAGAAGGGAATTTTTGTGGACAAAGGCAGCTGAGGATAGTTTTCAATTCTTGAAGAAGAAGGTGATAGAGGCACCCATTTTGGCACTACCAGATTTTGATAAAGTGTTCGAGGTTGATTGTGACGCCTCACATGTGGGTATTGGAGCTGTTCTAAGTCAAGGAGGAAAGCCAGTAGATTTCTTTAGTGAGAAACTAAATGAGGTAAGAAAGAACTACTATACTTATGATGTGGAATTTTATGCAATTGTACAAGCATTAAGGCATTGGAGGCATTACTTAGTGCCTAAGGAGTTTGTGTTATTTACAAACCACATAGCCCTGAAGTATGTGAATACCCAAAAGAAGTTCAATAGTAGGCATGCAAAGTGGGTATCATTTTTGTAGGAATATAATTTTTCTCTAAAACATAAATCCAGAAAACAAAATCAAGTTGCAGATGCATTGAGTATGCGTGTGACTTTGTTTACCACTATGGAAAATGAGGTGGTGTGTTTTGAAGCAATAAAGGGTTTGTATTCTTCTAATTTTGATTTCAAGGATATTGTTGAAAGACTAATTAGTCCATTGTCAGACAATGTAGGAGATGTCCTCGATGAGTATATTTCACAGGATGGCTACCTATTCAAGGGACACCAACTATGTATTCCAGTTGGGTCTATGATAGAAAATATAGTGAAAGAGTTGCATAGCAGAGGGTTGGCTAGGCATTTTGGTAAGGATTAGACGATAGCCTTGGTAGCAGAAAAATACTATTGGCCAAAGCTAAAAAGAGATGTGGTAAGATATGTGGAGAGATGTCAAATTTTCCAAGTCTCGAAAGGCCATGCACAAAATACAGGGTTGTATATGCCGTTTCCTGTTCCTAAAGGGTCGTGGACAGATCTGAGTATGGACTTTGTTTTGGGATTACCAAAAACACAACAAGGTAATGATTCCATTTTTGTGGTTGTTGGTAGGTTTTCTAAGATGGTTCATTTTATTGCTTGCAAGGAAACAAGCGATGCAACATGTGTAGCAGATTTGCTTTTCAGAGAAGTTGTTCGTTTGCATGGTGTTCCAAAAACCATTACTTCAGATAGGGACACAAGGTTGTTAAGTCACTTCTGGCAGAATTTATGGAAGAAATTTGGTACTCAACTACAGTTTAGTAGTGCTTATCATCCACAGAATGATGGGCAAACAGAGGTGGTAAATAGGAGTTTGGGAAACCTGTTAAGGTGCATTGTTGGTGAAAAGCCGAAACAATGGGACTTAGCATTACCGCAAGCTGAGTTTGCATATAACAGTTCCATAAACAGATCCACGAGAAAGTCTCCATTTTCAATTGTGTATTGGAGTAATCCAAATGGGGTATTAGATTTGGTATAGCTACCCGTTGATGGTAGAGTCAGTGATGATGCAGAAGCATTTGCCGAACATATACAACAATTGCAGGAAGAAGTGCGGAAGAAGCTGCAAAATAGTAATGACATGTATAAGGAAATAGTAGATGTGCACAGATGGAGAAAGGTATTTACAGTTGGTGAGTTGGTTATGGTATATCTGTAGAAGGAAAGGTCTCCAAGAGGAACCTATAACAAGCTGAAGTACAAGAAGATTGGACCCTGCAAAATCGTGAAAAAAATAAACGATAATGCTTATGAGGTAGAATTGCCAGGGAATTTTGATATTTCTCTAGTGTTTAATGTTTCAGATTTGTATTCTTTTCTTAGGGATGGTGCAGAAAGGGATGATGCTGATGAAGTAGTAGATTGGCGGCAGCAGGTTCCGGTGAAGAAGAAAGAAGAAGTGGATCAGATTCTAGATAAGAAAACAATGGACACGCGACATGGGAAATACAACAAATATTTGGTACATTGGAAAGGACTGGAACAAGAGGAAAATACTTGGGTCACAGAGTGGGAGATTCAGAAATTGGATGCAGATAAATGGAAGCAGTTTGAAGAAGACAACTTGCAGGAGCTGCGGTTTTTTCAAGCAGGGGAGAATGATGCGCCCAAATTAGCAGGAACTTGACAAGGTCATAACTTGAGCTCCGGGTGTCCGTTTGAGTCCGTTTTTTTTTTGAAACCACGTGTTTTGATGAGACGAACACAGTGACAACCTGCCCTACTAGTTGGGGCAAGTTTTTGACACGTTTTTGGGCCCTAAATCCGCCATCTTGAGGCCAAAAATTAGGATTTAAGTTATAGTTTGGTTTTTTCCTATTTTTGAGCATTAGTTAATTTTAGTCTATTAATTGCATTGTGAGTTAGAAATTTGGAAATTCCTCTAATTTAGGGATGTAGAAGATGTGTGGAAATTTCTGTGCCTGTAGGAATAAGCATGTGAACTTACTAAGAATAGCAGGTTCTAGTAAACTACTAAAAATAGTAATTTCCGCCACCTAGAGTAGATTTAGTCAGAGTTAGCTAGAGTTTACTTGGCAACTCGAGTTGGGAGTTATTTTCCTATTTAGGAAACATTGTAATTCATTATTTGATAACGAAGAAGGAGATCTATTTTCTTTTGGAGTTCATTTTATTGCAGTTTATCTGGTTGTTCTTAATTTGGCTACATTATAGTTTCTCCTCGATTGAGGTAGATTTAAATGGAAACAAAATGAAATAGAAAAACGTCAATGTAAAATGTTACCCATAACAGGCCAAGTATAAATCTATTAGTATCGAGAGGGTTTTCTGTCGTAAGACTTACAAATAAAAGATAAATAAAACACCCAAATTCTCAAACAAGCTCAAGATATTAGTAATGAAACCCAAAATACGAAATAAAAATCTTCAGTTGAGCATAAATGTGAGGGTTTCGAGCTAGGAAACTATAAAATGATGACCATTTCAGAAGTAGAGTCTTGGCCACTATGAGGAATAAACACAAGATTGCAAGTTACTAGTAAAAATATGACAAGTATTTTAATAAAACTACTAAGAATCTATTAATGTAATGAAGAAGATAAAGATCTAGTTTAACAAAAAGGATTTCTCTTTAATTTTTCAAAAATACCCATGAGGGGAGATGTAATTACCAGTCAAATAAATATTTTTAAGCCGAAATTCCAGAGGCAATCACGCAAAATGTGAACACCCACATTGGAAAGTGTAAAGATACGAAAAAATTATGATGAATACACAGGCCACCAAGTAAAACAGAATGGAATGAAGCTCAATAAACCATAAAAATGAAATAACATGAATCCAAAAGGTTTGAGCACCGCATAATGTAATGAAATTACTTGTATAATTCAGATTATGAGCAGCAATAGAACACCAAATAACAAAATATTTAAAAATAATGATCTCAATATGCAATTAGAATAGCTTATCCACTTCGAGGGGAGAACCCCCAAACCATAAAATAGACTCAAATGCTCTAATGATGATTCATATACTACCTACAACACCCTATATATACTATTCCTATGCTATGGCCATCACCAAGGCAAACCTACTAAGCATGAGAAAGTATAAATGATGTAATAAAATGATATCATAAGATGATATGGTAAGCCATAATTCGGCTACTCATATCCTAATACAAGCAATAGGTTAAGGGTGTAGCCTACCCTTCCCCTTCAAACCAATGTTATCCTCAATGTTGAATAATCCTGGATGTTGCTGTAAAAAACCTTCATCCTCTCAGGTTTCATATTCTATGCTCAAATTCATCCACTTGGTCAAATATTCCTTAATTTCTATGGTTCTCAGCCTCTTAGTACGTGTTTGAAGAATCTTCTCTGGCTCCAAAATGATTCTTCCTTCCTCATGAAGTTCTAGTAACTCTATCTGGGCTTCAAATTTCTATCCAATAACCTTCTCTAGGTAGGAAACATGGAATACTGGGTGTATGTGTGAAGATGGAGGCAACTCTAGTTTATAAGAAACACTACCAATTTTCTATAGAACTTGATAAGGGCCATAATATTTAGGAGCAAGTTTGTTGTCCATTTTCTGTTGCTTTAGGGACATCTACTTGTAAGGCTGGAAATGTACAAAAACCCAGCCATCAATTTGAAAATGTCCTTCACTACGGTTTTGATTTGTTTGTTGTTTCATCCTCTTTTGTGTGAATGCTAAATTCTCCTTCAAACTAGCCAAAACCTTTTATTGATGTTGAATGTGTTCCGCAACATCTCTAACCTTAGTTTACACCCTAAAGGAAGAAGTGGTAGAAAGTGGATGATAACCATATAATGCTAAAAATGGGGTCATTTGAGAAGACGTATGAAAAGATGTGTTATACCACCATTCTACAAGTGGTAGCCATTTAAACCACCTTTCATACTTATCTGATACAAAACAATGTAGATACCCCTCTAAGCATTTGTTGACCACTTCCATTTTGCCATCGGTTTGAGGATGATAAGATGAACTGTGAGCTAGCTGAGTACCCAAACATGAAAATAATTCTAACCAAAAAATTTCTTGTGAAAATAGGATCATGATTACTTACAATTATCTTTGGGGTTCCATCTAGCCATTGAACTGTCTCCAAAAAATAGTTATGACTATATGAGTTGTAAATAGATGTGATAGGGCATATTTTGTGAGCCTATCCAAAATCACCAAAATAACATTATTACCCTCTGAACAAGGTAATCTGGTGATTAAATCCATGGAGGCTTCCTCCCATCTCTAGCTAGGAATTGGTAAGGGTTGCAACAGACCTGGTGTATCAATTGTTTCCCCTTTGTTTTTTTGGCACACTAAACACTCTGATATAAAATTTTGTACATCCCCCTTGAGTCCTTACCAAAATAATTCTCTTTTTATTTTATGACATGTCTTTAAAAACAAATAGTGTCCTCCAATAGGTGAGACATGTAGCTCTGCAAGAATCTTATGCTTCAACTTAGAACCTTTACTCAAGTATAACCTATCCTTGTACCATAGTGCATTACCTTGCTTGATATTCTATATTAGATATTGTGTATCCTTGTCTTGATCCCAATCCAACCTGACTTTATCCACCCAATCAGCCGTCAACATGGACATTCCACATAGTAAGGCATATGCGGATGTATCACTTTCAGACAACGCATCAACTACTACATTTTCTTCACCCTTTTTGTATATGATTTCAAAATCATAACCGAAATTTTTTGTTATCCAATTTTTGTGTTCCTCTAATGATAAATTTTGCTCCAAAAAGTATTTGAGACTACCATGATCAATTTTTACCTTGAAGTGTCTACCTATGAGATAGGACCTTCATTGCTTGACCGCATGAAGAATATCCATCATTTCTATCTCATAGAAAGGTTTGAGTAGATATTTTCCTTTGAATTGACAACTCTTAAAAGCAATTGGTATTCATTCCTACATTAGAAATACTCACAAACCTTACCCTGAAGTGTCACATTCAAAAATGAAGGTTTTTGAGAAGTTGGGAGTAGCCAACACTGGGGTGCTGCACATGGCTTCCTTTAGCTGCTCAAAGGATTTAGTGACTACATCTGTCCAATGGAAGGAATCCTTCTTTAACAATGCAGTGAGTCAGGTTTCTATTCTACCATATCCCCAGAAAAATCTTCTATAGTACCCTATTTGTCTGAGGAAACCATGAAGATTTTTTAGAGTTTTGGGCCTCGGCCATTCCACCATCGCTTTGATCTTTTGAGGATCAACTTTTAAACCTTCATGGGATACAATGTGACCCAAGTACTCTACCTCTTGTAGACCAAAAGAAAATTTGGATGGCTTTGTATAGAGAGTATGTGTTTCAAAAATTTCCAACAATTTATTTAAATGTTGTAAGTGTTCTTCCCATGTCTTACTATAAATGAATATGTCATTAAAACTAACACAAATTTCCTTAAAAATGGCCACATGTCGTGCCTTCTATCCCATAATAGCACAAGATCTTCCACACTGAAAGCTCTTGGAGTCACTTTCTTATCAAACAACTTCTTCAATTTCTCACTAAATTTTACATGTCTATGATGGGATGCCCTTCTTTCTTCATCTAACTCAACAATTTGATTGATGTGAGCATCATAGGGACTAAAATCTTGATCTTCTAGTTGTTGAAGAAATTGAAATGAAGACAATTGCATATGTAGGGGCAACAGAGCTTGAGTTCTGTACACCAACTCAAATGGGATTTTCCCAGTAGGTTATTTAACAGTGATTTGATCATCCCAAACAAGAAACTTCAACTGCTCATCCCAATTCATTTTGTTCAACTCTAAAGTTCTTCTAATTATCTTCAACAGATTTTTATTGTTAGAATCTGCTTGTCTATTTCCTTGGGGATTATAATTAGAAGCATATGTCAAATTTATCCCATAGAAATGGCACATGTGCACAAAAGGTTTAGCCCAGAAGCTCATGGCATTATCAATAACTATTTTGGTAGGCACTCCAAAATTGTAAATGATATGATTTAGAATGAAATCCATCACAATTTTGTGAGTTGTTTTCTTACTGGGGATTGCCTCCACCCACTTGGTGAAGTAATTAGTGGCTACTAATATCAACTTATGGTCAGCACTTGAAGGATTTGAAATCTCACCAATGAATTCCATTCCCCACTGCCTAAATGGGGCTTCAACTGATACATGCTGTAAAGGAAGGGAGCCTGAAGCTTTTAGTATTCCAAAAAAATGTTTGGAACTTTCACATTTTCTTACCAACAAAATTGTATCCTTGAAAAGAGTTGGCCACCAATAACCAACCCTTAAGATCTTATGAGCTGTGAATTTTCTAGCAAAATTTCCCCCACAAAATCCTCCATGGAGATCAACAATTATCTTAGGGGCTTCATGTTCAGCAATGCATCTTAAGAGAACACCCTCAAGGTCCTTCCAAGGTAACTGAAAATTAGTAATGATAGATTTTTGGGAAGTGAACTTAAGTGCTCTTTTTTTATTCTTGCTCAAATTTTCAAGGAATTGTAAATGTTTGAGATAAAAAAATGATGTCCTTGTACCATTTAGAATTTATTAGTTTTTTAAGGACATTCATCCTTTCTTCTTCAACTTCATTTACCTAAATTCTATATAGATTTCTCTCTGCCATAAGTTTTTCTAGGCCCCAAACCTCTGATCAATTTGGTTGTTTGGATATCCATATAATACTCTTGCAATTTGTTTACCCATCAACATCTTTTGCTTGAAACCTCCATTTTTGACAGGATATCTTTCACCATGGTGTGTGGAACATACATAATGACTTTCGAACTCAGAATGTATGGCTTGAATACCTTTATCGCTTTTACCAAAGAAAATTCCTTCTTCTCCATGATAGTATACTTTAGCTCAACTCCTTGTAATGCCTTACTAAAAAAGGCAATTGGTCTTTTAGCTCCACATCATCCTTCTGCAACAACACAGATGAAATAGTACTTTCTGAACCAAAAGAAAACATTTGGAAAGCCTTCTTATAATCTGGATCTGCTAAAACATGGGATTTCTTTAATGATTCTTTTCTCCTAGTAAAATCTTGAGAATATGCTTCTTCCCATTTGATACTTTGATATTTCTTTAGCATGCTAGTGATTGGGATAGTTAGTTCGGGAAATTTTGAGATAAATCTCCTAATAAAATTAATCTTCCCCAAAAAGGATTGAATTCACTTCTTGGTTCTTGGAATAGGGACTTTGCTGATGGCTTCTACCCTTTCAGGATCAATCATGAGCCCTTCCTTTCACACAATGTGCCCAAATAAATTTTCTTTCTGAACTCCAAAATGAAACTTCTTGGGATTTAGTGAAATATCATACTTCCTACATCTTAATAGAATTTTTTCTAAGTGTTGTAGGTGGTCACACATTTTTCTAGAGAAAACATTCACATCATCTTGATATACAACAATGAAATCATTAATATAGCCAGAGAAAGCTACATCCATTTCTCTTTGGAAATTTGTTCCAACATTCATTAGACCAAAAGGAATTATGACATATACATATGTTTCCCAAGGAGTGGTAAACATAGTCTTGATTCAATTTGATTCCTTCACAACTAACTGGATATATCCAAAAAAACCATCCAAGGTGGATAACAATTCCAGACCAGTAATGAATTGTAACATATTGTCCATATTTGGCAGAGGGTAGTTATCCTTCATTTATGCTCTATTCAAGTTTCTAAATTCCACACACAACCTTATATCTCCATTCTTCTTTCTGATAGGTACCAATTTTGTAACCCATGATGAGTACCTTGTGGGCAATAAGATTCCTCCATCCCTCAAAATTTTCAATTCTTCTTGCATCTTCAAGGAAAGGAGTGGATTGATCGGCCTCTATTTCTTCCTAAATAGCTTGGCAGAAGCTTATGAGGGAATATCATACTGAAAAAGATCATCTCTATATGCTTTCAGTTCAGAATAAGACAATGCTAATTAGTCCTAGTATTTCTTCAACAATTGGACATACGACTACTTTTATTACTTACTCAAATTGCTACCTAGCTAGATCTTACGTGGTTTATCCTTCGTGCCTAGGTCGTTCTCTTCATAATCCCTCAAGGATGACATGTGTCTATTGACAATGCAATCGGCATTATCAAAGTTTGATTCAAGTGTTATCAAACCTCTAGGAACAGTATTAGTCTTCAACTAAATTATTTCTTTACCAAATAAAGTCTCCTTTCCATCAGCTACACAAATAATTGGCTCCCAATCTATACGTTGATTAGCAAATTCTCCTTGGTTCTGTAAAAACCTTTGCACCTAGGCATCGTCTTTGAACACTTTCCAGTGTTTAACAATGTCAGCAACAGATGGCCTAGTCAATACCTTAATATTATACTCATAATAGGGGGTACAATAAAATTTTCAAATCTAGACCCCAATATGGCCAATTTATCTACTAAATTATTGTACTTCCTATCATGATGTATTATGTTGAAGGAGTCAAACATTTCAATGAAATCCTAGACTTCATGATTATATTGCTTCATTCTCTAATTTTTTGTTACATAAAGTTTTCTAACCTGACTTAACAATTAGCTCTGAATATCCTTTAATAATGATGTCTCTAATACCATATTTCCAAGAAATTGCTTAGACCCAAGAGCAAGTGCTTCATATTCAACAACTATTGTTAGTGCACTCAAAGTTGAGTTTAAAAGATAAAACAAACTCTTCCTGGCTTGGGTATATTAGAACAATACCAACACCATTTCCAGATTTATAGCAAGCCCCATCAAACAACAAAGTCAAAGGAGAACCTACTTGATTAAGAGACTTGCATTGATCAATTTTCTAGCTCTTTACCATCAGAAAAATCCAACAAAGTTATCTACATCAGTGTCAGTGTATAACACTTCATAGGAAGCATTATTGGGATCCTCAATGAGGTGTGACATATTCCTTTCACCATACAACTTTACAAGGCTTCCCTAAATAGGTATAGTGGAAAAGACATATCCATTTTCACACTACCACCCACACTACCTACCCAATTTATTGATAATAGCATTCCCCATTTGGCAAGGTAATCAAGAATAACATCATCTAGTTTTGAGTTCTTGCCTGGGTAAGCTGCAAATTGCACTAATCAAACCCTTGACACATCCAACCACTGGAACCTCTCTAGGAATCCATGGTAGTGAACTTCCCATAATTTTTTGTCACTTTGATATCTAATTCATTCATGACCTCAAGAGGCATAACATTGCATGATGCTCTAGAATCAAACATATAGTTGTGTAACATCCTATCCCTAATAATCAGAGTAGTGAAAAATGGATCTACATTCAGTTGGGACTCAGCCAAGGATGTTCCCCAATATACTTCAGGTGGCTCACCTAGATCTTCCAGCACCTGGGGTTTTTATAGCTCTACAATGGTAGGAGGAGTCTCAACATTGTTTACATTTCTACCTTAGGTAATATTTTCTTCTTTCAACCCCAAATACTCAAAGGCTCTTTACTTGTGCTTAGGAATCCTCAAAAGCTCAAAAATTGGAATATAAATCTTGATCTGACTCAAGACTTAGTCAATGTCATAAGGAACATATTTGGGCAAGGCAACAGTTTTGAGGAAGACTGAAAAACTCATTTGACAGAAAATAATTTTTCAGGGTCTAAGCATGGGTAGGGATACCAGTTCTGTGTGGGGAAACAAGGCCTTTTCCAGATGTATCTTTCTTAGGATTTGTTTTGAGATATTGGTGAGAATTAAAGAATTTGGTTTGGCCTAAAGCGCTGCCCCTTTGACAACTTTACTCCTAGTTTTATATTCCTTTACATGGCCAACTACAACATTCATTAACAATTGCCTATCCTCCTCAGAAGGGATTCCTCAATCATAATTTTAATCATTAACACCCTTAAGTATTCACAATAATTACTAGGAAATTCAAAAGCTTGAACCATATCTATTTCAAAAGTATGAGAATGGAGGAAGGGGTAATACACAGTTGATGCAATAAGTAGAAATCTGCAGCAATTATGGCACTGATTAATTTAGTCAAAGTTTCTCCTTGCTTGTGAACTTGTACAAGTACCCCATCATGCACACATCATCATCAACTTCCTTCAACTTATTTGTCTTCATCACATTAGGAATGTGGCAAGAAACATCTATCACACCACTTAATTTCATTGGCTTCTTCCACAACATAAACTCTAGCAGTCAAAGGATCAGGCACCAATTTGTTTTCCCTAGGTTGGGGTTGTCTATTTCCTGATCCCATGAGTCCTTTACCTCTGTCATCAGATCTCAGATCACCCTCTAGATGATTTACAAATCTTTCTTGACCTTGTGCTTTATGCTGACCTTGGGAACTTTGTCCAATACCCTCCTCTTCCCTGGCTAGTTTATAGGATATTTCCTTAACAACTCCGGTCAAAGTTTTTACAAACTCCTCTAGATCCACAGACTTACTTGACTAAGGCTTCTCAGATTGATAAGCTTGATACCTTCTCTCTTAAGAGGCTTACCAACTGCTTTGATATTATTTTCAATCTGCAAAGCCATGATGAAGGCTTACCTCAATTTTGCTGGGTTCTTATCCGTAAAATAATAGGGAGCCTTCTTATCAAAAGGATCAAAGTATTAGGATTATTTTTTATATTTTCATATTCTGATAAAAGAAACCTAGGGTCTATTTTATCTCCATATTGTAATCTAAAATCATTGTTCATTTCTATCCATGAATAAATGGAGTTCCCATGCATCCTCTTCTATATTATGAATAAAAAACTTTATGTACACATCCTCAAATTCAATATGAAAGTCTTCCATCATATTGACAAAAATATTTAAGTTTTGATCACAAGTAATAGCATTATTTCCTTGAAATTTACACAATCTATTTTTAACATCTTGGGACACAACATTTGGATATCCTTCCATAGCTCATAAATCTATAGGACCAAAAGTGTTCAGAATAAACAAAGGTCTGGGTTGGGGATGGGCTATATTGTTTTGGGGATGTGATCTTATGGAAGAAATAGAATGATGGGGACTGAGGAGTCTTTTGGGCACATGAATGCAATTATTAGAATGAATGTTCTCTAAAAACTCTATTTCTTGGAATATCCTATCAGCTTTGGAGAACATAGGGATAGAATGAGATGCAATTTTTTAGATACAAAAGAATGACACTCTCCATTTGGAGAATTCAGATCTACAAAAAGACTACCTGATTCAGAAGAACTTGAGGAAGTATGGAAATATTCAATGACAGGATGATCAATTTCCACAATTGATAACTCCTTTCTAGATTTCTGATCTCCAACAACTTTCCAGATTCTTCTTCATTCAGAATTTATCTTTCCCAATCCTAGAAACAACCTTCTAGCAGGGTCTTCAATGAAAAGAGATGTTATTCCTTCTAGCTTTGTAGAGATTACTGATAATTTTCAATTGACAAGAGGTTAAGACACTGACATTTATCAAAAGATTAATTCAAAACAGAGTCACCAGTAAGGATTTTCACCTTAGTTGTACAAATGCACAAAATGGCGCCCTTTGAAGCATTGTATGGAAGAAAATGCAGAACCCCTGTCAGCTGGGACAGCGTTGAGGACAGAGAGGTAATTGGGCCAGAAAAAATCCTTATGGAAATGGAACAACAAATCAAAATGATTCGGGAACATCTAAAGGAGGCTGCCAATAGGCAAAAGAGCTATGCAGACTTGAAGCGGGTTGACAGGCATTATAAACTGGGAGAGAAGGTCTTTCTTCGGGTGAAGCCGAAAAAGAGCTCAATAACTTTTGGCAAGGCTGCCAAGTTGTCGCCACGTTATGTGGGACCTTTTGAAATTGTTGAAATAATCAACCCTGTAGCTTATCGTCTAGCATTACCTCCTGCTTTGTCTCAAATGCATGATGTTTTTCATATTTTTCTTTGCTTAAGAAATACGTGACAGATTTATCACATGTGCTAAATTGGAATTCCTTGCAGGTCCAAGACCCAGGAATAATCGTGGTTAAGCCCATTCGAGTGCTGGGAACTCGCCAGTTGTACTTGAGAAATCGCGAAGTGAACCAATGTAAGGTCCAGTGGGACCAGTTCAGCGAAGAAAGTGAAAGTGGGGAGAATCTCTCGAAGAAATGAGATCTACTTTTCCACACCTGTTTAATTGAATTTGAAATTCAAAGAACTGATAATTCTACAAAATTTAGACAATTATTAGTCTATTGTACAGTTGTCTTAAAACGCTGTTTTTAAGAGTGAATCTGTTTTGGTATGAACTTATGAATGAAAGGACAATAACTGAACTTTGTCCTAGGAACTCCTTGATTTGTTTAATCTGATCATCGGGACGATGATTCTTTAAGGAGGGAAGAATGTAACACTCTGATTTTGTAAATTATCTTGGTGAATGTTTTTCATATTGTTATAACTGCTGGAATGAAAGCAAACATATTAAGAGAAACTCTTATCTTAAAGGAATGTGTTTCTAACTTGGATTCTTGCATGTTGTGATTCATTGCATAGGACTGCAGTTATTGTACTTGCGTGTTTGCTGATATGACAAAAAATTGTCATAAACTTGCTAAACTCTCATGGCTGATTGACAGCACACCTTTGAATCAATTCCATTGATCCAAAGTATACTGAGGTCTTCCTATGATTATTGTGTCGGTTCACACTTGAACCGAACCCGAGATTGTTATGAGTGTGTAGCGCCTAATTGCAGTTTTGGGCAGCTGGCATGTAGATACCAACAACAGGGGTTTGATTCTTGAACCCTGTACTGTCGAACTTGGACCTCGTGAGGCAAGAAATGCCTGGACACGGGTGGCCTTGATACGTGATCCAAAGGACAGAACGTCCTGCTCTGCATTAACGTGAATGTCTGTAGGAAGGCTAGAATGGAGGTTGGGTTAGGAGTTGATTAGTGTTAGTGGTTAGTATGAATTAAAAACCCTAAACTAATCCTAAGTCCTAACATGCATCCTACACTACTATCCTAAGTGGATTTTTAAATTCAAAAAAAAAAAGGGGAAAAATAAACCTAAGTTCTAATAACCTAAGGCTAAACTAAGACCTAGGTTGATCACTTTATGCAACCTAAACTAATCCTAATCTAAAAGGGCGCGCAGACCCTTGGAAGGAGAGGATAAGGATGAAGGGGAGTATTTATTGGCATTTACTTGGTAAGTCCATACGTGGACAGCACCAGTTTTGGCGGGGCAGGTAGGAAATAGAGGCATCTATTTGGAGATAGAGCCAAATTCAGTTTTGCATTGGAAATTTGAAATTTAGATTTCGCCAACTCAAGTTGGCAGTGGCGTGGAAAGCTAGGAAAAGGCAGAGCCTTAATTGCATTGATTGTTCTTGGTCCTCGCGACCAGTTCGCCTTGGAAAGTGTATGAGGGAATTTTAATTTTCATTTGGTCGATTCGAGCTTTTGCAAAGTTGCTCTGCATTTGGTTTTTCTGGTTTGGTTCAGTCGACCCAGCTCTTGGAATTTGACACTGTTCTTGTAGATTTTTAAGGCTGTTGCTAAGCCTGAAGAAGAGAGGAGTGCTGGGAAGTTTGTGCTGTCGTTGTGGAAGGAAATAACGCGGCAAACGGATCCTTCTTCGAGTTTTGGAAAAGAGATTTCAGGCATGTTAAGCCCTTCTCTTTAAAAATTCTTGCTTTGTTTAAGTGTCTCATTAAAACAACCCTGCTCTTGGGTTTGGATTCTGTGATTGTTGTTGGGACGATTTGATTTGGATTTCATCGATTCTTGCCTCTTTTTTTTGGAAAATGATATGAAGAATCGTTTCTGGTTGCTTGGCTTGATTGTTTTTGCACGAATCAAGTTGGAATAGATATTCTCTTTCTCTGTTCGTGTTGTGTGGAATTGGAACAAACTGTGTAATTGTTTCTTTATTGTGCAATCTTTTCCTTGCTGTTGTGTATGGAACTGTCCTCGCATATAAAAAGGAAGTGGAAATGCAGTCGTGTTATGCTGCTATGATTTGGGTTTCGTTGAATCATGCTGTCATTTTTGGAAATAATAGGAAAATTGTTTCCCTATTGCTGTGTTTAAATGTCTTTGCACTTCTTGAATGGAATACCTCCATGTTGTGCTGGTTGTTGACGCTAGATGGATGTTTCGAACTGGTTTTCTTGTAAATTATGATATGGAACTGTGCTGGTAGTGTTGGTTATCTTATTGCTGTGCGATTGTCTTTTGTCTCATGAATTTTTGTGATAAGATGGTGAAGGTTACGTGAGTAGCTTGATGTCATTTCTGTACTGAAGTTTCATTGAGTGAAATAAGATCTTTTGTTTGTTTACTATCTGTTGTTCCGGAACTTAAAAGCATGACATTTCTTTTCGAGCTCTAAGGAATGGGTATTTTACGGTTTTAGTATCATATCAAGAGCTGGCAGACTGTGTGGGTTGTTTTCATTGCTATGAAATTTCTCCTGTTATATGGTCTTTCATGATATAATTGTAACCGAATGTACGAGTTGCTTAAGGTCGTTTCTATACTGAAATTTCTTCTGAAAAGGAAATAGTTCTTTCTCTCTCTCTGCTGTGTTGGTTAGGATGAATACAGCGTTGTTTCTTTTGTATGAGCATACAAATTGCCTTGGAGAAAGAAATGATAACACGTTTTTGGCTATTCTTTCCTTTCTTGCTTAAAAAGAAATAAGACTTTTCTCTTCCTTCTGTTGTTTCGGGATTATGAGGAAATGGTATTTTGTATTTTAAAGGAATGGGCATTAGAATTTTATATGAGTGTTTGTGAGAGTTGGAAAAGAAGTAGTTTTTCCTTCTGAACTCATAGAGAAATATACTGTTTCTTGCTAGGAAGGTATGATGATTAGTTGTGTTTACTAATGCTGATCGGTCTTGTAAGGTCGAACTGTTTTGGTGATTATGACTTAATCTTGGATTGCTGTAGGTAACAACAATGAATAATATGTTATTTTGAACGGGATTACGTTCATGGAATTTGGAAATCATGAGATTAATAGACTGCATGATTGTATAACTGTTATCTGTTTATCATACAGCGAAAGAAATGCGGTTTCTTTAAGTATGGTAAATATATGGTTTGCATCCTTATACTGTTTGACCTAGGATGAACATAATGTTGTACTAACATGTATCAGATTTTCATATGAGTCTGATGCAAATGAAGTATGGAATATGGATGATGAATTCTTCCCTGTTTTCAATTAAAGCGGATTATAATTGAAACTACTCTACTGCTGGAAAGTGAATTCTGAACGGATTTTGTAAGTTTCACTTTGAACTGTTATCTTGATTTATGTTTCATTTGGATTCCATTTTGGAGAACAAGCCATCTGGAAAGAAATTGGGTCATGGAGGAATGACTGGGAAAAATGATCTGTTCTTCTTTTATTCAGTTGGAAATCTATAATTCGTTGGTAACGAATCTTGGTAGTGCTTAGATATGAGCGACTATATGCATTGTTGTTCGCTTTCTTGTCTGTACTTGATTACTTGGATTCTAATATGATGTATGAACTGAAAGGAAAGTAATGAGATTTACATTTCAGTTAGTTTCATCCTTTGCATTTATTGTTATTGAAAGGTGTGGAAAAGATAACTGTGTGTTATATCAGCAGTAAGCTAATTTGTATTCCTAACTTGTACAAATATTGTGAAATTGAGACTTGTAACGGTTATGTGGAAAACGGGACAGCAGCTCTTTGGCTGATTGTGATGATATTTTGATAGTTCAGTTGTTTTGCTGATCTTTCTTTTGTGCCTATTTCGGGATTGATTGTTTAATTGTCGTTTCATAAAAGTAGGGTTCTTTTATTGAGACCGTTAGTTGAAGCACCTTATTTTAAGGATAAGTGCTTAATATGCTCAGTTCATTGAACTGACCCGTGTAATTCATTTTGCAGATGGAATTTGATTAGAATGAACACTTGGTTATTTTCTGATGCTTCTTGATTTGCTGAAAGATGTATTGTAATTGTCGCTTTTATTCCTCTTCGAGGAATTGTGAAAAGAAGAAAGTACATTCTTCTATCTTTGAGTTGTATGGATGATTTATGTAAACCATGCCCAATCAGCTGGATTGGCAAATGTGCGGATTAGGACATGAAATATTGAATACAATTACATGTGTGATATTTTAATGTTTATATCAGTTTAAATTGTTAGTCTAAATTAGAAATATAATGTTATTTCTTGATTGGATTTGTTTAATTATCCTTGGATGGATGTTAAATGGAAACTGATATCTATTCTTACCTAAATGCAACTTTTAAGTTGAAAAATGCAATTAATTCATACTTGGGTAACAGATGAATTTTTAATTGACATTATAAGGATTAGGAAGAATATGATTCCATAATTGGAAGGTATTCAGGATTAGCTTAGGAGCTAAGGAATACCAATTAAACTTCGGAGTAATCAAACTTTGCTTTCGAACTCCATTAATGATCTCGTGTGTTAAATTCAGAATAAAGGGATATAGGATAAGTATATCCACAAACTAATGGACCTTAACCATATAACGTTAAGGAGAACAAATGAATACATTTCTCAGAATTTAGACCTCGTATGATTGACGTCTAATAAGCTAGAATTCTGAATTTAGTTGCAGTTGGGAAAATCTTGGCCAAGTTTAATAGGTTAAAACTTATCACGTCCGTCGGTACGGACTGCTTAATCCAATGATTAAGAAGAGAACCAAGTAGGGAATTGCAGCCCTTCGACACGAAGGAGAAGATGCATTGCAAGATAATGGACGGATTTAGTCCCTCTTAGGCCCTATACAACTGTAACGGAAATGAGGATCAAGGGATCAGCGTGGATGCTGAAAGTTGATTTTAATTATTAAAATCGTATCTTAAGCACTTGAGCAGGATGTGTATTCTCGACGGGAGAATTCTGTAGGACATTGGCATACGCCAACTACAGCAAGGTGTCTCCATGAAGACAGGGTCTTCATGATGACACACTGTTGCAGTTGACATATTGCAATGCCCTCCTGAATTAAAACATCAAGAATACATAGGCTGAATGTGTAATTTTGGACAGGGGATAGGAGTATGATCTGGTATACGAAGTGACTCCGGAATACTAAAGATAACTAGACACACAGGGTCGTGGAGAAACGACGCCGTAGGTCTGTGTATCTTTAGTTACCAGGAGTGCCTTCCTATATTCGTTCATATTACTAACTGTAATTGGAAGTTTAAAACTGACCTTAAACGAAGAGGACTGGTAGGAACCAGGAAAGACCATTCTAGATAACAGGTGAAGTGAAGTGAAGGACGTATTCCGTTGATGTGTATAACATCCAGGAATATGATCATGCAAAGCATGTGAAAATCTTTGACCAAAGTATCGCAATTGCTGGTTGCGTTGTCCTTATCACTTAATTTAAGATGCAGGATGTCAGATGAATATCAGTAACAGATATTCAGATAGGCTTCTTAAATGGATCACTTCGATAACCGGAAACAGTTATGAAAACAGGTATATATAATAAACTATGCATAAATGAACATGAAGGATCGGTTGTTGCCGAGTCATGAACATGAAGGATCGGTTGTTGCCGAGTCATGAAATGAAGGATCGTTGAAACTCCGAGCCATGAAAATGGAAGATCGGTAGTTCCTCGAGTCATTTACAGTAGCATATAGAATCTGGTTATAAGATTGAATGGCATTGAATGTGTGTTCCATATTGTAAATATGTGAATAGGGAACATTCGTTTTTAAAAAAAAAAAAGAAATTGTGTGATCCAAACTGTGTTGTTTGGGTAGAGAACAATTATTAAAAAACTTGAACGTGTGTTTGAATTTTGTAATTCATAACAGAGAACGTTATCAAAAAAATAAAATAAAAAAAAATTCCCTTATTCTGGTATCTTAAAATGGGGATGTTACACTTCGAGCATTAGAAGGAAAGAATGATGGGATAAGAGTTGATGTTTCAGAGTATGGTGGTAGTCTAAAACCAGAGGAGCTGATAGACTGGTTGAATAGCATGGGAAATTTTTTTTTTTGAGTGGAAGGCTATGTCAGAAGAAAAGAAGGTAAAATTTGCATGCACGAAATTGAAAGGTCATGCTATGTTATGGTGGGATCACCTACAGAAAGAGCGGTCAAGAAAGGGGAAAGAAAGAATTAGGACGTGGAGTAGATATGGAGAAGATGGAGAAGAAGCTAAAGATAAATTTCTACCTGTGGATTATGCACAAACCCTTTACAGGAGGTTTCAGAATCTCAGACAGAACTTACAAACAGTGCAAGAATACACAGATGAGTTCTACAAGTTGTCCATTCGTGTAGAGCATGAAGAAACTGAGGAAAAAATGGCTGCAAGGTATGTTAATGGATTAAAAATTTTTCTATTCAAGATGAGATAAGTATGCATAGGATTAAAAGCATGGAGGATGCCTATCAATTAGCCTTAAAGGCTGAGGAAAAAAAAAAAAATCGTCAAAGTTTTAGGAGATCACCTAGAATGAATAGGGGGGCCTCATCTTCCTTTCGGGGACGAGCTGGTTTCAGCCAAGGTAGGGGAGAATCATCTCGTGGATGGAAAAGCAAGAGGATACGAGACAAGATTTCCAGAATCAACAAAGAGGCAGAGGATTTTCTAGGGGCAGAGGATATGCTGGCGATAGAGGATGGGAGGCTCCACGAAGACCATTTGTTTGTTACAAATGTGGTGAAGAAGGGCATCGGGCTTTTGAATTCCCACATACTTATACACATGACAAAGGCAAGGAGATGCTCCAAGAGTAATCTTGTTGAAGCTGAAAGTAGTAGAAGATGAACAGGACCTCGAAACTCCACCAGATGTTGGAGAAACTCTGATGATCAAGAGGAAAATGATTGCTCCAAGAAAGGAGGTCAAGGGGGATGCATGGCTACGTACAAATATTTTCAGAACAAGATGCACTTCAGGAGGAAAGGTATGTAATGTTATTATTGATGGTGGTAGTTGTGAGAACATGGTTTCAAATGAGATGGTCGATAAATTGGGTCTGCATTGTGAGAAGAATCCTAACCCTTATCGTATTGCATGGTTTAAGAAGGGTAATGAAGTTACTGTTGATAAGAGAGATGTTTAATAAGCTTTTCTATTGGGAACAGTTATAAGGATGAGATTTTGTGTGATGTTATTCCTATGGATGCATGTCATATGCTGCTAGGAAGACCATGGCAATTTGATAGAAAATTTATTCATGATGGGGGAAAAAATACTTATACTTTCTGGAAGGATGGCACAAAAATAGTTTTGATACCTCTTAAAGAAGAGGGGAAGGCTGAAAATATGCTTTCTGCAAAGGAATTTGTGAAGGAGGGCAAAGGCAACCGGTTTTGTTATGCACTAGTTGCAAATAAGGATGAACTTGTAAGTGCTCAAATACCAATAGAAACAACAGAATTAATAGAAGAATTTTTCAGATGTTATTCTGATGAGCTACCAGATGGATTACCACCCAAAAAGAGATATTCAACACCACATTGATTTGATTCCAGGGTCTTCACTCCCAAATCAAGCGGCTTATAGGATGAGCCCGACATTGCATGCAGAGTTGAATTGAAAATGGCAAGTGGCAGAGCTCGTGTGAAAGGGGTCGTAAGGGAGAGCATGAGTCTGTGTGCAACACCAGCTTTATTAACACCAAAGAAGGATGGAACATGGATAATGTGCATGGATAGCAGAGCAATCAATAAAATTACAATCAAGTATCGGTTCCCAATACCTCGCCTTGATGATATGATGGATGTGCTTGCTGGATCTAATTATTTCACCAAGATTGATCTTCGAAAGTGGTTATCATCAGATTCGGATCAGAGAAGGAGATGAATCGTGGAAAAACAACATTCAAGACAGGAAAAATGGATTATATGAGTGGTTGGTGATGCCATTCGGGTTATCCAATGCACCTAGTACTTTTATGAGATTGATGAACACCGTGCTATGGGAGTATAATGGTAAGTTTGTTGTGGTTTTTATTTTGATGATATCTTGATCTTTAGTAAAACTAAAGAAGAACATTTGAGGCATCTAAGATTGGTATTTGAAGTGTTAAGGAAAGAGAAAAACTCTAAATGCTGGAAGCATCCTTTCTTGCAAAAGCTAATGGTTGTGCTTGCGTTTCCCTCATCTCACAAACTTCTTCTTCATCCTTCTTGCATCTCCACCTTGATTTTCCCCCCTTATTTCCTCTTTGGGTTATCATTGCAACAAGTGTAGGACACTTGTCCTTGTAGATTCTTGCTATTTTTCTATTCATACTGGGCAATATACCGCCTCCTCTCCTCCTCTACCTCTCTCTTTCCTGCCATTTTTAAACAAAATACTTCGCACCAGCTCTGATAACAAATAATGTAGCCAAATTAAGAACAACCAGATAAACGCAATAAATGAACTCCAAAAGAAAATAGATCTCCTTCTTCATTATCAAATAATGAATTACAATGTTTTCTAAATAGGAAAATAACTCCGAACTCGAGTTGCCAAGTAAACTCTAGCTAACTCTTATAATCTACTCTAGGTTGGCGGAAATTACTATTTTTAGCAATTTACTAGAACCTGCTATTCTTAGTAAGTTGCATGCTTATTCCTATAGGCACAAAAATTACCATGCATCTTCTACATCCCTAATTAGAGGAATGCCAACTTTCTAACTCACAATGCAATTAATAGAATAAAATTAACTAATGCTCAAAAATAGGAAAAAAACAAAACTATAACTTAAATCCTAATTTTGGCCTCAAGATGGCGGATTTAGGGCCCGAAAACGTGTTTAAAAATGGTCCCACCACTGGTAAGGCAGGTTTCCACCTGAGTTCGTCCTCATCAAAACATGTGGTTTCAAAAAAAAAATGGACTCAAACGGACACCCGGAGCTCAAGTTATGACCTTTCAAGTTCCTGCTAATTTGGGCGCATCAAACTAACACAATTTCTAGGTTTGACTGTATTTCTTTGGAATCAGTGAATCAAATTCTTTGCAAAACTGGTAAGATTTTTGATGTTCGGTAGCACTATTCTTATGGCATCTTGCCATTTTGTTGATTTCAAAGTTCTAGTTTTTATTTTTTCTACCCAAAAGATGTGTTTTGGTTTATTATTTTGATTCCCATGAAGCTCCTTTCATTGTAAATTTTCTTAGCCATTTTTGATGGGTACTTAAGATTTCCTAATTTTCAATTTGGTAGCTCACTTTTCTCATTTTTAGATCATTTGGGTTCCTTCTAAAGATGATCTATTTGAGGTTTTTAGTCGTATGGAATCACTTGAGTAACATTTTTCTATATACACCTGGATCTAAGCTTTTATTTTCACCATTTTTCAGTGATATTGTTTTGTATCATGAAAAACTAGCCATGTTTTTAGCTTCAAAATGCTTATGGTGATCTAAATGGCACTTATGGACAAGATCTGGGTTTCCCTTTATTCAATGTTGTGAATCTTCCCTACAATAGAAATGGTTTTCATGTGGTTCATAATATCTATTTTCATTGAAAGATGAATTGTCTTACATTTGTTGTTCTTGTTCTTTCATGCTTCAAATGAATTCCTTGATTGTGATGAGAAAGGAAGAAAATAGTTTTTCTATTCTTGTAAGAACAATACAAGGACTTCAAGTTTGATAAAATTATGGTTTTCTTTATAATTGATGCTTGAAATTTCTTGAAAACCTTCTCCAAGTTATCTTTTGTATCACTTTCTGCATTGTCTTCAAATCTAGGGTTGTAACTTTACTTTTCTTCTAGATGCATCTATAATCTGATTGAGGTTGTTCTTAGCTGCAAAAATTGGCTTAATTTGCAATTGTGGATATTTGAATTTTTTCTATTATACAATAGATATTTGAAAGGTTTGGAACTCAAACAGTACTGAAAATAATTTTTTACACTATTTGTAATCAGTGATCTACTTTCTTCTTTCAAAACTATACTTCTGAAACTTGTATTCTTTTCCTAACCTCTGGAGTGAGAACTTGTGGTTTGATCTTTATTGAATATTGGTACCTTTCTAAACTGCATGCCTTGCTTCATTTGTGCTTTTTGAATCATGGAAAGTTCTAGATATGAACCCCTAAAATTGTTACTTAAGTTCTTTACTTATTCTACAACCATGTAGATAATGTATCAAACTTTGTATCTTAACTTTTTCTTTGATTGTATGGCTGCTATGACTTCTTTTTTCTACTGTGTTGCTTCCTTAATAGTGGAAATTTTAATGTTGCATTTCTTGATATTGTAATAATGAAATTTTTCCCATGTCTTCCTTTGACTACCATATTTCTACCTTTGAATGCGTGTTCTTTTGAAACTTGTAATAATAAACCCCGAGCTCAAGATTGACGACCATTTCCTTCTCCTTTTTAGGTATCATGATGAAGTTTCAGAGGATAGTTGGAGCAATAATTCAGAAGAAAAGAAAACCTCCTCAAATAAATGATGGGTTTACTTTACCTCTTTACATTTTCGATTTCATAAGTATATGCATTCCTTTTCTTGAGTTATTTCTCACGGCTTGCGTGAGAAAAATATCTATTCTTCATGAATAAATGAAAATATTTTCATGTAATGAGATGTATGTCCTTCCTTTTTTTTACTTTTATTTATTTTTATGGATAATTAATGAATCTATACAGCTCAAAACACTTAAATAAGTCACTTAATCATGGAAAAAAATTAAATTCAAGTGTACCTTATTGACGCTCATTGTAAATGCAAACTACTTGTAAAACTTTTCAAACTTGCACCTTGTTTATAGTTTAAGAACATCATGTCTGGTACATGCCACCATTCCTACCTTCTTCAGGGCATTGTAATAGTCATTTATGGATGTTCCATAGTTCTGACAAGGGTAACAATTGGAATGGCTGCATCTATGAGGCATGGAATTCTGTAATTGTACCCAAGTTGTAGTTTTCATCCAAAAATGACTTCTAAGACTATCCAAAACCAAAAAATTAAAACATGTATCTTAATCTGAGGTGGTTGACCCAAACATAACCAAAATTATAACCCGACCAATATGAGAAACTTAAAAGTCTCGACTTAACCTTTTTCGCATGGGGTGTCAAAAATTTCAACAAGTCCAAGTTGGGAGATATTTGCCTTATCCTTGAGAACCTTTTACAATAGATCCTCCTCTATCTTTAACAACAAAGTCTTCTATAAGGGATTTAAAATCTTGCATACATTTTGGGATTTATCCTTCTTCTTGGAGACAACAAATTTGGTTTTTGTCTTCCATATTCCTTAACAGGGGAAATATTATTATGAATAGGGATCAAGGCATTAGTGTTTTGATCAAACATAGGGGTGTCACCTTTGTTGACTATTTCTCCCCAAATGATGGGGATAATCCTAACTGCATCTCTAACCTCATTCCTACTAACCTGCACATCCTGAGAGCCATTTTTATTCCACCTTTGGAGTTCCTATACAAATCCAAATTGATCCATGATAAATATTCATTATTCTCATCTTTCAGAGGAAATAAAACCCCTGTTCTCTCAACCAGTGTGGCCTGAAAGCCATTCTCACTGCCACCTATGGTGTGAAATTTGTCGTAAGAGTCACCCTTTAGACGATTTATGTTTAGGATTTGAGAAGATGAACCACATTTAGCATTTGAAGAGAAAACCATGGAAATTTGCTAAGATTGAGTTTTATACAAAAAATGAGTAAGATAAACTTGATTAGTTACAACACCAACATTTCTATATATGAACACTAAAGATGCTATTATCACATGTTACATACTACAAACTACAATAGGGAGGTAAGTGTTATCCAAAATTCACCCCCCAAGGTAATTTTGATAACATGCATCAGATTATTCAATCCCGAGAAATTATATTGATTCAAGGCAAAAAAAATCATGTTTCTGGGGTCTCCTTCAGGTTTATTTCTAACCCTCTTGTCTAAGAAGAAAACCCAACAAGTTTTAAAGTGTGTGAAAAAGTTGCAAAGAGCCAGGCTTGAGGCCCGAAATACATGAGAAAATCGAATAAAGTCTTGTCCCTAGGGCGGTCCTTAGGGATAGTTGGGACATCGGGGCCCGAATCAGCCGAAAAACTGACAGACGGTCCACATAGCACTTGGAGCACATCCAGGCCGTGGAGACGTGCGAGGGACACGAAAGGGCGAACCGGCTGAAAGAGTAAAAAAATTGACTAAGTCTTGTTGTGCAGACAGTCTGTAACAGTCTGGGCCGTGAGTACACGGAGGACGTGAAGGATCGTGAAAAGGCGTGCGACAAAGAGAAAACAAGTCAGTCCATTTTAGGTAGTTTGGAGGTATTTGTCCCAGGATAGTCCGGGATAGTTGGAGACAAGAGTATGAGAAGGACGCGAACGCCGCCAGTTTGGCCCAAAACAGAGGATTTTTGTCTTGGGACATCCGGGCCAAAAGTACGCGCGGAGGACGTGAAAAAGCTGAAAGAGACGAGAGTGAATGGAATCTTGGCACGTGTCTTCGCCGTCGAAGAGGGACAAGGAATCCCGAATCAGGTGGTTCGGAGATATTTTGTCACTAGGACAGTTTTGGATATTCGGGCCGAAAGTACGCGAGGAACGCGCGGGACGTGAAAATGCCGAGATAGCCGAGAAAGAGATCAATCTCGCCACGTGTCTTCGCCTCATCGACCCGAATCAGGAACATTTTGACACGTGTCCTAAGGCAGCAACAAAAGGTGAAATGGTCAGGAAGGGCCCGTTTCCAATGAGATCGTGCCATGTGGAAACTTGAGTGGTGGAGTTTTGGAAAAAAACTAAAAGGTAAAGGTTTTCCCCATGCCCCTGTCGACAATACCAAAATGATGCCACGTGTCCCAAGTGGCGGGGCGCGGGCCCGATGCCAATGAAAGTTTTTCCAAAGTGTCCAAGTGACAAGTCAAAATTTTCAAGGAAGGACCCACAAAGGAATTTTCAGAAGAGATGAATTACGATAGGTAATCATAGCCTCACACGTGTCATCCAAGTGACAGAGTGCGGGAAAAAATTCAAATATTTTCCCTGCCGATACCGTTTTGGCCTGTTTTTTCCCTAAATCTTCAAGATGGCTATAACTTTTGATCCAGAGCTCGGATTTTCATGTTCTTTATATCAATGGAAAGCTAGAGAAATTATCTACATGCTTTTGGGGTCAATCTTATATTTCACTTCAGTTTGGATAGAGAGAAAATTGAGAAACATATTCTGGCACGTAATAATAGACAGAAGTGATGTTTCAACAACCAGCTTTAATACAACAAATACAGTTTGCTATTTCTGCTAGACAGTCCACCATTTTGCCAGGGATCTCACCGCTTCTGCCATAATGAGATAAACTAAATGCGACCTAGAATTGGTTGGGGTAGATCTGGATTTCCTCTCTCTTCCCTCTCTCATTCTTCCTATAAATTGTAAGGAGGTGCTTCTTTCTAAAGGTCGAACATTCTTGTTTTGCCCCTCCCTTCTTCTCTTTGGCAGGTGAATTTGTGGAGTTCAAACCTCCCATTCAAAACTGTAATGCAACCCTTGCCTCTTAGCATTTTGTATTGTATTGTATCAATCTTTGAAGCAAGTAATACATGTCTGTGGAATGATTCTCAACCCTCTTTGTGTTCATTTGCATCCTCCTGATCTTTCACTGCAAATTTTGTTATCTGTGCATGATCTTGCATCACATTTGAATGGTTTGTGTTTATTGGCAAGATAGGTGTTCTTCATTCCTTGGTGCATCACCTCTATTAGGTTAGGTTTATTTTATGCATCTTCTTACCCTGTCTCCTTGGCAAGATTAGATTAGGTTTTGAGTAAACCCTCTACATTTTTCATGTGCATCTGAACAGAGGAATAGGAACCAGCCTTCTCTGGAGATTCCTTTCTCATTTTTGCAAGTCCCACACTTGGAGAAAGGATTCCATGTTGCGCAATCACACTGGATGCTAGTATGATCAACCTAGAAATCTGATCAACATCCAGGGGTGCTATGATTTGGTGATAACAGTTTTGGCACTCCCGGTGGGACCTTAGAGGTCTTTACTTTCATTGTAACAAGATCGATGTGCACTTGTTGTAAGTTCCAGCTTTGAAGGAGCTTTAAAATCACACATCTGGCGACTCCCAAAGAGGCATAATCCACTGGTTTTAGCAGTCCAAGCCTGCAGGCAAATTTATGAGAAGAATACAGACCAGGTCAAGAACTAGGGAGGAAGGATTGTTTGTTTATCTACACCTATCTCTAGGCAGAGAAAGAAGGGGAAGAAGAGCTCAAAGATCACCATCTCCACCTAACAGAACTCTCTCTACACCTCCACCTGGTAGACCTTTTGTCCAATCAACAAGGGTTCTCAGGCCAATCAGAATGGCGCAACCACCCGAATCCCTTTGTCAATTTCACTGGCAGTAGCCCACTTGCCCTCAATGCACAGAATCCAGTTCCAATCGCAGCGTTGAAAAACATTCCATTTTTCACTGGAGAAAATCATACCACTCCTTCTGATCATGTCAAAGACATTGCTAACGTCTATGCAATCCATGAGATAAATGAAATGGATGTGGCTGTCAAATTGTCGGCATCTTCGTTCAAAGGGAAGGCTTTGCAGTGGTTTAGGAGCCTTGCAGCTAGTTCTATCACAAATTGGAATCAGTTATGCATAGCTCTCCATGAGCAGTTTGGGGAAAAGGGAGACAATTTGTCTCTACTAGAACAACTGACAACTATCAAGAGAGCTCCCAACGAGTAGCTGACTAACTTCAACTTCAGATTTCAAAGGTCTTGGGAGAGGATTCCAGTGGCAGTAAGGCCAGCAGCAGAAGGTGCTTTTCTATACTATCTTAAGGCTTTGAATTCTGATATTTCTATGTTAATTCAATCTATGGGAGGCATAACCTTACCTGCTACTTATAGCATTGCCATTAGAGCCGAAAACCTGTCTTATTCAAGCTGGTAAACTGGCTCCTAGGCCTCCCATGCCCTTGTATCCAAACTTAGAAAATCCAAGCACTAGTCAAGCACCCACTTTGGCTCCTATTCCCATTCCTAGAAATCAAAGTTCAAATGAGACTTCTACTTCATCCTCTAGCGCTTCAAATGAACTCCAAGAGGTCATGAAACAATTGTAAAATTTGGGAAATGAGCTGGTTACTATCAAAAGACAGCAAGCTCAAAGTGCTAGAACGTATCAGCCTCAAGCACAATACCAGGCCTAGGCCACCCATACCAACAAAATAGGTCACCAACTCAGGCTGCAAATCAAAATCAAAGCCAAGTAAGGCCTCTTGCTAATAGACCATTGCAGCCCTATAACCCCAATGTTGTATCTACTTCTAAAGCATTAGTGCCAGTCCAAAATAACATGGCCCCAAGAATATGATTGGCGTTTCCCATGCAGTCAGCCACATAACCAATCAATGTGCTTTAACGGTGCATTAAATCAGGCTCTTATGGTGCAAACCATTAGTGGGCCACAAGAGTCCAGCCACGAAGAGGATCAGCAGCAAGAAGCACCTCAGCAAGGAACATCTCCGAACGAAACTACTCTTGTCAATTGGCAGGCTGAATATTTCTGTGGTATGAATCGAATACTCTCTCAAAGTGTTGCAGCCAACACAAGGTCAAAGAGGAGAAATTTGGGTGAAGAACAGCCATTAGCCCCAAGTAATCCCCAACCTTCTACCCACTCCACAAGCCACTGGTAAACAAAATGTAGTTCCAAACACGCAAGCGGCACCCAAACCAGCTCCTAAACCAACTCAAATGCCAGTTGCTACTGCCCATGTGCAAGGAATGAATGTGCAGGCCAAGGGACAACAGAAGGATACTTCATCTCCATTCAGTATCATTGATCAGATGAGGAAGACAAATGTAAACATATCAATGTGGGAATCACTATCTATCCCAGGACAAAGAGATTTGCCTACAAGCTGCCATGAAGGACTAGTCAACTTCAAATCAACAGGTCCAAATGCAAGAGAAGGTACTCACAAATGCTACCCATCCTGAATGAAATCATGGAGGATAGCAAGGTAAAATGTTGAAGCCCCCTCCATTTTATGTTTCATTTATCATAGGAGACAAGTTGGTACATAATTACATGATTGACTTGGGAGCAAGCAGCTCAGTCGTGCCAAAGCAAATAGCTGATCAACTAGGACTCCAATATGAAGTCATCTCCAAGGGTGTAGTGCAATTAGATGGGACAGGCAGTAACAACAGTTGGAGTGATTAAAAACTTGAGTCTTACTTTGCATGCCTATCCCAACGTGGTTGTTTTGCAAGATGTCTCAGTAATAAATCTTCCACCACTCTTTACATTGTGCTTGTCAAGAGACTTCACTGCTAAAATTGGAGGCTATCTTTCGGCATATTGGTCACACATGTTGTTTAGAATAAGGTATGGAACTAAGGCCACAATCAGATCTGAACCTATTGCAAACTTTCACATTGAGCCTTACACTCCAAGTCAGATTAATGCCAATTGTTCATCGTTTGATCAAGAAGATCATCCAAGCACTGATGAAGCTCACACCAAGGTAGGAAGCATCCCAGATCTAACTCTTGATGAATGGGTAAGTAAGGTGCATGCTTTTGATCCTTATCAGAAATAGAAGAGTCTGAGCTAGGAGTTTATTGTTTACATGAAGAGAATCAACCTCTCCCTAGCATCACCAAGCCAGATTATAAAGACAAGAATGAAGTATGGCAGTTGTTCTTTGATGGGTCAAGGAGTAGACAAGGTGCAGGAGGAGGAGCTATGCTCATTTCACCATAAGGTATAAAGTATTACTCAGCCTTCCGTTTTCAATTTTCTTACTCAAACAATACAACTGAGTATGAAGCCTTAATTCATGGACTGCACTGGGCAAAGAAGAAAGGCATCAAGAATTTTCAAGTATTTGGTGATAGTGAGCTGATCATAAACCAAGTTAAGGGGCAGCATGCTGTCAAGAATAATCTGCTCAAGTGCTACAAAAATCAGGTATGGGATCTTATGGAAGATTTTGAAGCTTTTAGCATCAATTCCATCCCAAGAAAAAGGAATGAAGCAGCGGACATACTGGCAGCAATTGGGGCTGCATTTGACGTTGTAGAAAATATCAAAAGTGAAAAATCTCAGCCTCATATCAAAGTGGTTGTGAGACCAGCTGTTCCGGATAACAACACAGACTGGCAAGTCTTCGAGAATGATCAGCAGATTGTTAATTTCCTGCAAGAAGAAGTTGAGTTCTCCATGAGAAATCAAGACAAACTGGAGCAGCAGTATGGTGACCAAGTGGTGCAGCTGAGAACTAACAAATTACCAAAAGGCCTCATAACCTTAGAGTCAATCTTCAACCTGAATGATCAGTTCTGGAAGGAGAAAGCAAACATTCAAGTAAAGGGTGAAGATTCAGAACCTATTTTAGTAGATGAAGGCAAGACATTTCAAATTAGCAAAGTAAGTACTCCACAAGAGAAATCTGACTTTGTTCAGCTTTGTCAAGAGTTCCCAGATGTCTTCGCTTGGACTTACAAAGATTTAAGAGGTTTCAACCCAAATTTGGCACAACATACTATTGAGTTGGATCCGGAATCCAAGCCTATTAGGCAAAAGCAAAGGCCAGTGAATCCTCATATCGAACCTCTCATGAGAAAAGAGTTAAGCAAGCTCATTGAGGCCAGTATCATCTTCCCCATCAAACACTCAAGTTGGGTTGCAAACTTGGTGCCGGTAAGGAAAAGAAATGGAGAAATAAGATTGTTTCCGCAATCCAAATAGAGCATCACTTAAGGATCATTATCTGCTTCCATCAATGGAACAAATATTGCAGGTTGTAGCTAGTTCAGAAAGGTTTCCATTGCTAGATGGATATTCAAGCTATAATCAGATAATGGTGAAGGAAGAAGATCAATTCAAGACGGCCTTCACTACAAAATGGGCCACATATGCTTACAAGAAGATGCCATTTGGACTGTCAAATGCTGGAGCAACATTTCAGCAAGCTATGGATATGGCATTCAAAGGCTTAATCAACAATATAGTGCTGGTATACCTAGATGATGTCACTGTCTTATCAAAGAATGCAGCAGACAATCTCTTTCACCTTAGACAAGTGTTTCAGAGGTGTAGAAGGTTCGGAGTGTCGCTAAATCCAAAGAAGTGTATATTCTTCGGCACACGAAGGCAAATTGTTGGGGTCACATTGTCTCTAGGGAAGGGCTAACAATTGATCCTGAAAGGGTTGAAACCATCTGAACACTCCCATTGCCACACCACAAGAAATCTCTCCAAAGCTTCTTGGGAAGGATAAACTTTTTCCACAAATTTGTGCCTAATTTTTCCACTCTTGTGAAGCCTTTAACAATAATGTTAAAGAAGAGTCTCGCATTCAAATGGACAGCAGAGGGCAAAGAGAGTTTTGAAAACATCAAGCGTGCAATATCACAAGCTCCAACTCTTGTCAACCCCAAACTTTTCAAAGGACTTCATGTTGTATGCGTTCGGAGGATCAGACACAATCTCAGCTATCTTGACACAGCTGAATAGAGAAGGTTCAGAACAGCCCATAGCGTTCTTCAGTCAAACGTTAGAAGATTACAAAATAAAGTATTCTTTCATCAAAAAGCACATCCTTGCTATCATCAGGAGCTTGAAGAAGTTCAAACATTTGGTCTCAAACAATAAGATTCAGCTGCTGGTGTCTCATGCTGGTGTCAAGGACTTTCTCCTTAAAAAGGATTTAAATGAGAAGAGAGAAAGTTGGATCACTCGGGTGATGGAATATGATATTGAAATCAAAGTGACCAAGCTAGTTCATGGCAAAGGCTTGTGTGAGCAGTTTGCTTCCAAACCACCAGACGGGTCAAAAAGTGAAGAGGATGTTGTCCTACTACTACAGAATGATCAAGAACAACCAGCTGATGATGCACCCAATTCCATGTTGGACTCGAGACTTGGTGCATTACCTCCAAACAGGCTTGTGCCCTCCAGAAGTGAGCAAGGTGAAGAGGAGATATCTTAGATTACAAGCTATCCCATACGTACTCATTAATGGTATCTTGTTCAAGAAAGACATCCATGGTGTTCTATTAAGATGCATTGGAACAAGTCAAGTTGAGAAGATCTTACACGAGTTCCATGATGGGGAAGCAGGAGGCCACTTTGCTCCACGAGTAGCACCTCTCAAAATCATGAAAGTTGGTTATTATTGGCCTACTGTGTTCAACGATTGCTACTCATTAGGGTCAAGAAATGCAGGAAATGTGCATTCTTCACAAGGAAAAGAAAGGTTAGCAGTGTTACCCCCTTCATCCAATTTCAGGGGATCAGCCATTCATGCAATGGGGATTGGACTTCATTGGGGTTATCAATCCCAATTCAAATCAAGGTCACAAGTGGATACTTTCAGCAACAGACTATTTCACCATGTGGACTAAAGCAGTGGCACTAAAGGAGGCAAATGAATCCAATATCTTAGATTTCTATGAAGGAACAGTGACGAGGTTTGGTGCCCCTACCACTATCATATCAGACAATGCATTGGCATTCCTTGGCACAAAGATCACTGAATGGGCTGTCAAGAATTGTGTGTATCTCAGAACTTCATTGAACTATTACCCTCAAGGTAATGGCCAAGCCGAGTCTATGAATAAGAAGCCTACTAAGAATCATCAGAAGGACTCTCGATGAGAATCAGAGGACTTGGAACTCAAAGCTCAAATCCGCCCTATGGGCCGATAGAATCACACCCAAGAGGTCTACAGGAAGCTCTCCATACAAGCTTGTGTACGAGAAAGAATCAGTTCTACCTATATCACTCGAGTTACCAGCATTACAACTCATGAAACAGTTAGAACTGGCTGAGTTTGAACCTATGGAAATCAAGTATGCAAAGCTGATGGAATTAGAAGAGACAAGAGAGCACGCAATGCAGACCATAGAAAAGGATAAAGCATTGGTAAAAAAGAGTTTTGACAAAAAAGCTAAAGCCAGGATATTGCAAACTGGAGATTTGGTACTGAAGTGGGATGTTGATCGTGTAAAACCAGGAAAGCATTCCAAGTTCGATGCCATTTGGAGTGGCCCGTACATGATCATTGAATGAAAAGGTAGTAATTCCTTCCGACTGGCTAAGTTGGATGGTGAAGAATTGCAGATTCCAGTCAATGGGATCTATCTCAAGCGTTTCTACTAGAAAGATAGCTTTTCACCCTTGTAAATATTAATTTAGAATTTCCATTCCTCTAAGTGCTTATGCACATTGTACTGTTGTTAGAGTAGTTTTATTTCCCTAAGTGCTTGTGCACATGTCCTATTGCTTTTGGTATGTGCATGTTTGCAGTTCATCAAGCCCTGGAAAAGAATTTGTAGCCGCAAGAGAACCAGATCAACAAATGTTTCAATAGCTCAAGGACACAGGTTTTCAAATTTCAGATCAGCTGAGAGGTTATCAAATAGACTCCATGCCCAATGGATTGCTAACGAGCAGCTGGTCGTTCTTCATCTGATAGGTAAATAACCCTGCTAAGTCGCTAAAATTGTTATCCAAAATTCACCCCCCAAGGTAATTTTGATAACATGCATTAGATTATTCAATCCCGAGAAAGTATATTGATTCAATGAAAAAAACTCATGTTTCTGGAGTCCCCCTCAGCTTCTTTCTAACTCTCCTGTCCAAGAGGAAAACCCAGCAAGTTTTAAAAATGTGAAAAAATTGCAAAATCCAAGCTGGGGGCCAAAAAAAATGAAGAAAATCGGCTAAGTCTTGTCCTAGGCGGTCCTTGGGATAGTTGGGATGTCGGGGCACAAATCAGCCGAAAAGCCGCCAGGCGGTCTGCGCAGCACTTGGAGCACTTGGGATGTCGGGACGTGAGGGATGTGAAAAGGTGAATCAGCCGAAAGAGGGAAAAATTTGCCTAAGTCTTGTTTCAGACAGTCCGGGACAGTTGGGACAAAAGTATGCGGATCGACCGGTTTGGCGCAAGTCAGTCCCATTTCGGGTAGTTCAGAGAGATTTGTCCCAGGCAGTCTGGGACAGTTGGGACAAAAGTACGTGAAGGACGTGAACCGGCCGATTCAGGTGAAATAGGATATTTTCGTCTGGGACATCCAGGGCCAAAAGTACGCGGAGGACGCGAAAAGCCAAAAGAGCCGAGAGCCAATGGAATCTTGCCACATGTCTTCACCTCGAACAGGAACAAGGAAGCCTGAATCGGGTGGTTCAGAGATATTTGTCCCAGGCAGTTTGGGACATCCGGGCCAAAAGTACGCAAGGGATGCGAGGGACGTGAAAAACCGAGAGAGCCGAGAGCAAATCAAATCTCGCCACGTGTCTTCACCTCATCGGCCCGGCAGGAAAATTTTGAAAATTTTTCCAAAGGTAAAACAAAATGGAAATGGTCAGGAAGGGCTCGCATCCAATGAAATCGTGCCATGTGGCACTTGAGTGGTGGAGCATGGGGAAGAAATGGGAAATTTTTCCCAAAGTGAAAAATACCAAAATTTTCGAAGGACAAAGTGTGCCCCTCAGGCCCGAGCCAATAAAATGGTGCCACGTGTCCAAGTGACAAGAAATTAAGGAAGGACCCGAAAGAAATTTTCAGAGGATGAACCCGCGAATGAATCAGAGCCTGACACGTGTCATCCAAGTGGCATAGCGTGGGAAAAATTCAAATATTTTCCCGTCGATCCGTTTTGGCCTGTTTTTTCCCTAAATCTTCAGATCGCCATAACTTTCGATCCAGAGCTTGGATTTTTTGCGTTCTTTATATCAATGGAAAGCTGGTGAAATTCTCTACATGATTTTGGGGTCAATCTTGCATTTTGGTTTAGTATTGGAGAGAGAAAATTGAAAAATGTCTCTGGTGTGTGGTAATGGCCAGAACTGACGTTTCAAGAACCAGCTTTAATGCAAAATACAAATTCGCCACTTTTGCTAGGGTTCTCACCCACCCGCCATAATGAGATGAGTTAAATGCAACCTAGAAGTGGTTGGGGTAGATCTGGATTTCCTCTCTCTTCCCTCTCTCATTCTTCCTATAAATTTTAAGGAGGGGCTTCTTTCTAAAGGTCGAACATTCTTGTTTTGCCCCTCCCTTCTTCTCTTTGGCAGGCGAATTTGTGGAGTTCAAACCTCCCATTCAAAACTGTAATGCAACCTTGCCTCTTGGCATTTTGTAGTGTATTGTATCAATCTTTGAAGCAAGTAATGCATGTTTGTGGATGATTCTCAACCCTCTCTGTGTTCATTTGCATCCTCCTGATCTTTCACTGCAAATTTTGTTATCTGTGCATGATCTTGCATCACATTTGAATGGTTTGTGTTTATTGGCAAGATAGGTGTTCTTCATTCCTCGGTGCATCACCTCTGTTAGCTTAGGTTTATTTTATGCATCTTCTTACCCTGTCTCCTTGGAAATATTAGATTAGGTTTTGAGCAAACCCTCTGCATTTTTCGTGTGCGTCTAAACAGAGGAATAGGAACCAGCATTCTCTGGAGATTCCTTTCTCATTTTTGCAAGTCCCACACTTGGAGAAAGGATTCCATGTTGTGCAATCACACTGGATGCTAGTATGATCAACCTAGAAATCTGATCAACATCCAGGGGTGTTGTGATTTGGTGATAACAGTAAGTTTTATGTATTTCTCATAAAGCTATATGACCACAAAAAACAGTATGGTTGTTTTCATTTTTTATAGAAAAATATTTTTGTCTGAGCGGGAGTCATGAAAAAGCAACATAACGTCAACCTGCAATTTGGGTCATTACTAAGACCCTGTAGAGTGCATGTTATAACAAGTTAGTTATGGCATTAGATAATGAATATGATCCATTAAAATTACTTTACCACCCACCACCTTTCCCTAATATAAATCAAAATATCACGTAGATGGTCATGATTAAGCCAAATTGTTAAATAAGAGCCTAATATGATGCTACTGTAGAAGTAAAAAGAATATGCAATTAAGTATAGAAAATAACCCAAAGAAATTAAGCAATAAATTATGAAACCATAATTATAAAGAGGAGAAAAAGGTACTTAGCTGATTTGTAATTAATTTTAAACTATACCAAAGTGATGACTAGGTGAATATAATGGTAGGAGCATCACACACAGACCCAAAAATTGCAAATATGGAGATACAGGATGGACTTGAGTTCCTGAAGAGTGACAAGGGCGCTTGTGAGCACCCTAGGCCTGTTTTTGGGTGCCTAGGTATGCATAAAATATCAAGAAACCTCCTCTAAGTGGTCATAAGATGTTTTTTGTTAGTCTCCTTTGGTCTCTCTGAGGTTACACCAAGATCATCGAGGTCACTGAAAAACCAGAAATGAAATATGAACCTATAAAACCCTCAAATAGACATGAAATTCTAAAAAAGAAAGAAAAAAAAGTGGGGTGAGACTATCCTCAGTTGTCATAATGGTGAACTTATGACTGAGCATTATATTACATCTGATATCCAATGTAGTTCTATGTCTTTGTGTGCAAAATATTTCCTTAGATGGCTCTTGTGTGTGTAGCACTTGATAGTGAGAAAACTAAGGTAGATGTAAAAAATTTAATAAATTTGTGCATGGGATAAAATGAACTTCCCTCCTATAATGTGTGTATGTAGAATAACGAGCCCTTGTGTCCCTTATGATTGTTTTATATGGATGCGATGGAGCTCATAGATGTTTTATGAATGCAACCTTATGTGGTGATAGCTAATGCTTATTGCTTGATCATTTATTATGATCACATAAATTATATTTATATGATTCCTTTGTTTTATTTTCATAATTAACCCCGAAAAGGCCAACTATGAAAAATATAAGATGCTCAAATAGTTATAAAGGAGCTCAAAAGTGTGGGTAAAGTATAAAACAATTGTGGGCACCCAAAGGGAATTAGGGCACCTAGTGCTAGCGTTATCGCTAGGTGTTGGTATCTATGATAGTGAAAGTTAGAGTATAAACAGGGATACTGAGCAAGTAAGGGTGTAAGACAAAAAGTGATAGAATAAAGCAAATAAAGGTGGCCAAATATATGGGGTTACTTAGTACTCTTCTTACGTAAGAATCATATGAATATTAGTATGTAATCACGACTAGATAATTACCCAAAGTGTTATATTTTGTGTCTAAAGGTCCTTACTCCACTGTGCATCAACGAATGCGCCAGTCTCTTGAACCTATTAGAGGGGATGTTGAGAGTATTATTTATTGTTCATTCATCACTTTTTTTGTTGAAATTAATTTATATTAAAAGTAGAAAAGGGGGATACAATTTTTTTTTAATAATTAAACATTATCGTGTTGTTTAAAACCTAGAACCTATTGAATTTTCTCTTTTTTGGACCCTTTAAGAATAATTTGCATTCACATAAATAATGTGAGCAAGGCCGAGATTATAAAATCTAGCACATATGACATATATTATTTTGATAGGAAAAATGTGAGCCATGTAATAGATGTGGCACGCGTATATATTTAATTCCCACATTTATCTTTCCAAATTTCCATTCATTCCTTTGTCTTCTCTAAATAAACAAATTTTGTCCCATCAAAAATGTCAAAACAGTATAAAAATAAAATAAAAATTTAACAAATCCCATTTTCTCCTTTTTCTCTAAATTTTCCATTTATCTTAGTTGTGTAGGGGTCAGTTGTTTATTATTATAAGTGACAAACAAGTTCACAATGTCGATTGAGAAACCACTCCATATTTTTAAATTAAGATGAAATACAAAGATATTCTTAAGATCTATATTATTTTGAATAGAGTACATTCATGTTACATAGTACTTAACTCATCACATATGGGAAACATCCCTGAAATAGTATCTCCTTGCTTTCTCCTTGAGATGAAAAATATACTAATCAGATCTTATAAATATATTGCAAAATATGTTTCCCAATTTGTCACCTCTCAAAAATTATAAAAATATAAACTAGACCAATCTATTAAAGTTGGGATAGTGAAAATTTTATTGGTTCTACCTCTGTTGGATGTAACAAGCCATATATAAACCATGGAAAGGCTGCCCTATCTTTCTTTCTTCTTTCAAATAATAATTGCTATCATGAAAGAATAAATGCCCAACATTAATACATTCCCCACATTAATTTTTTTTTTATACTTTATCTCTTATTCCTAACATGTGGAAATTGTTTCCTGTTTTGTGCTACATGGATATCTCATGAACCATTCCATTGTTAACTTTCTAAAATAATGCCAAAGTTATGTTTTTGCAAGTTCAAACATCATATCTCATCCCCAAAATATTACAATGAATAGCCCTACTATAGTGTACTTTTTTTATGTTGACCTAAACACCAAATATATTTTGAAGAAAATAAATATTAAATTATTTTCTATGGGTATGTTGTACAATTAAGAAAATGATAAATTATTATGTCATAAGATTACTCTACTAAGGATTTCATGCCAAATAAACATGTACACTAGAATTTACCATGATGGAGAAGGTAAATCTAATTATTCATTATAACCATTAATCACATCAAGGTACTACACTAGAACAACTGTTAGCGACACTTCGAAGAAGTTAAATTTCAAAGAATTGAAGGTGCAATATTGGATTGATTATTTATGATGTACTAATAGTATTCAACTAAGTATTTCATGTCAAGAAAACATGTTCCACTAAAATGTATCATGATGGAAAACATAATTCTAATTATTTATTATAACTAACAATCACACTTAAGAAGTGCATTCGAGCCATTGATAGGGATCATTGGATAATTTTTCATTGAAGGATTGAAGGTAAAACATAATATGTGGAACAATTGTGATGAACATGGGGATTGAGGGAGGATAATCTTTGGGTTGGGAAATCTATTAGAGGGAACATAGGAAATCCTCTTTTTTCTTTTGATAAGTTACATATGGACCACATGTAACTTTTTCTTAACATAATCACATCATTTTATTTAATGATGTTTTTGTCAAACATTAAGTCTATCTTAATAGCCAAAAACTTGAAAATACCTAATTTTAATTTTATCACAATGTTATGTGTTTTGATAACAAAAGTGTGGAATAAAAAAATTGAAAAAAAAAAAAAACCTTGTGAAAACATTCTATACCCTTTGTGTATGAGCACAAAATCAAGGGATTATACTTCCAAAACTCCAACAAAAAAAATTATTTCAGTTTTTGTGGCACTTTGTTGTCTATTACTAGAGAGGATAAGTTGGATGATTGAGGATGAGTTAGAGGACATGAAAGGTAAGATCAGAATCATGTTATTATTAATTATATCCAAGATTCATTTAAGAACGTGGTGGTAAAAGAGACTCTATAAAGGATATGAGAACACTCCCCTATAACTATTAGATTCAATGTATTATATGTTTCTCCCTTGGGAATGGGTTATCATGGTCGCTCAGAATAAAGTTCAAAAATCCTAGGTTTGGAATCATGTTATATAATTTTGTATTATATTGACTCCTCTCATATACATTTTTATTATGTGAACAATTATAATTTTTTGTGTGAATGTTGGAGAGATCCTTCGTAGCATTACTTTTTACGTCCTCTAATTATCTTATGAGACTATATATCTACTTATTTCTATTAGGTGTTTCCATTGACTCTTTTCAAGCATTAACCACCATCCTCCTACCTAGGAAAAATGGGAGTTTAAAATGGTGCATATCTAACCATAATAGAAATGGGAAGATTAGTTCTAATTCAAATATGCACAACTGATACATGTCTTTATCTTCCACTTGACTTAGCATTCATTATATTATATCTAACGTAAATGATTTCAAATATTTTTTCATTTAGGTTACGAGTTCCAGTGGGAGGATCGTATGTTCCTTTGTCCGCCTTCAAATGCACCTTTTGTTATCTTTCATACCATTTTCTTCTCCTCATACCCATATATATTAAAGGCCTCATATTTTACATAAACTTCATTAAGCTTCATTCTCTCATTGAATATTGTACTTCCACCTAGATCAGCTGCATACATTTAATATATTCCATTCATTAAAATTTGTTCACCTAGTTATAGATTATAATCTTCAAACATATCAACCAAATTATAATCTTAAAACTAATACACAATATTATAACCTTGAAACTTTGAATGATCTATACGATTGAAGGAGGACCTAGGTGGGCACACAATATATAGTTTTTCTCTTCTACCAATGCTTAAAAAATTAATTGTGTTGTTAGGAATTTGTAAATGGAAAATTCAATAGTTTCTCTTGATATGCATCATGGAAATGGAAGGTTGAGGTTTTCCATGTGTGGTCATTAATGAGAAACATCATCAAGAAGTTTCATGGTGATAAACACATAATCACTACCTTAATCGTTAAATAAAACCTTGATCATAAATTTCCATGAAATCTAAAATGTGAGGTTTGTATTTAACATATGTCAATTTTGATATTCAAATATATGGAAATTTACCCTTGTAAGTATTCATCGACCATGTGTTGCTTACATGGATGTTTGTAAATTAGGTTTCCTCTATAAACTACACGGTATACTCCCTATCTCCTATAACCTGTTGAAAAAAATCACATGTGGTTTATATGTACTTGGTCATAATAAAGAAGTGTTTCATATTGGTTTTCCCCCAAAAATTTCTCTTCCCATATAATTATCCTCCTCCAAAACCCTTCTTTGTTTCCCTTCTTCCTCCTCTAATGTTTTGCTCCATCATGTTCAAATTTTTCAATGCATCCCCTTTGACGTTTTCATCACGCTATTTACGTTAGTTAAGATATTATCATAGCTAACATTATTTTATATATTTATAAAATAAGATCACAAAATAATGCTTTAACATAAATTTCTAGTGCAACATTTAAGTTTAAAATGTGATCATTTAAATATAAAATTCAATGTATCAAAAATTTACCATGTGTATTAAAATATTTTTTTGTAAGTCTCGATAAACAAATATTTTACCTTTTTACCATGAATAATGAAAGGAAGGGGACCACAATTTTTTTTTTTGAAGTTTTATAAAATATCTTATTTTGAAACACAATCGTTTTTTGGAATAAATATTTGTACCACAATTTTGTAATTCAATTTTACATGTTATGAACTTATCTTAAAAATATGCTCAATGAATATGTTCATAAATGCTTAAGAGTTAATTCACTCATAGCTTCCCATTTTTTGGTGTATTTATAGATTCAGTCAACCCACCCATCATTTTACATTATAAACATTAGTATACACTTTAGATTTTTCATTTAATAATTTTTTACTGATTGTTTTAAGTGAAATCTGGTTTCCGTACTTCTTGAACACATGTGCATCCATGGGATGGGATGGACATGCTATTTGAGGAAAATAACATGACAATAATTTCAACAAATATTACAACGAAACAATATTTTTATTTAAACATATATCTTCGTACACTTTTTTTATGAGAAAATAATCTAATTTTCTCATATAAAATTTTAAAGGATGGTCTACATTGATTCCAAACTACTTGAGCAAGTCTATACTATTATGTATAGATTTATTTGAGCTAATTAATGTTCATCACTCTAAAAGAAAAAAAAAAGAGTGGTGGTTATATCTACTAGAAAGTGTACCAAAAGCGTGTATTGGGCATGCTGATAGGATGAGAAAGAAGATAAATGGTAATTTCTTAGGGAAGGACATAAGTGTTTTGAAAAATTATTGTTATGGTTAATGCATACACAAAAATTATCTCTTGTAAGTTGCTTCTTCGAGTGAGGAAAAAAATGACAAACATGTGTGTCATGGAAATAAGCACCTAATCTTTTAGATTTATCTTATAGATTTTTTTCATATATTTTCTCTCTACTTTTAATTTATATCAATAGAAGTGGGATGTATGGACATAGGGAAAATATTTTTAAATAGGGTACAAGAGTATGGAGACTAACAATTACACATGAGCTGTAAATTACATCAAAAATGGTAACAATGCAAAGTTGGTTGGAGTCATATATAGCGATTACATATATGTTTTGTTAAATTGTTGTTAGGTTTTGTGAAGGGGAGGGGTAAATAATATAGTGTTTATTAGGTAGTATTAAAGGTACAATAATTTGCATGCAAATGAATTTTTTTTAATTTATAGAGGACACTTTAATGTATTCTAGAATAATGGGAAGCTATTTACAAATAAGTTTCACTTCCTCTTTTTTGTACATGTTAAAAAAATTTGAACCTTATTCTTTCATAATGCTCAGAAGTAAAAAAAAATAAAAATTATAAATCAAGAGATAAGAAATCTCTTTGGATTGGATTAAACGCTCATCTTTGGGGATTAACATTGTTGATGTTTAATATTTCCATACTGAGTAATTCCTTGTTCATTAAATATAGGGAGGCCATGTGACATTTTAAGTGGCATTTGATAATAATTTTCATGTGTGCCAAGATGTAATAGAAAAACAATTTGGTAGATAATGTTTGATGTGGGGAGTGGGTAGTATGATTTTAATTCAAAAACAACAAAGGAATCCAAGTTAATGGGTTGCGATAATAAATTGTAGAAAATCTCCACAACTTGCCTCAACACTTCATTAACTAATCTGAATTTGATGCATATATTTAATGTCAACATATCCTCTTGAATGTTTCAAAATGGAAGTGTATGATCCAATAAAGTTTCCATGAGGTTTGATAGCACTCCATGATTATATTGTTTCTCTTTCCTTATTACAACTAGAAGGTGCAATGATTTTAGTGTTTTCTTATTTTCCAATTTTACTAGTTACTTCATTACATAAATATGTTTTACTCTTATAATTGTTTCCTATTTTAATGTCAACATGAAAGAGTCTATTCATGATATTAGAATATTCCAATCCTCTAATTTTGGGTTTGCATTTATGAAGTTGGTTGATAAATGTATAAATATATTTTTTCTTGGATTCCATTCTTGTTGTTGAAAATTAGTAACCAAGGTATTGAGTGTGTAATATTTAGGCCAAAGTGTCTGATCAAACTTACCTAGATAATGTGGTATGTTTTTTAATAGATGTAAGCTAACACAAGTCATCAACTAGTATAATTGAGTAGATCCAATATAATCTTTATTGTTATGGTGAGAAAATTCCTCACACATCTTGCAATATTTATTGGTCAACATTTTTCGGCTTGTATATCTCATTTCAAGGTCTATGAGAATACATTATATGTTCCAAACACTCTCTTGTAAAAATGGCCCAATTCATGTCATTCATGAGAATTATTTTCTTGAATGGGTATTCAAAGCCTAGATTTTATAACACATGTGTTAATGTTAAATTTAGTAATACCTATTAGAGCCAATACCAGAAGATAGAGACATGCTTATTACCTCTATAATTTTCAATGGAATTTTTATGCAACCAATTATGTAGGGATTTTCCTTTACTAGCTGTATCTTGAAAAATCATCTTTAAGGTTGGAAGTTGTCCTTTCATCATATAATTTACAACAATGATTATGTAGGCATATTGTTTCTTTCAAGATATAAGAAAAGAAATTGGGTCATTGTGAGGAAGGAATAACTAGAAGATTATTATTGATGAAGGATTAATATATCAATTTCAGGATTTTTTCTTTGCATGTTGAGAAATACACCATGCTTTGACCAATCATGGCCCTACGATTGAATAATTTGAACCCTAACATGTCTATTTCATGAATTGATGCATTTATAGATGGGTGCATGTAGGATATATGTTCAGAATCCTATAGTTCTATTTCCACATGAAATTCACCTTTTGGTTGAGTATCACTACTTTGTTTTCTAGTAACAATTTAATCTTTGAGAGTAACACCCTCTATATTCAAATACTAGTAATAATTTTCAATCTCCTCCTACTATGCAAATATTTATTCTATTGGTAATACAAATGTCTACATATATGTTTCATAATGGTTTGTAAATAGATATCTCTAACTAACAAAATTATTCATAGGAACAAACACTAATTGTAGGCACATCATAATAATAATGAAACACATAAATTAGTTCTTTTGTTTTCCTTTTCATCCACTGAGCTCATTTATTTTTATTATTGAAATACCATGCACATGCATCCTTAAAAAGAGGAATAGGTTTTAGATGTAATGGAAGCTTCGAGTAGGCATTTATTAAAGATGGAATATAGGATCCTTCCAACATGTTTGTGAGGATGCCATTAAAAACATGTTTACCAATAGAGAAGGAAATTAGGGTATGGCTACACACCAAACAAGTAACAATTTTCAACAAGTGACACATCTCTATTGTGCCATTGTTACGATTGACTATAGTTTAGATAAAACCTTATAATATGAAAAAAAAAAGTATTTGAAGGATAAAATCATTAAATATTATGGTAAAAATGTGGTGGTGTCTCTACGATTTTCTCTCAACATTTGATGCAAAATATATAATGAAAACATGCATGATGGTATACAACACAAAGGTAGTTGACATTTCCTTTCCAGATCGCTAGCATGACTTAGTTGTTTGTGTTCATGCATGTATCTTTACATGTCAATGTGTAGGTTTTGTTCCATTTTTATTCTACGAACATAGATGGATGGTCCTATTTGGGACATGGGTTTTTATAGATTCACTAACATGTACCACACTTCTTTCACAACACATGTGTCCTCACTACAAATATTATTTCATTTTGTTCAGTTAATCAATTATTCATAATGCTTTAAATGTTTTGGATGAAATTATCCCATTTTTGTGTATAAAACATGGTTCATAGATTTTTATTTGTACAACACACTTCTGTCATTTTCTAGGGCCCTTAGATTTCAGGGTGTTACTACTTGGTCGAAACATACATCGTTATGTATAATTGAATGGGATAATCTCAGTCTAATAGATATTTTTATGATATACTTTAATTTCATACAAATACATGGATACAAGTGGATCCTTTTTGTTTCTTATCATACTTGGGTTCTATAGGAAGAATAATTGGTTCACGATGAAAAATGCATCTTGAATATGGAAAAATAACTTTGAGTGACCGAACACCTCTAAAAGTAGTCTATGAATTTATTTTTTGAGAATTTCCTCGTAAAATATTTGGAATCTCTTTTTTATTTAGGTGGATGAAATATGGGTACGAATAATCAAATTTATATTTTTAAAATGATGACAAATATTGGACATTATAGAAGGTGATCATAACATCACTCTAAGGAAATAAGGAAATTTAGTGTATATTGTAGTTCATAAGTGTGATGAAAAATGAAGGGAAACATAGATGTTTGATCATATATGTGAGGTCATTCTGAAATATACACAAAAAATTATTCTCCCTCTGAGGATGGATTAAAACCTCACTGTTTGGTTAGCAATAAATTGGTTTTTTAATTATTTGCTAGCTTTTGGTGAAAATAAATACTTCCATTGGAAATTTGTTGCCAATGTTTATTTGTGAAAATTATAGATGTTTTTTTTCTGTTATTGCACATCACAAGATTAAGAATGAGGTAAAGAAAATGTGAATAAATACCAAATATGTTATCATGGTAAAGTTGATGCATAACCATAACACCCTTGAATGTCTGTAACTCGAAGGGTTGAAACTATCAGATGTGATTACATAACATGGACGCTTTTCCCAAAGTGTGGGACTTTCTGATCAGGAAATATCTCCTGATGAAGGTTAGTTCCTATTCCTCTATTTTAGTGCACACATTCAAATTGGAGAGGATATACTCTAAAACCTACTCTAACTTGCCAATGAGAGAAGGTTAAGAATATTACAAGAAACTAAATCTAAACAAACAAAGGTGATGCACCAAAAGGAATGTTGACACCTAATTTTCCATTAAACACAAACCATTAAAAATTTAATACAACCACCATGTACAGTTAAAAAGAGTTGCAATGAGAGATCAAGAAGATGCAATGAACATAAGAAAGGGTTGAAAATCATCCACAAACTTTTATTATGGCTTCAAAGATTCAATACAGTGAATTATAATGGCCAAGAGGAAATATTGCATTTAAAGTTTATATGGGAGGTTTTAACTCCACAAATTCACTTGCAGATCAGAGAATAAGGGAGGGTGCAAAGAAAAATTATCCAACATTAGAAAAATACCCCTCCTTACAATATATATGAAGAATGAGAGAAGAAAGAGAGAGGAAAAAAAATCCTACTCCATCCACCCTAAAATTCATTGAATTTTCCTACAACAATGATGGGTTCTACTGAAAAGCTCATGCCTCCATGTAATTTTCCTTGTTGGGAAAGAAAGGAAGCCTGTACCTTAATTATTGTGGTAGGTGAGAAACCTAGGACATCATCTAAAATGGAGAACTGTATTTCTTCATTTTGAATGAACTTGGTATCACTTAAATTAAGATAACCAGTTGTTCTTGTGTAGAGGAGACTGTAAGATTTCAAAAAAGTCCTTTCTAATTTTGAGTGTTTTTCTTTAGCCAATCAAAATAGGTTCTGAATCCTCTCCCTTGACCTGTATGTTAGCCTTTTATTTATGAAACTGGTCATTAGGATTGAATATTGACTCCAGTGTTACTAAACCCTTTGGAATCTTGTTTTCCACAGATTAATACTTGATCCCCATATTGCTGCTCTAATTTGTCTTGATTCCTAGCTAACAATTCCACCTCTTCTTGCAAGAAATTGAAGATCTGTATATCGTTCTCAAACACCTACCAACTCGTGTTATTTTTTGGAACTGCTGGCCTTATAATCACATAGATGTGTGGTTGTGTTTTTCTCTTTTGATATTGTCAACCACATAGAAAGTTTCTCCAATGGATGCAATTCTATCCATAGCTTCATTCTTCTTCTTGGGTATGGACACAATGTTAAAATCTTCGAAATATTCAATTAGGTCCCATACCCTATTTTTGTAGCTTTGGAGTAGGTCATTCTTTGGGGCATGTTGCCTTCTGACTTCATTAACAATCATCTCGCTATCTCCGAATACTTGAAAATTATTTATGCCTCTTTTCATGGCCTAATGAAGTCCATGAATCAAAGCCTCGTATTCAGTTGTGTTGTTGGAACAAGAAAAATGGAAATGAAGAGATGAATGATACTTGATGTTCTATGGTGAAACCAACTTTGCACCTCCTCCAACACCTTGTTTGCTTCTTGAACCATCAAAAAATAGTTTCCATACTTCAGTGTCATCCTTATTTTCTGAAAAGTAGTTGTTTAGAGGAGACTATAAGGTTTCTAAAAAGTCTTTTCTTGTGCAAGTCTGAGCTCCCAATAAAAAGTTATGGCCATCTGAAAGTTCGGGGGTATCGATTTGTAAAAAATACGAGTTCTTGATCTTCCTTTTTCAAAGTATAAAATACATGCAACATATGAAATCCTAAAATTTGTACTTTTGGACATTTTGGTTTCAAAATTCAGGCTACTGTTCATCTTCTTGGGTGTACAAAAACTCTGAAACTCTGAAACCCGAAAGTTAGAAATTTTGAAATTTCAGAATCTTGGAACTTTTAATTTCAAATTTTTTGTCATTGTTGATCCTTCAAATCACCTCAAGAGTTCAAAAACTCTGTAACCTGAATCTCCAAGTTTGAAATTTCAGAACTGTTTTCCTTTTCAAAATAAATTTGCTTTTGGGATTTCATACTTTTTTCTTTTTCCAAACCACCAAGATCTCTGAAACACCAAAACCTTAAAGTCCAAATTTCAGAATTTTAGACTTTGGGATTTCATTTTCACCCTAGTTTTTCTCTGAAATAGAAAAATTCAAAACTCTGAAATTTCAGGCTTGGGCCTCCATTATTTTCCTATGCAAGGTCGCATTTGTTTAATTTTTCGTGAGGGAAAAATTGGATAACAATTTGGTGACTCACAGGATCACCTTCCTGCTAAGTGAAAGAGTAGTTTCCTTGAAGTATCCATTGGGCATGGTGTCATGAATGATAGCCTGATATTGATCTTGTACTTGAAACTTGAACTTGACTGCTTGCACTTGTTGATCCCAAACCTGTTTCGTTGTTTCAAATCTCAATTTCCATAAGAAAATCTTGAAGATTAGAGTAAAAAATTGTGTTAACATGGAGCTCTTTCCTATCCTTGAAATGGACTGTCTTGAAACTTGATTCTAGTTGCCGTGCATTTTTTTCCCTTGTAATCAATGACTATTCCTAAAGTCTAAACTTATTTTTCATTACAACATCAGTCGGGAGGCACACTAAAAGTACAATAATACAACTTGGGAGCAATAAAAATTGTGTAAAAGAAATTAGGGAAGTTGTAACCTAGACTAAAAAAATACAATGTGCATAAAAACTTAGAGGAATTTAAATCTTAGGTTAATATATACAATGGTGAAAACATTTTCTTTTCAGTATCAATGTTTAGGATATATTACCTTAACTGGAATTAGAAGCTCCTCTCCATCCAATGTAGACAATTTGAAGACATTGCTACTCTTACATCCTGTGACCATGTAGGGGCCACTCTAAATGGCATGAATCATGGAATGCCTTCTCGGTTTTTCCTAATCTACATACCATTTTAAAACTAGGTCCATTTCTTGGAAGGTTATTGCTCTTGCTTTCTTATCGAACCATATTTTGACTAAGGCTTTATCTTTCTCTATCATTTGAACTACAAGTCCTCTAATTTCATCCAATTCCATGAGCTTTGCATACCTAGCCTCTATTTGTTCAAATTCAGACAACTCCAACTACTTCATGAACTCCAATGTGGGTAGTTCTAATGATGTAGGCAACACTGCCTCTTTCCCATAGAATGACTTGTAGGGGGAATTCCCTGTTGACCTCTGTGGTGTTATCCTATTAACCCATAATGCTGATTTTAGCTTTGTATGCCATGTTCTTTGGCTTTCATCCAAAGTCCTTTAGATGTTTCCTAGCAAATTCTTGTTTGTGGACTCTACCTGTCCATTCCCATGTGGGTAAAAGTTTAAAGAGGTGCTTAAGTATATTTCATTCTTAAAAACCCATTCTATGATCTTGGAACCTAGGAATGCCAATGTATTGTCTGATATGATAGTGGCCGGTACACCGAATTTGGTCACTATTTCTTCATAAAAGTCTTGTATGCTAGACTCGTTTGCTTCTTTGAGTACTACCGCCTTGGTCCACTTTGTGAAATAGTCTATTGCTGTCAGAATCCACTTGTAACCTTGGATTGAATTCAGATTGATGAATCCAATGAAGTCCAATCCCCATTGCATGAATGGCTTGTCAACCGAAATGTGGTGCAATGGAAGTGCTACTAAATTTTCCTTACCTATGAAGAACGCACATTTCTTACACCTTTTGATCCAAGTATAGTAGTTGTTAAACATTTTGGGACAATAATACCCTGCCCTCATTATTTTGAGAGTTTTTACTCATGGAGCAATATTACCTCCGACTTCTCCATCATGAAAGTCTTGTAACATATTCTCAATATGACCTGTCCCAATATATCTTACTAGAATACCATTGATGTCTTTCTTGAACAAAACACCATCAACAAGCACATATTGGATGGCTTGTAATATGACGTATCTCCTCTTTATTTTTCTCATTCCTGGATAGCATAGTTCTATTTATAGGAATTGTATCATATTTTGAGTCCAACAAGGGATGGGCACACTATCATTTGCTTTCTCTTGATCATCCTACAACACCAAAACAACTTTATTTTCATTAATTGCTTCAACCTGTTGACTCGAGGCTAGATGTTCACACAGTCCTTTCCCACATGGACTAGCTTAGTGACTTTACTTTCAATGTCATATTCCATGAAATGAGTGATCCACCTTGCACCTTTCTCATACATATCTTTGTTTAAAAAGAAATACTTGACTCCCCAGCATGGGAAAATAACAGTTGGATCTTGTTGTTTGAAACTATGTGTTTGAACTTATTTAAGCTTCTTATCACTAAAAGGACATGCTTCTCGATGAAGGATTACTGAGTTTCATATTCCCACAAAATTTGAATGAAGAAGGAAAATGGATGTTTAGAGCCCTCTTTGTTTTGTTGTACTAAAATTTGTAAAAATCGTGTCCGAACCACCAAAGGCATAGAGCATGAAGTCCTTAGAGAAGTCTTGAATGAGAAGAGTTAGAGCTTTGTATATAGGCTCTTTTATTGCTTCAAAACTTGCCTTACCCTAAGCTATCCACTTAAATGTAATTATATTCTTTAACATCATTTTTATTTACTTTACAATAGTGGTGAAATGCAACACAAACCTACAGACAAAATTGATCCTTCCTAAGAAGCTTTGACTAGCCTTCTTATGGCTTGGAAAGGGCAATGCTCGAATTTCTATCAACTCTTTCTGGGTCAATCGTTAATCCTTCTTTTGGCACAATATGGCCTAGGAGCTTGCCTTCATGAGCCAAGAATATGCATTTTTTAGGATCCAATGACTAACCCAAATCTGCTACACCTCTGAAATACATGTCTCAGATGAAAGAGTTGATCTGTTGCATTTTTGGAGAACATGGTGATATCGTCAAGATATATCAGTACTATTTTGTTGATCAACCCCTTGAATGCCATGTCCATTTCCCTTTGGAAATTGGCTCCATCATTAGACAATCCAAATGAAAATTTCTTGTAGGCATAAGTGCCCCACTTAGTGGTGAAATCCATTTTGAGCTGATCATCTTCTTTCACGATTATCTGATTATAGCCTAAGTAGCCATCTAGGAGAGAGAATCTTTCTGATCTGGCTACCACCTGTAAGATTTTCTCCATTGAAGGGAGTGTGTAATGATATTTGAGAGATTCTTTGTTCAAGTCTCAGAAGTCCATGCACAACCTGATTTCTCTATTATTTTTCTTAACCAGTACCAAGTTTGCAACCCAACTTGAATGCTTGATTGTGAATATAATGCTTGCATCTATCATCTTGTTTAGCTCTTTCTTTATAAGAGGTTCCATGTGTGGGTTAACTTGTCTTTGCTTCTGCCTCATGGGCTTAGCATCTAGTTCCAGTTAAATTGTATGTTGTGAAAAATTTGGATTGATTCCTTGTAGGTCCTCATAGCTCTAGGCGAAGACATCTAAAAATTATTGGCAAATTTGTGTGAACTCATGTTTCTCTTGTTCAAGAGGCACCTTTCCAATTTGGAGTTTTTTTGCCTTCCCCAATCGAAATAGGTTATGAATCCTCTCCCTTGACCTGTATGTTAGCCTTCTCTTTATGAAACTTGTCATTAGGATTGAATATTGACTCCAGTATTACTAAACCCTTTGCAATCTTGTTTTTCCGCAATTGTACTACTTGATCCCCGTACTGGTGCTCTAATTTTTTTTTAATTCCTAGCTGATAATTCAACCTCTTCTTGAAATAAATTATAATCTGTTGATCATTCTTAAACACATGCAAACTTGTGTTATTGTCTGGAACTGCTAGCCTTACAATCACATGCATGTGTGGCTACGTTTTGTCTCTTTTGATATTGTCAACCACATTGAAAATTTCTCCAATGGTTGCAAGTCTTTCTACAGCTTCATTCTTCTTCCTGGGTATTGACACAATGTTAAATGCTTCAAAATATTCATTTAGATCCCATACCCTATTTTTTTAGCTTTTGAGTAGCTCATTCTTTGTGGCATGTTGTCTTCTCACTTGGTTAACAATCAGCTCGCTATCTCTGAATACTTGCAAATTATTTATGCCTCTTTTCCTGTCCCAATGAAGTCCTTGAATCAAATCCTCATATTCAGCTGTGTTGTTTGAACATGAAAAATGGAAACAAAAAGATGAATAATACTTGATGTTCTATGCTGAAACCAACTTTGCACCTCCTACAACACCTTGTTTTCTTCTTGAACCATCAAAAAATAGTTTTCATACTTCATTGTCATCCTTATTTTCTGAAAATTAGTTTTGTAGAGGAGACTGTAAGCTTTCCAAAAAGTTCTTTGTTGTGAAAATCCGAGCTCCCAGTCAAAAGTTGTGGTCATCTGAAGGTTGGGGTATCATTCTGCAAAAAATGTGAGTTCTTAATCTTCCTTTTTTTGAGTCTAAAATGTGTCTTACCTCCAAAATTCTAAAATTCTGACATTTAGACATTTTGGTTTCAGAATTCGGGCTACTAGTTCATCTGCTTGGGTGTGTGAAAACTTCAAAACTCCAAAACCTGAAAGTCTGAAATTTTGAACTTTTAGAATTTTAGAACTTTTAATTTCAAATTTTTTGTCACTATTGATCCTTCAAATTTCCTCGAGAGTTTTGAAACTCTGAAAACCGAATCTCCAAAACTCCAAAACCTAAAAGTTCAAAATTTCAGACTTTCAAAATTTTTGAACTTTGTGCCTTTCAGACTTTTTCCTTTCTAGATTTTGGAATTTTTTTCTTTTTCCAAATTTTTTATTTTTCCAACCCACCGAGATCTCTGAAACCTCAAATTCCTAATTTTAAAGAATTTCATACTTCAGGATTTTAAACATTTGCTAGTTCCTTTTTGCCCTGATTTTTCTCCGAAATGCTGAATGCTAAAACTCAAAAATTTTAGGCCTGGGCATCCATTCTTTTCCTTTGCAAGGTCACATTTGTTTAATTTTTCCTAAGGGAAACATTGGATAACAATTTAGTGACATGTAGGATCACCATCCTTCTAGGTGAAAGATCAGTTGCCTTGAGGTATTCATTAGGAATGGAGTCATGAATGATATCCTGATACTGATCTTGTACTTTAAACTTGAACCCGACTGCTTCCACTTGCTGATCCCGAACCTATTCTACTACTTCCACTCTCAATTTTCATAAGAAAGTATTGAAGATGAGATTTATGACAATAGAAAATTTTGTTGACATGGGGCTTTCACCTATCCTTGAAATGGACTATCCTGAAACTTGATTCTAGTTGCCGTGAGTTTGTTTTCCATTGAAATCACTAAATATTTGTACAGTATGAACTGATTTTCCATTACAAAATCTATCGGGAGGCACAATGAAAAAAAAATGATACAACTTGGGAGCAATAAAATTTGTGCCAAAGAACTTAGGTAAATTTAAACCTAGACTACAATAAGAAAATGTGCATACATAATTAGAGGAATTAAAATCCTAGGCTAATATATACAAGTGTGATTTTTTTCTTTTCAGTAGCAATGTTTAAGATAGATTTCGTTAACAAGAATCAAAAGATCCCTCCATCCAATGTAGACAATTAGAAGACATTGCTACTTTTACATCCCATGACCATGTAGGGGCTACTCAAAATGGCATCAAAATTGGAATGCCTTCCCGGTTTTTCCCGATCTGTATCCCATTTTAGAACTATGTCCCATTCTTGGAAGGTTCTTGCTCTTGCTTTCTTATTAAACCATATTTTTGACTAAGGCTTGATATTTCTCTATCATTTGAACTACATGTCCTCTGATTTCTTCCAATTCCATCAGTTGTACATACCTAGCATCCATTGGTTCAAATTAAGACAACCCCAACTGCTTCATGAACTCCAATGCAGGTAGTTCTAATGATATAGGAAACACTGCCTCTTTCCCATAGACTAACTTGTAGGGGGAATTCCCTGTTGAGATCTTCAATGTTATCCTCTCAACCCATAATGCTAATTTTAGCCTGGTATGCCATGTTGTTTTGTTTTTATCCAGAAACCTTTTGATGATTCTTAGCAAATTTTTGTTTTTGGACTCTACCTGTCCATTACCCTCTGGGTAATAGTTTGAAGAGATGCTTAAGTATATTTTATTATTAACATCGCATTCCATGATCTTGGAACCTAGGAATGCCAATGCATTATCTTATATGATAGTGGATAGTACACTTAATCCGGTCACTATTCCTTTATAAAAGTCTAGTATGCTAGACTTGTTTTCTTCTTTGAGTGCTACCCTCCTTGTTCCACTTGGTGAAATAGTTATTTATTGTCAGAATCCACTTGTGACCTTAGCTATAATTTGGATTGATGAATCCAATGAAGTCTGATCCCCATTGCATGAATGGTCTAGTCAACCAAAATTGGGTAGCAATAGAAGTGCTGCTAACTTTTCCTTACCTGTGAAGAATGCACATTTTTTACACCTTTTGATCTTAGTATAGCAATCGTTTAAACACTATGGGCCAATAATACCATGCCCTCATTATTTTTAGAGTTGTTACCTGCAGAGAAAAATGACATCCATCTTCTCCATCATGAAACTATTGTAATACCTTCTCAATCTGACATGTCCCAAAGTATCTTAGTAAAACACCATTGGTGTCTTTCTTGGACAAAGCACCATCAACAAGCACATATGCAATGCGTTGTAATATGGAGTATCTCTTTGTTTTTCTCATTTATAGAGGGCATAATATTTTTTGTAGGAATTGTATCATATTTTGAGTCCAACAAGGAATAGGCACACTATCATTTTCTTTCTCTTCATCATCTTGTAACACCAAAACAACTTTGTTTTGATTAATTGCTTCAACTTGTTGACTTGAGGTGAGTTGTTCACACATTCCTCTCCCACATAATAGATTAGTGACTTTAATTTCAATGTCATATTCCATGACATGAGTGATCCACCCTACACGTTTCTCATTCAGATATTTGTTTTGAAGGAAATACTTGACTCCCGCATGGGAAAATAGCAGTTCGATCATGTTGTTTGAAACTAGTTGTTTGAAATTATAAGCTTATGATCACTACAAGGACATGCTTCTCGATGAAGGAGTACCAAGTTTCATATTCCCCCAAAATTTTACTGAAGAAGGAAACCAACTATTTAGACCCTCTTTGTTTTGTTGTACTAAAATTGTAGAGATCATGTCTGAACCACTAAATGGATAGAGTATGAAGTCCCTAGAGAAGTCTTGATGAGAGTTGGAGCTTGGGATATAACCTATTTTATTGATTCAAAATTTTCCTTACCCTTAGCTTTCCACTTAAATGTCATGCTCTTCTTTAACATCAGTGTTATTGGCTTCACAAGAGTGGAAAAATTCAGCAAAAACCTGTGGATAAAATTGATCCTTCCTAAGAATATTTGAAGATCATTCTTATGGCTTAGAAAGGAACATACTCGAATTACTTCAAATCTTTCTGAATCAATCGTCAATCCTTCCATTGACACGATATAAATACCTAGATGAAATAGGTGATCCGCTATGTTTTTGGAAAACACATTGATATCATCAAGATATATCACTATTATTTTGTTGATCAACCCCTTGAATGCCATGTCCATCACCATTTTGAAAGTGGCTCTCACATTAGACAATCAAAATGACATTTTCCTGTAGGCATAGGTGCCCCACTTAGTGGTGAAATTCATTTTGAACCAATCATCTTCTTTCACCATTATTTGATTATACCCCGAGTAGCCATCGCCATGAGAGAATATTTATGATCTAGCTACCATCTATAAGATTTTATCCATTGAAAGGAGTGGGTAATGATCTTTGAGAGATGCCATGTTCAAGTCTCGAAAGTCCATGCATAACTTGATTTCTCCATTATTTTTCCTGACCGGTACTAAGTTTGCAACCCAACTTGAATTCTTGATTGGGAATATAATTCTTTCCTCTATCAGTTTGTTTATCTTTTTCTTCATAAGAGGTTCAATGTGTGGGTTGAACTGTTGTTTTATTTTTCTTGATGGGCTTAATGTTTTGGTCTAGTTCAATTATATGTTGTGCCAACTTCTGATTGAATCCTCATAGGTCCTCATATCTTGAGATGAAGACATCTTGAAAATCTTGGCAGAGTTGTGTGAACTCGTGTCTCTCTTGTTCAGTGGCCACCTTTCTGATTTGTAGTGTTTTTCCTTCCCCCATCCAAATAGGTTCTGAATCCTTTCCCTTGACCTATATGTTATGATTAAATATTGAGTCCAGTGTTACTAAACCCTTTGGAAGCTTATTTTTCCATAGCTGTACTACTTGATCCCCATACTATTTTTCTAATTTGTCATGATTCCTAGCTAAGAATTCAGCCTCTTCTTGCAAGAAACTGACGATCTGTTTTTCATTCTCAGACACCTATCAGCCTGTGTTATTGTCTCGAACTAATGGCCTTATAATCACATTGATGTATGGTTGTGTTTTGTCTCTTTTGATATTGTCAACCACATAAAAATTTTCTCCAATGGCTTCAAGTCTATCTGTAATTTCATTCTTCTTCCTAGGTATGGACACAATGTTAAATGATTCAAAATCTTCAATTAGGTCCCATACCCAATTTTTGTAGGTTTTGAGTAGGTAATTCTTTGTGACATGTTGTCTTCTAACTTGGTTAACAATTATATCACTATCTACGAATACTTGAAAATTCTTTATGCCTCTTTTCTTGGCCCAATGAAGTCTAGGAATCAAATCTTTGCATTTAGCTGTGTTGTTTGTACAAGAAAACTGAAAATGAAAAGATGAATAAGACTTGATGTTCTATGGTGAAACCAACTTTACACCTCCTCCAGCACCTTGTTTTCTTCTTGAACCATCGAAAAAATAGTTTCCATACTTCATTTTCATCATTATTTTCTAAAAAGTATTTCTGTAGAGGAGACTGTAAGATTTCCAAAAATTCCTTTCTTATGCAAATCTGAGCTCCCAGTCAAAATTTATGGGCATATGAAGGTCAGGGTATCGTTCTACAAAAAATGTGAGTTCTTTATCTTCCTTTTTTGGAGTCCAAAATGCATGGAACCTCTAAAATTTAGAATTTCAGACATTTGGTTTTGAAAGTCAGGCTATTGTTCATCTTCTTGGGTAAGTGAAAACTATGAAACTCTTAAACCTGAAATTCTGAAAATTTGGACTTTCAGAATTTTAGAACTTTTCATTTATAGAGTATCTGTCATTGTTCATCCTTCAAATTCCCTTGAGATTTTTGAAACTCTGAAACCTGAATCTTTGAAACTCTGAAACCCGAAAGTCTGAAATTTAAGACTTTCAGAATTTAGAATTTCTTTCACCTTTCAGACTTTTTCCTTTTAGGATTTCGGACTGTTTTTCTTTTTCAGACTTTTTTCCTTTTCCAAGCCACCAAGATCTCTAAAACTCCAAAACCCAAAAGTCCAAATTTCGGACTATTTGGACTTCGAGGATTTCAGAAATTTTTTATTCCTTTTTTGGCATAATTTTTCTCTGGAAATGCCGAATGCCGAGACTCCACAAAATTTGGGTGTGGGCCTATATTCTTTTCTAGTGACAAGGTTTCATTTGTTTAATTTTGGCATCAGGGAAAAATTTGATAACAATTTGTTGAATCGTGGGATCACCTGCCTACTAGGTGAAATATCAGTTGCCTTGAAGTATCCATTGGGCATGCAGTCAAAAATTTATAGTGTGATACTAATCTTATACTTTAAACTTGAACCACGACTACTTGCACTTGCTGATCCCAAACCTGTTCCGCTACTTGCACTCTCAATTTTCATAAGAAATTCTTGAAGATGACATTTTTGAGAGTATAAAATTGTATTGACATGGGGCTTTCACCTGTCCTCAAAATGGATGGTACTGGAAACCTGATTCTAGTTGCCTTGTATTTGTTTTCCCCCTTAAAATTAGCAACTATTCCTACAGTATGAACTTATTTTCCATTACAACATTTATCATGAGGCACACTGAAAGGACAATGATACAACCTGGGAGCAATAAAAATTGTGCCAAAGAACTTAGGAAAATTGAATCGTAGACTACAAAAAACATAATGTGCATATGCACTTAGAGGAATTAAAATCCTAGGCTAATATATACAAGGGTGAAAACATTTTCTTCTTAGTATCAATGTTTAAGATAGAATCCGTTAACTGGAATCAGAAGCTCCTCTCCATCCAATGCAGAAAATTGGAAGGCATTTTTACTTTTAAATCCCATGACATTGTAGGGGCCACTCAAAATAACATCAAACTTGGAACATCGTGCTTGATTTTTCCCGATCTGCATCCCATTTTAAAGCTAGGTCCCCTTCTTGGAAGGTTCTTGCTCTTGTTTTCTTATCAAATCATATTTCGACTAAGGCTTGATCTTTCTCTATCATTTGAAACTGATTGTCCTATTATTTCTTCCAATTCCACTAGTTTTGCATACCTAGCCTCCATTGGTTCAAATTCAAATAACTCCAACTACTTCATGAACTCCAATGCAAGTAGTTCTAATGATATAAGAAACACTTCCTCTTTCACATAGAACTAACTTGTAGGGGGGTAATTCCCTATTGACCTCTTTGGTGTTATCTTGTCAGCCCATAATGCTTATTTTTTCTTTGTATGCCATGTTATTTGGTTTTCATCAAGAGTCCTTCTGATGATTCTTAGAAAATTCATTGTTTGTGGACTCTGTTTTGTCCATTACCCCATGGGTAAAAGTTTGAAGAGGTGCTTAGGTATATTTTGTTCTTAACAACCCATTCTGTGATCTTGGAACCTAGGAACGCCAATGCATTGTGTGATATGATAGTGGTCGGTACACTGAATCTTTTCTACTATTCCTTCATAAAATTCTAGTATGCTAGATTCATTTCCTTCTTTAAGTGCTACCGCCTCGTCAACTTGGTGAAATAGTACTATTACTGTCAGAATTCACTTGTGATGTTGGCTTGAATTTTTATTGATGACTTCAATGAAGTTCAATACCCATTGCATGAATGGATGGTCTACCGAAATTCAGTGCAATGGAAGTGCTGGTAATTTTTCCTTACCTGTGAAGAAGGCATAGATTTTTTACACCTTTTGATCCAAGTATAGAAGTTGTTAAACACTGTGGGCCAATAATACCCCACCCTCATTATTGTTAGAGTTGTTTCCCATGGTGAAAAATGACCTCCGGCTTCTCCATGGTGAGACTTTTATAACACTTTCTTAATCTGGCCTATCCCAATGCATCTTAGTAGAACACCATTGATGTCTTTCTTGAACAAAACACCATCAAAAAGCATAGATGGGATGGCTTGTAATCTAAAGTATTTCCTCTTTATTTTGTTCATTTATGGAGGGCATAGTCCTCTTTTTTAGAATTATATCATATTTTGAGTCCAAAAAGGGATAGGAACATTATCATTCTGCTTTCTCTTGATCATCCTACAACACCAAAACAACTTCAGTTTTCATTACTTGCTTCAACATATTGATTCGAGGCTAGCTATTCACATAGTCATTTCCCATGGACCAGTCTTATTGAATTTAATTTCAATGTCATATTCCATGACATGAGTTATCCATATTGCACATTTCTCATTCAGATATTTGTTTAGAAGAAAATCCTTGACACCCGGATGGGAAACTAGGATTTGGATCTTGTTGTTGGATACTATGTGTTTGAACTTATTTAAGCTTCTAATCACTATAAGGACATGCTTCTTGATGAAGGAGTACTGAGTTTCATATCCCCCCAAACTTTGACTAAAGAAGGCAACCGACTTGTTCAGACCCCTCTTTTTTTTTGTACTAAAATTGTAGAAATCAGTGTCTGAACCACTAAAGGCATAAAGAGATAGAGCATGAAGTCCTTAGAGAATTTTGGATTGACGAGAGTTGGAGCTTGATATATAGGCTCTTTTATTGCTTTAAAACTTGCCTTACCCTCAATTTTCCACTTAAATGGCGATGTTCTTCTTTAACATCCAGTGTTATTGGCTTAACGAGAGCAGGCAAAAATTCTACACAAACATGTGGAAAAAATTTATCATTCCTACAGAAGCTCTGAAGAGCTTTCTTATGGCTTGGCAAGGGAAATGCTCGAATTACTTCAACTCTTTCTTGGTCAATCGTCAATCCTTCCTTTAACATGATATGGCCTAGTAGATTGCCTTTGTGAGCCACGAATATGCATTATTGGGGATTCAATGATAGCCAAAACCTCCTACACCTCTAAAATATATGTCTCACTATAAAGAGGTGATCCATTACGTTTTTGGATAACATAGTGATATCATCAAGATATATCAGTACCATTTATTTGATTAACCCCTTGAATTCCATGTCCATCGCCCTTTAAAAAGTGGCTTCGACATTAGAAAATCAAAATAGGATTTCCTGTAGGCATAGGTGCCCCACTGAGTGGTGAAAGCCATTTTGAATTGATCATCTTCCTTCACCATTATCTGATTATACCCCAAGAACCCATCTAGGAGAGAGAATCTTTCTTATCTCGATTAACACCTGTAAGATTTACTCCATTGAAAGGAGTAGGTAATGATATTTGAGAGATGCCCTGTTCAATTCTTGGAAGTCCACAAACAACCTCATTTATTCATTCTTTTTCCTAACCGGTACCCAGTTTGTAATGCATCTTGAATGCTTGATTGGGGAATATAATGCTTGCCTCTATCATCTTGTTTATCTCTTTCTTCATAAGAGGTTCAATGTGTGAGTTGAATAGTCTTTGCTTCTTTCTGATGGGCTTAGCATCTAGGTCCAGTTCAATTGTATGTTGTGCCAAATTTGAATTGAATCCTCCCAGTTCCTCATAGCTCCAGGAAAGGACATCAGGAAATTAATCCAATATTTTTCTTGAACTCAATCCTCTCTTGTTTGGTGGACACATTTCCAATTTTGAGTGTTTTTCCCTCCCCAATTGAAATAGGTTCTAAATCCTCTCCCTTGACTTGTATGTTAGCCTTTTCTTTACAAAACTGGTTAGGATTGAATATTAACACCAATATTACTAAACCCTTTAGAATCTTGTTTGTCTGCAGCTATACTACATGATCCCTATACTATTATTCTAATTTTTCTTGCTTCCTAGCCTAGGATTTCAGCATCTTTCTTGTAAAGAAATGGACGATCTATTAATCGTTCTAAGACACCTTCTAGCTTGTATTATTATCTTGATATGCTTTCCTTACAATCACATGGATATGTGGTTGCATTTTGTGTCTTTTGATATTGTCAACCACATCAAAAGTTGCTCTAATTACAGAAATTTTGTCTGCATCTTTCTTCTTCTTCATGGGTATGGACACAATGTTAAATGCCTCAAAATCTTCAATTAGGTCCTATACCCTATTTTTTTATCTTTTTATTAGGTCATTCTTTGCGGCATGTTGTCTTCTGACTTGGTTAACAATCAGATCGCTATCTCCATGAATACTTACAAATTCTTTATGCCTCCTTTCTTGGCCCAAGGAAATCCATGAATCAAAGCCTCGTATTCAGCTGTGTTGTTTGAATAGGAAAAGTGGAAACAAAAAGATGAATAATACTTTAAGTTCTGTAGTGAAACCCAACTTTGCACCTCCTCCAGCACCTTCTTTACTTCTTAAACCATCAAAAAATAGTTTTCATACCTCATTTTCATCGTTATTTTCCGAAAATTATTTGTGTAGAGAAGACTATAAGATTTCCAAAAAGTCTTTTCTTGTGTTAATCTGAGCTCCTAGTAAAATGTTATGTCAGATCTGAAGTCCATGGTATCATTCTTCATAAAATGTGAGTTCTTGATCTTCCATTTTCAGAGTCCTAAATGCGTTCAACCTCCAAAAACATGAAATTCAGACTTTCATACATTTTGGTTTCAAAATTTGGGCTACTATTCATCTACTTGGATGCATGAAAACTCCAAAACCTGAAAGTCCAAAATTTTAGACTTTCAGAATTTTGGAACTTTTCATTTCAGATTTTTTGTCCACTATTCATCCTTCAAATCACCTCAAGAGTTCTGAAACACCGAAACCTGAATCTTCGAGACTCCAAAACCTGAATGTCCAAAATTTCAGACTTTCAGTATTTTCAGAAATTTTTTCCTTTCAAACTTTTTCCTTTTGGGATTGCGGTCTTTTTTAGAATTTTTTCTTTTTTCGACCCACCAAGATCTTTGAATCTAAGAAAGTTTGAATTTCAGACTTTCAGACTTTGGTATTTTGGACTTTGTTCATTCCTTTTATATGATGATTTTTCTCTAAAATGTCAAATGACGAAACTCCAGAATTTCGGGCCTGGGCCTCTATTCTTTTCCTGTGCAAGGTTGCATTTATTTAATTTTGTATGAGGGAAAAATTTGATAATAATTTGGTGACTCACGAGATCACCTACCTCCTATTGAAATATCAGCTACCTTGAAGTATCCACTGGGCATGGAGTCATGAATGATCGCTTGATATCTGATCTTGTATTTGAAACTTGAACCTGACTACTTGCACTTGCTGATCTCGAACCTTGTTCTGTTACCTTGCACTCTCAATTTTCATAAGAAGTTCTTGAAGATGAGATTTTTGAGAGTAAAAAATTGTGTTGAAATGGGGATTTTTCCTATCCTTGAAATGGACTTTCCTGAAACCTGTTTCTAGTTGCCCTGAATTTTTTCCCTTTAAATCAACAACTATTCCTACATTATGAACTTCTCTTCCATTACAACATCCGATCAGGAGGCACACTGAAAGCACAATGATACAACCTAGGAGCAATAAAAATTGTGCCAAATTACTTATGGAAATTGAAACCTAGACTACAATAAGACAATGTTCATATGCACTTAGAGGAATTAAAATCCTAGGCCTAATATATACAAGGGTGAATTTAATTCTTTTTGAGTAAAAATGTTTAAGATAGATTCTCATAAATGGAATCTGAAAGCTCCTCTCCATCTAATGTAGACAATTGGAAGGCCTTGTCTATTTTTACATCCCATGACCATGTAGGAGCCACTTCAAATGGCATCAAACTTGGAATGCCCCACCCAGTTTTTGCCCGATCTGCATCTCATTTTTGAACTAGGTCCCATTCTTTGAAGGTTCTTACACTTGCTTTCTTATCAAACAATCTTTTGACTAAGGCTTGAATCTTTCTCTATCATTTTAACTACATGTCCTCTGATTCTTCCAATTCCATCAGCTCTCGCATACCTATCCTCCATTTGTTTAAATTGAGAAAAAACTCCAACTGCTTCATTAACTCCAATGTGAGTAGTTCTAATGATATAGGTAACACTGCCTCTTTCCAATAGACTAAATTGTAGGGGGAATTACCTGTTTACCTCTTTGGTGTTATCTTGTCATCCCATAATGCTGATTTTTTCTTTGTATGGTGTGTTCTTTATTTTTCATCTAGATTCCGTCTGATGATTCTTAGAAAATTATTGTTTTTTGACTCTACCTATCCATTACCCTGTGGGTAATAGTTTGAAGAGGTGCTTAAGTAGATTATATTCTTAACATCCCATACCGTGATCATGGAACCTAGGAACGCCAATGCATTTTCTGATATGATAATGGCTGGTACACCGAATATGGTAACTATTCCTTTATAAAATTCTAGTATGCTAGACTTTTTTTCTTCATTGAGTGCTACCACCTTGGTCCACTTGGTGAAATAGTTATTTGCTGTCAGAATCCACTTGTGACCTTAGCTATAATTTGGATTGATGACTCCAATGAAGTCCAATCCCCATTGCATGAATGGCTGGTCAACCAAAATTGGGTACAATGGAAGTGCTGCTAACTTTTCCTTACCTGTGAAGAACGCACATTTTTTACACCTTTTTATCTAAGTATAGAAGTCGTTAAACACTATGGGCCAATAATACCCCGCCCTCATTATTTTGAGAGTTGTTACCCATGGAGAAAAAAATGACATCTAAATTCTCCATCGTGAAAATCTTGTAACACCTTCTCAATCTGACCTGTCCCAATACATCTTAGTAGAACACCATTCATGTCTTTCTTGAACAAAACACCATCAACAAGAAAATATGGGATGGCATGTAAATCTGAAGTATCTCCTATTTGTTTTTCTCATTTCTTGAGGGCATAGTCTTGTTTGTAAGAATTGTATCATATTTTGAGTCCAACAAGGGATAGGTACATTATCATTTACTTGATCTTGATCATCTTGTAGCACCAAAATAACTTCATTTTCATCACTTGGTTCAACCTGTTGACTCAAGGCTATATTTTCACAAATTCCTTTCCCATGGACCAACTTATAAATTTAATTTCAATGACATATTCCATGACATGAGTTATCCACCCTACACATTTCTCATTTAGATATTTTTTTAGAAGAAAATCCTTGACTCCTGCATGGGAAACTAGTAGTTAGATCGTGTTGTTTGAAACTAGGTGTTTCAACTTATTTAAGCTTCTGATCACTACAAGGACATGGTTCTTGATGAAGGAGTAACCAAGTATCATATTCCCCCAAACTTTGACTGAAGAAGGAAACTGGATGTTCAGACCCCTCTTTGTTTTGTTCTACTAAAATTGTAGAAATTGTGTCCAAACCACCAAAGGCATAGAGCATGAATATCCTTAGAGAAGTCTGGATTGATGATCATTTGAGTTTAGAGATATAGCCTCTTTTCATGTTTCAAAACTTGTCCTTACCCTTAGTTGTCCACTTAAATTCCATGATTTTATTTAACATTAGTTTTATAGGCTTCACAAGAGCAGTGAAATTTGGCACAAACCTACAGACAAAATTTGATCCTTCCTAAGAAGCTCTAAACAATCCTTCTTAAGGATTCGTAAGGAAAATGCTCAAATTTCTTCAAATCTTTCTGGTTTAATCAGTCAATCCATTCTTTGACACAATATGGCATAGGAGCTTGACTTTGTGAGACTAGGAATATGCCTGATTTGGGATTCAATGATAACCCAAATCTCCTACACCTTTGAAACAACAGTTTCAGATGAAAGAGGTGAACCCATTGCATTTTTGGAGAACAGAGTGATATCATAAAGATATATCAGTACAATTTTGTTGATTAACACATTTCTATTCCATTTTCATTTTCCATTTGGAAAGTGGCTCCGAGCATTAGACAATCCAAATGAAATTTTTGTGTAGGCATATGTTCCTCACTTAGTGGTGAAATCATTTTGAATTGATCATCTTCTTTCACCATTATCTGATTATACCCTTAAAAACCCATATATGATACAATATTTCTAATTTGGATACCACCTATAAGATTTTTACAATTAAAGGGAGTGGGTAATGATCTTTGAGAGATGTCATGTTCAAGTCTCGGAAGTCCATAGACAACATGATTTCTCCATTCTTTTTGTTGACCGGTACCAAGTTTATAACCTAGCTTGAATGCTTGATTGGGAATATAATGCTTACCTCTATCATCTTGTTTATCTCTTTCTTCATAAGAGGTTAAATGTGTGGGTTGATTGGTATTTTCTTCTTCCTGATAGGCTTAGCATCTAGGTCTAGTTCAATTGTATGTTGTGCCAACTTTGGATTTATTAGTCACAACTCCTCATATCTCCAGGTGAAGACATTTGTAAATTATTGGCATAGTTATGTTTTCTCATGTCTCTCTTTTTTCAGTGGTCACCCTTCTGATTTGGAGTGTTTTTACTTCCCCAATCAAAATAGGTTCTGAATCCTCTCCCTTGACCTATATGTTAGCCTTCTCTTTACGAAACCTATTATTAGGATTGAATATTGACTCCAGTGTTAGTAAGCCCTTTGGAAGTTTGTTTATCTGCAGCTATACTACTTGATCCCTGTATTGATGCTTTAATTTGTCTTGATTCCTATCTCAGAATTGAGCCTCATCTTGTAATAAATTGACAATCTATTGATCATTCTAAAACACTTACCAACTTGTGTTATTGTCTAGAACTGATGGCCATACAATCGCATGGATGTGTGGCTGCATTTTGTCTCTTTTGATATTTTCAACCACATCGAAAGTTTCTCCAATTGCTGCAAGTTTGTCCATATCTTTATTCTTCTTCCTTGGTATGGAAAAAATGTTAAATGCTTCAAAATCTTTGATTAGGTCCCATACCCTATTTTTATAGCTTTGGAGTAGGTCATTCTTTGTGGCATGTTGTCTTTTGACATGGTTAACAATCAAATCGCTATCTCCAAATACTTACAAATTCTTTACGCCTCTTTTCTTGGCCCAATGAATTCCTTGAAACAAAGCCTCATATTCAGCTGTGTTGTTTGACTAGGTAAACTAGAAATAAAAATATCACTAATAGTTTATGTTCTGTGGTGAAACCAACTTTGCACCTCCTCTAGCACATTATTTGGTTCTTGAACCGTCAAAAAATAGTTTTCATACCTCATGTTAATTCTTATTTTCCGAAAATTAGTTGTGTAGAGAATACTATAATATTTCAAAAAATTCTTTCTTGTGCAAATCCGAGCTCCCAATAAAAATTTATGGCCATCTAAAGGTCAAGGTATCGTTCTACAAAAAGTGCAAGTTCTTTATTTTCCTTTTTCAGAGTCCAAAATGTGTGTAACCTCTGAAATCCTGAAATTCAAAATTTTGGACATTTTTGTTTTGTAAATCAGACTAATGTTCATCTTCTTGGGTGCTCAAAAAAATTTGAAACTCCAAAACCCGAAAGTCTAAAATTTCATACTTTTAGAATTCTTGAACTTTTTATTTCAGATTTTTCATCACTCTTCATCCTTCAAATCACCTTAAGAGTTCCAAAACTCATAAAATTGAATCTCTGAAACTCGAAAATGCAAAATTTCAGAATATTTTTCCTTTTGGACTTTTACCTTTTAGGATTTTGTACTTTTTTTATTTTTCAAACTTTTTTCTTTTTCTGATCCACAGAGATCTCCAAATATCCGAAACCTAAAATTTTGAATTTCAGACTTCCAGAGTTTGGGCTTTGTTGATTCCTTTTCACCCTGATTTTTGTCTGAAATTCTGAATGTCGAAACTCTGAAATTTCAGGCCTGGGCCTCCATTCATTTCCTATGTAAGGTTGTGTTTGTTTAATTTTTCCTGAGGGAAAAATTGAATAACATGTACCTTAGAAAACATAATTTATATTAAGGCATGCAAACTTGTTTTATGTGTGGCATGAAAACATAATATATATAGGACCAATTAAGCCACGGTTGGAAACCAATATGGGTAAGCCATACAAAATATCAATCACATATACATTGATAGGAGACAAACCTATAGTTGGCTAGTAAATAGGTTATCGGCGAGTATGATTTTTGGGCTGTAGGAAACATATAAATATTTTAACCTCTCTATTTGTTTAAGGGAGTGATAATAAGGTTATGGTTAGTGCTATGTGCATTTCTTAGGGCACTTCTTGGTTGACCTATTTAACATTCAATGTCATATAAGTCAAAAATGTTGAAATTCAAATGGTGTATAATAGGGAAAGTTTAAATATTTTCAGATGGAATTCCAAGGAGTGCTTAAAATTCAATATGGATTTATTTTTAGTAATGGTGATGAGATGTTTTAGAACACAACATGGATAAATAATGAGATTTACTAATGAATAAGTTGAAATCCTTTTTGGTAGACCTAATTCTCCAAATAACCAACATGTCCAAATCCCTGACCTAGCATCCCACATGTATGAACATGGAAGTAGTATAATGCAATAAGTACATGGCATGGTTGTTTCAATTTTATCTCACCCCTTTCATGTGTCGGATACAATATGGGATTCACATTTTTTACGAGAATTTCCTCTACATAACTAAGTGAAGATGATGTTATAGGTCAACCCTTAGGTCCATGATATTCCAAGTCAACAAATGATGATCATCCTTTCCATAAATTCATGAATTTAAAATACCACAATAATTGAAAACCCTTATCTATATTCCAGGATATAAATTAATGTATAAACAAAATTTCTGTGTAGAGGAGAGGAGATCGATTATTATATGATTTTTTCTGCACATCTAGAAGAGGAACATGAACTATGGTATGAGGTTGGAAATATCCCTCATGTTAAGTCAAGGATGTGGTCTCAATAATGTTATAAATTTTTTGTATTTGATTTCATTTGTAACAAGAATCCTTATTTTGTTTTTGTTATTATTGTAATAGAAGAATACATTTTTTCTAGTTATGAATTTAATATGCCTATTTACAATCATTGGAATGCAAAACAAAATATAAATATTAGAAAATAAAACATAGAACAAAAAATGGATAAATGTAAGATATATGTGTAAGATTACGTAGTAAAATGTTGTGTCACATATTGCATGTAGACAAGAAAACTAACTTGGTGTGTGTAACTAATACTGAATGAAAAAAATACATGAAAGAAAAGGAATATATATATACATAAATATATATTAGATCGAATTCCAAATTGACAATAAACACACACAAAAGGATGTACATGAAATATGAGATGTATCAGTTTACTAAACTTAGTATCTAGGAGGAATTACTAATTACATATCTAATATGGACACATTCTCTGAGTATATGATAGTGATGGAATTACATACAACATGAAAAATATAACAAGTTTGATTACATATCTATGAAATTTTAGTAAATGCATCTACTAAAGATATATTTTATGATGAGGTATTGTATATGCCAACAACACGAGAATAATACAATCAACTTAATTTCTTGTTATATACCTCCAACTTTTTGTAGAGTTTGAAACAGTACTAGTGAGAGAAATGACATTAAAAATAAGCCTGCGTATATCTAAGAGTTAACTCTAGAAGATGACAATTCTTGTGTTTTGCGGCTATTATTAATGTAGCAATGTTTTCAAAACCAGTATAACCTTAGATGTGCTTATGGTGTCATATATTATGAAATAAAATACATAATTACATTGAAAATCTATGACATCTAGATTACATTTTTGACAATTCCAAGAGGATTCTACATTTTTAACAAGTTTTCTAATAATAGTTATGAATTACCTATGAAATACATGAAAGATAGAAAATTGATGACTTATTAATGTGGACCATTTTTCAATTGTAGTAGAAAATGTATTTGATTTTCTTATACACACAAAACATTTGATGCCTTTCCATTGTTTAGTGTATGTTCTATATGCATATGAGAACTCAAGATATGTGTAATAGGTTATATTACCCATTTTATAAAAAAAAAAAAAAAAACATAGAACAAAAAATGTCTAAATGTAAGATATATGTGTAAGAATATGTAGTAAAATGTTGTGTACATACTGCATGTAGACAAGAAAACTAACTTGGTGTGTGTAACTAATACTGTATGCAAAAAATACATGAAAGAAAGGAATATATGTACATAAATATATATTAGATCGAATTCCAAATTGACAATAAACGCACACAAAAGGATGTACATGAAATATGAGATGTATCAGTTTACTAAACTTAGTATCTAGGAGGAATTACTAATTACATATCTAATAGGGACACATTCTCTGAGTATATGATAGTGATGGAATTACATGCAACATGAAAAATATAACAAGTTTGATTACATATCTATGACATTTTAGTAAATACATCTACTAAAGATATATTTTATGATGAGGTATCGTATATGCCAACAACACGAGAATAATACAATCAACTTAACTTCTTGTTATATACCTCCAAATTTGTGTAGAGTTTGAAATGGTACTGGTGAGAGAAATGACTTTAAAATAGGCCTACGTATATCGAGAGTTAACTCTAGAAGATGCAATTCTTGTGTTTTACGGCTATTATCAATGTAGTAATGTTTTCAAATGCAGTAACCTTAAATGTGCTTATGGTGTCATCTATTACGAAATAAAATACATATTTACATTAAAACTCTATGACATCTAGACTACATTTTTTAAAATTCCAAGAGGATTCTACATTTTGAACAATTTTTTTTTATAATAGTTATGATTTACCTATGAAATACAAGAAAGATAGAAAATTGATGACATATTAATGTGGACCATTTTTGAATTCTAGTAGAAAATGTATTTGATTTTCTTATACACACAAAACATTTGATGCCTTTCCATTTATTAATGTATGTTCTACATGCATATGAGAACTCAAGATATGTGGAATAGGTTATATTACCCATTTTATAAATTAATCTACGTACATATCGTGATTTTCTTTATATATTTGAATCATATAACCATTGTTTAATCCTCAATTTCATTTGCATAAACAACAAATAAATTCAATTATATCAATGCTATAATATGTATATTGATACATAATTGGGATGTTATATAGGTATAAATATATCCATATGTTTAATTTGAATAAAAACTACAACTCTTTTTTTTCAAAGTGTATGTTTTATTCCACTCTTAATGTTCTTTTAACACATTAGAAAAATCGTTCTATACAATTAATCTTGATGAGTATTTGTGTAAAAATTGGTAAAATATCCTAGTGCAATTAATGTTCTTCAAAGCACATTGGTTACATAATGTTTTTTGCATCTTTACATATCTAATTATTTCTGAATGTCTTATGAAATTAGTATCATATAACTAAACCATGAAATAAACCCTATTCTTTTTGTCAAGTAAACTTTGAGTTGTAAATATTCAGTGTGGCATAGTGAGGACGATTTGGGTAACTAATTTAGTCATAGTTGTGACATGGGTCATCTCACCGACGTAAAATCATGTGAATTGAACCAAATGAAAACTAGATTATGTTACATTAAAGTATTTACACATATTACTATCATGTATGGGTATATCTTATTTTGAGGGATATTTTTTGTAATATAACTTTGCATGACAGAAAAATTACATGATAGATTTTGATTTTTATAAGCATGTTATCACCATCATATCTAAATTCTAACTTTTGTCTCATTTGAATTTTTGAATTTTTTTTCACATTTGCTTTGATTGTAATTTAATATTTTCAATTAATTTTACCACATGATTCACTCATTATTGTACAGGCATGGTATTGGGGAACATGATTGTTATAAGAGACCAATTTAGTGTGAAGGATATTAATTTTTGTTATCTTCATATACTTTTCTAGCTACAAGGATCTTGGATTTATAGCGATAAATGTAATTTAATTGTACTAATAATTTTATCTTTTAGATTTTAATAGGGGTAGATGGATCCACATTTCTATGTCACATGTGAGATGGGTTGAAGGAGAAGTTGTGTATAATTTTGAGTAGACATAATTAACAAATGTTATACCAGCTAAGCAAACAACTAAAGAATGGAAATATTTTTCTATGATATAAAAGAGAATATTTTAGGAGAAAAGGAAACTGATGTGGCTATTGAATCCCTCTAGGAGGCATGAATGTTGTCCTTGGGCTTCAAAAGTTTGCAAATTTTAGTCCTTCATTACATGGATGAATTTGTATAGTGAGTAGGCATAATATCAGGAATGTAGTGAAACAATTAAAGAGAATCTTAAACAATGTTGAAGTTGAGATAACTCATCATAAATTTTTATGGTAAGGGGAATAATTGGAAAAATAAAAATTCTAATCAAAACAAGAGGCAAAATATTTTATATAGTCATAAAAAATACAAATTTATTCTTAATAAGAACAAAGGTCAATATCATACCCATTATTACTAATACTATGTAGATTATTAAATATAAATATTCGACTTAATCAATAGAAATTTTAAAATTATACATTGATATTAAGCTTGTGTGATTTGACCTTTTTTTAAGTTAAAGATTCTCCATATCCATTTTGTAATATGTACAACTTTCCACTGTATCTACCAAATTTTCATTAGTAACCATGTGAATGTTTTTCACGATATTAACGAGAAACATTTGTTTTTGTTTTATCTAAATCAGAATTAGATCATGATCAATATGCTTCCTTTGCAACAGTAATTATTGAGAATACCCACTTTATTGGTGTCATCTCCCTTAGTGGTTATCCAGGTAGGAGCATCAAGAAAACCTCCAAGAACCAGAAACAAACGGCAATTGTGTTCTCTATGGGAAAAGGCTCTCCCTCTCTGACATTGATGGTGACAGCAATGGCCGAGATGAATTTGTCGACGACGTACGGCAGTATTCCAGCGTTACACTTGGCATCAACAGTTCAATTTAGCACGCTGGTATACGTGGGTGCAAGGAAGCTGACAGGTCTGAAACACAGACTGTTATAGAGTCACCAGGTATGGGCACTGACAGCTTATCAGAAGGATAAAATGTTGACATGAAATCGAGAGCCGAAAAGACAAACAGATTGATTACAATTTACGAGTGAATGGAACAGAAAAGAGAGTGTTCATGGGCTTAGGATTTTATACGGCTTGAATAGTCATTTTGTTATAAGCGCCCCACTCGGGTGATAATTGTTGTGTTTGTTTAGGACTATCATCTGACGGTCGGCTTTTATCTTAATTGTTATCAAAGGTACGTGTCCGTTGATTGTGATCCGTGGTCTCCTACATGATTGGTCGGGGAATCTAATATGGATCGACCTCAAAAATCACCTAGTCGGGGTCTCGAGTTTAGACTTTGTCCATGTGGACGTATTAGGGGGTACATGTATTGATGTAGGAAAATGGACATTGCGTCCATGCCAAGCCATAGAAAGAAAATGTTGCATACCCACTTTAAAAGTACATCTAATGGGTGATGCTTTCGAGCTAGAAGTGGAGGATATTACACAGGGAAAGCTTGTTTCATCCATTGGAGGAGGAGGTCCTCGGGAAACCGTTTTGTGCATTGCATTAACAGGTACATCCATTCTAACCGTTTCTCGTCCATATATTTGTTTGAAGAAGCTACCATCAAACATTCGTTGCTCCTTATGAAAGGTCTGCACAATTTCATCGACACCATCTTCAATGTCGTCGTATAACTGCGAGGCAAAGAATCTAAGAAGAATACTGTGTGGAGGCACGGTGCTCCTTTTATAGACGCGAACGCCCTCTTTCTTAACACGAAGGTCTGCTTTTTATTTTATTTTTTTATGGTAGTCTGATATTTCCAACTTGGACAATTTGATTAATATGGTTGGGAATATGTTTATGCAGGTATGGGCCGGGGCATGAATTTATAAAATATGCAGGTTGCAAGTTTTGTGAGAATAAGTGTGGCCACGTATGCAACTCCTTCCAATTAAGGGTGTGGGAGACTGATGATACGAAACGTAATGCTAGCCGTGGAAGTCTTGATAGGTACATGTAATCGTAGTTGTGGGTATTGCAATTTGCTAAAGTAATATTTAAATTCGAGCCACAAATCATTAATGAATTGCAGGTATTACAAATCGAGATTGCTGCAAATTTTTAAAGCTCATATACTTATTGGAGGCTTCAGTCCCAGACTCCCATCTGCCATTTTTTGCCCTCCTGTTGTGAACTTCAAGTTCAGGCACTAGGGTGTCATGGAAGGTCCGTTGAAAGGCCATGCCCCACATGTCAAATGGTGCACTCCACCGGAATAGTCATTGCCAGGTTATAAATTTATAGTATTTGCTTTTAGATTGTTTATTATTTTATGAAGTTTATTTTGATTTTTTTATTATTTTATAATGATTTTACGAAAAATAATTTTTTTATAAATTTTATGATTTCTAAAATAATTTTATGTAATCATTTTTAAAAATAATTTTACGTTTTTATTTGGAGAGCTTCTTACAATAGGTGTCGATAAATACATAACTACATCATCGTGAAACATAGTGTTATGGTAGGTTTAAATAAATACATGTACTATTTTAGTGCTTAAAGATATATTGTGATAAATAGAAATAAACACCCTTCATCCATAAACCGTTGGGATCTAATATTTAACCAATTAATTATTAGTCTACAATGTTTAGAGGGAATGGGCGGTAAAAAATGATGCAGTCACCACCCACCAATAACAGAAAAGGAATATAAAATTTCATGCCTACATTATCCTTTTCCCTGAGGGGAAAAGGCGAATGCATTGATTATCAATATAAAAACAATTAACCCAAGCAAACATTTTCCTGCCACTTGTCAAGCCACAAATTCAATACATAGTTATGTACAATTGTTGAGCATTCAACATATTTGACACCTAGGTGATGGCCACATTGATAAATACACATGCCTCGATAAAAGAGAAAAGATTAACCGATCTTATTTGATTGTAATAATATTAGAAGCACATGAAGAAAAATTTCATTGCAACATCAGGTCTCTAAAATGTGTATTGCGGTCATATTTTTTTTGTTTTCTCTGCTCGGTATAGTGCAAACAACATGCGACACAAGAAACCATACAAAGTACTAAATATGGGACATTTCGTTTTTGACTTTATATAACTTGTGGAAGTATAAAGAGATCCCTAACTTCTAGCCTGGCCAACCATCCATAGATTGTACTGATCCAATTTATCAATTTTTCCAGTCTTTGATGGGTATTAGTTTCATTTACGCAAAATGTCACTTCTTTCAGACCGTGCAAAATTGTTCTTCATCTAGACCTTCGTTCTAAATTCAATAATACATTTATTAATTTTCAAAATTAATGCCAATAACATGTTGTGGGGTTTACCACAAGATATGGATAAATCTAAAATATCTATATAACTTGGAAATCATAACCAATGGTTCGACAGTTAAATCTATTCCGAAATAAGAAATAAATTATTTTTTCGCATGTAGCTGCTAGATAATATTTTCCCTAAATTCATCGGTTAGCGGTTTTGGAGTAGGCTAATGGTTCGACAATAATTTTTTTTCTGAAATACAAAATAAATCATTTTTTTGTGCCTGCTAGAGATTATTTTTCCTTATTTCATCGGTTAGGGGTTTTGGAGCAGGCCTATGGTTCGAAAATTAAAGATTATTTTTCCTTATTTATTTTCAACATCGGTTAGGGGTTTTGGAGCAGGCCTATGGTTCGACAATTAAATCCCAAAATAAGAAATAAATCATTTTTCCACATGTACCTGTCAGAGAATATTTTCCCTTACTTCATCGGTTAAGGGATTTGTAGAAAAAGTGGAGGCAACCATGGGCTCTGCGTCTTGCTTCTGCTCAACTAACTGTGGCGACGATGACAGTAACTATTGCAGAGGTGTGGAGTCCATAAACATAGTCCTCCGAGCAGGGGTATTCATTTGAACAGGTACTGGAAATTGCACTTTGGGGGTGACATCAGGAGCTTGCGCATACAATTAGCTAATCAATGAGTTCTTGTTGTTTTGGAGCAGGCTAATGGTTCGACAGTTAAAACTTTTCTGAAATACGAAATAAATCATTTTTTTCGCATGTACCTGCTAGAGATTATTTTTCTTGATTGCATAGGTTAGGGGTTTTGGGGCGGGCCTATGGTTCGACAATTAAATCCTTCCCAAAAAAAAATCATTTTTCCACATGTATCTACCAGAGAATATTTTCCCTTACTTCATCGGTTAAGGGCTTTGGAGCAAAAGTGGAGGCAACCATGGGCTCTGCGTCTTGCTTTTGCTCAACTAATTGTGGTGACAGTGACAGTAACTATCGCAGAGGCATGGAATCCATAAACATAGTCCTCCAAGCAGGCATATTCATTTGAATAGGTACTGGCAATTGCACTTTGGGGGTGACATCAGGAGCTTGTGCATAAAGCTAGCTAACCGGTGAGTTCTTTTCAAGAGCAATTGCGGCGCAGTCCCCCTCTGCCTCATCTGTGCTTAGGATGTTGTCGTCGTAAATAAAGTCGAAGATGGATTTATAATAAACTCCTTTTGGGTAGTTGCTAAACATGGTTTTCAAATTTTACTCATATTTTTTGGATCCGTGGTGACCACAAAACAAAATTTCCATTCATAGAGGCCTTAACTATACCATGCGATGTAGAAAAGAGGGTGAGCAAAAGGAGGAGTAGAAGAGTCAGAGAGATGTAAAGAAGAGAAACAAACTAGAAAATAAATAAATCATGTATTTTCCTAGCAGCCACGAGTGATGATAGCAATTGATGATGAGTTGGACAACCAAAAGCTTCAATTGATGCAACACCTTTACTCTCCCATTTCAAGATCATTTTCTTAAATCTAAAATATCTATGTAACTTGGAAATCATAACCAATGGTTCGACAGTTAAATCTATTCCGAAATAAGAAATAAATTATTTTTTCGCATGTAGCTGCTAGATAATATTTTCCCTAAATTCATCAGTTAGCAGTTTTGGAGTAGGCTAATGGTTTGACAGTAAATTTTTTTCTGAAATACGAAATAAATCATTTTTTTCGCATGTACCTGCTAGAGATTATTTTTCCTGATTTCATCGGTTAGGGGTTTTGGAGCAGGCCTATGGTTCGACAATTAAATCTTTTCCAAAATAAGAAATAAATCATTTTTCCACATGTACCTGTCAGAGAATATTTTCCCTTACTTCATCGGGTAAGGGATTTGTAGAAAAAGTGGAGGCAACCATGGGCTCTGCATCTTGCTTCTGCTCAACTAACTATGGCGACAATGACAGTAACTGTTGCAGAGGTGTGGAGTCCATAAACATAGTCCTCCGAGCAGGCATATTCATTTGAACAGGTACTGGCAATTGCACTTTGGGGGTGACATCAAGAGCTTGCGCATAAAGTTAGCTAACCGATGAGTTCTTGTTGTTTTGGAGCAGGCTAATGGTTCGACAGTTAAAACTTTTTTGAAATACGAATTAAATCATTTTTTTCGCATGTACCTACTAGAGATTATTTTTCCTGATTGCATAGGTTAGGGGTTTTGGGGCAGGCCTATGGTTCGACAATTAAATCTTTCCCAAAAAAAATCATTTTTCCACATGTATCTACCAGAGAATATTTTCCCTTGCTTCATCAGTTAAGGGCTTTGGAGTAAAAGTGGAGGCAACCATGGGCTCTGCATCTTGCTTCTGCTCAACTAATTGTGGTGATAGTGACAATAACTATCGCAGAGGCGTGGAATCCATAAAGATAGTCCTCCAAGCAGGCGTATTCATTTGAACAGGTACTGGCAATTGCACTTTGGGGGTGATATTAGGAGCTTGTGCATAAAGCTAGCTAACCGATGAGTTCTTTTCAAGAGCAATTGCGGCGCGGTCCCCCTCTGGCTCGTCTGTGCTTAGGATGTTGTCGCCATAAATAAAGTCGAAGATGGATTTATAATAGACTCCTTTTGGGTAGTTGCTAAACATGGTTTTCAAATTTTACTCATATTTTTTGGATCCATGGTGACCACAAAACAAAATTTCCATTCATAGAGGCCTTAACTATACCATGCGATGTAGAAAAGAGGGTGAGAAAAGGGAGGAGTAGAAGAGTTGGAGAGATGTAAAGAAGAGAAACAAACTAGAAAATAAATAAATCATGTATTTTCCTAGCAGCCACGAGTGATGATAGCAATTGATGATGAGTTGGAGAACCAAAAGCTTCAATTGATGCCCGGGGGTCTCTGACAGCATCCAACGATCCAAATCTTCCCCATCGTCGACCATCTCAACGGTGGAAAATAAGTTCAACCTCCTCCCGCATGGACCGAGCTCTGTCTTACACGTGGGTTTGGTGCGTTTTGCAAAAAGCGTGGAAAAACTCGCGAAAACAACCTCCTCCCGCATGGACCGATCTTTGCCTTACACATGGGTTTGGTGCATTTTTACAAAATGTGTGGAAAAAGTCGCGAAAACTGGAAAACTCGCCAAGATAGCGTTTCTTTCTGTTTTTGGTTTTTTTTTCCATTTTTGGATTTTCGGTGGAAAAATCGCAAGCATAGAAAAAACTTTGCCATTTTTGGAAAGGGTCCGGGAAGATGTAGCAACAAAAACTTGCATGTGCCATAACTTTCATTCTGTGGCTCCTTTTCAGGTGTCATTTTTTCTAAAAGTGCATATTTTCTCGAGCTCTACACATTGATGGCAAATATTTTTTTATTTTCATAAAATCCATTTTTGCACCTTTTTGGAATTGCCAACTATTATTACGCCGAAAGATGTTAGCGTTTATTATACCGAGAAAATAATATTTAATATTCCTTTGCTGCATTCGAGAAAATAAGCAACGAAATCGCCAGTCGTTATTACGCCGAAAGGCATTAGCGCAAGGGGAGACCAACAAATTATGCGTTGACCAAGATGCTTTGTTTGACAGTGTATGGGGAAACAAGATTCTCACATATGGCATTAAAACAAAAGGCACGATAATGTGTGTAAATATATGCAAAATATATAGTTGTATAGTTTGTATGCGTATTTGTATTTTTAAATATACGCAAAATAAAATGTTGAAAAAGTTTGTATTAGAATTTGTATTTGTCAATACATTCATCAAATTATACAGCTGGCAATATAGAGATATTCAAAAGAAGATTCAAAATGTCAATTTATATGGAGGTTTGTTTCTTTACAATAAGTGGCGGAATCACAAATTGTTATTACGTCGCGAAAATAATATTTTATATTCCTTTGTTGCGACCAAGAAAATAATGTGCATTAAAACACAAGCACGATAATGTGCATAATAAACATTCCTATTTTTTATGATTAAGTTATTACCTCGTTATCCGATGTCCCTCTAAAGACTCGCGCTCACGCTTGTGCGTAGACCTGAGAGCATCCATTGGACAGAAATAATACTATCCTGTAAATGGTCTCTCCATACTTACGTCGTTAGAGGCCAACACGTGTCGCTCCAGTTGTATATATTAGATTAGGGAATAGCGTTTGAAAAATAACAAAGTTGTTGCACTTCGGGAAAAGCAAAAAGCAGTTTAGGTGTTGTTATAGAAAATATGGGTTGGTTCGCAAATGCGCAACGCACAAACATGATGACAATAACTCAATTTGATTTGAACGATCAGACGAGGCATCTCGGATTGTGCGGTGACTTAACCATTCCCCTCGGTCACATTGTCGTCGGCTCCAAGTTCGCGTGCTCAAGAGAATGAGGAGCAAGACGAGGCATCCCGGATCGTGCGGGGACTTAACCATTCCCCTCGGTCACATTTTCATCGGCTCCAAGTTCGTGTGCTCAAGAGAATGAGGAGCAAGAAACAAAGCAAATTACCTGAGCATTGTCTCATCCAAGGCTTGTTTAATGGCGGGCTCTAGCCATTCGATTTGTGAATATCCCAAAACCGCCCCAAACCGGAGCTCCCGATACGTCGTCTGACAAAGCCAGATTAAACGTTCATCGATTTCTCCACATTGCATTGTTCAGTCTCTTTGTTGCTTCCATTGTCACGTTTCCGTAAGGAAACGATAATTCCTCGGAAGATCCTTTAGAGTTGCGCGATTGAGCCAGAAATTTCTCTAGAGATTTAGCAAAACAATTCTCCAAATGAGTTTTTATGGATTTGGATTTTTTTTGCGATGAAATCATTACTCTCAGCGCCAAATATATATGGTCACTGCCAAACAGGTCGTAGACCGTTTTTTATTTGATATATCACATTTTGTAATATATTTATTTATTTATTCTATATGTATACTTGTTATTACTACTGGTTTGTTTTACAGTTTTTTAATAAATATTTATTTATTTATATATATATATTATATATATAGTGTTTTTATTAATGATGTTCTACATTTTTTAAATTCTTTAGTTATTCAATATATATATATATATATATAACATAACAAATTATATTTGCATATATTTATATAATAACATAAATAGTGTTTTGTATATTGTATTTTGAATATTTTTGTTGATATATTTTTCATGTTTTTATTAAGCTTGAGTTATTATCCAGAAAGGCATTTCCACGAGCGAAAGCCTCCTCCCCCTCTGACAACTGACAGAGACATGAACGATTACAATTTATTTGGTTACCGAAGCACTGACATTTATCACCCGTACACGTGGCACGCAGTGGTTGGAGACAACTTGTCGCATGTCAGATGACCAAAACTGTTGTGAGGCCTTCAACATTCTCTTCTTCCAACACCGACTTTATATCTTTAAAATTAAACGCGTCAACTAATGGACGAGAAGAACGGTTGTGGAGAAGCTCTGGATCGTCATATAACAGACAATTGTCCGTCTGTGCCAAGATCAATGTCAGAATATTTGTCAGGGAACCTTCCTCTAGCTCTATATTCCTTGTGTTTAGATCCTGCACGCAAAAACTTGAATCCATCTCTGAAGTACAAGAAAGGTTTTTGTCGTCTTCTATGTTGCAGTTTTGAATCTCGTCTTCGTGCGGGGACTTAACCATTCCCCTCAATCACATTTTCATCGGGTGCAAGTTCGTGTACTCAAGAGAATGAGGAGCAAGAAACAAAGAAAATTACTTGAGCACTGTCTCATCGAAGTCTTGTTTAATGGTAAGCTCTATCCGTTCGATTCGTGAATATCCCAAAACCACCTCAAACCGGAGTATGCACATATTGTGCAAAGAGAAACAAAAATGAAGATGTTCGAGTTGGAGCAGCGAGTCCTACAGAGAAGGCAACCGTTACAGTGGCAGTGGCGTTAAATCCAAAAACACAACCCTTAAAGTGAGTTTTTTCATTTGAATCGGCCAGGACGATTGCACTCTGGGAATGAACTCAAGAGCTTGTGCATTAAGCAAGATGAACGTTGAATTCTTTTCAAGAGAAATCGACCATGTTGACTCTCAATATGCTTCTTACAAATAAATTACAACATTAAACTTTTTCTCAGTGTCAACCACAAAGCCATGCTTCCTCGTCGTTAACTTCGATCCAAAGAGGGTGCTTTTTTCTTCATTTCAATTTCCTTTTCCACTCACCAATATTTTTCGTTCAACATTAACATCGTTATTTATATTTAAAGTTTTTACTTTTTCATAATTATCATTTGCAAGGGAAAAGTCATTTATTCGGGATTGATGTGAAATGACATATAAATTTGAGAAAAAATTGGAAACAATAAATACAGAATAAATTCATAACTGTCTTTTAATAAAACTTTAAAATAATTATATCTACCTTTTGTTTTTTATATATGCTAGCAATTGCATATGAGTTGCAAATTACGCCAGAGAGGATAACAACGTTAATTTTGTTGGAGTTGTAATTCTTTATTGGGGTCACCATATGTGCTACTTTGAATTGCCTACGAATGATGGAATATCACCAAACCCCCAAGACCTCTACACATGCTAGCGTTCCATCAAATATATTCCCTAACTTGTATAAAGAGAACTTTAAATGCATGCATGGAAAAACATTTCTGTAAAGAAATGTTATGCGGGGACGTGTACCCCCTGAAAACCAGAAGTCTTGGGGACGACAGGAGTTAATATTTCTGTAACTCAAATACTTTAGCTTGAGTTACCTTACAATCGTAAGAAAAGTAATTACGGCTAGAAGCCTCCTCCATTTTTGGCAACTGATATAGACATCGATGCTTATGATGTATTTGGTTGGCGAAGCACAAACATTCATCTACCGTACACGTGGCTCACAATGGTTGGAGAGTGACTATCACTCGTCAGATGAATAAAGCATGTTTACGTCACACCTATATCATCGACATTGTTTACGTCAACTTCTTTTTTCGGCCATATTTGATTTTATTACTTGTTGTCTCATTCGATTGATATACAAGGCCCTTACGAAAAACCCCTCCCATGTTCCAACTACCGTAACTTCAAGAGGTCACTGAATGCTATTACCAGTTAACTTGGATTTATTGTTTTCAATCCAGAAAACACAAGGCTTTACTTTGAAGAGAGCCACTATTGAAATTGGGGGCATGGAAACACAACAACTTTCCTTCACAACTATATCGATTCTTCCCACCTTATCTGCCTACCGAATCTCGCCCCTTTTTCCACTCACTTTCTATGACACATTTTCTCAGCAACAATTTTGCAATCACACTTATAGGAGGAATCTCGTCTTTGTTCCCTATCCTTGACAATCCCCTCGTATTCGGCGGTGTACCTTCCCTTTCAAGCTACTCCACTTCTTCTGGACTCTGAATCTTTTCTACTTCTCCACTTTTCACTACTTTATTTTGTTTTTCATTTACCAACTAAAAATATCATATTGCTTTGTTGTGTTTTTTGATTACTTTTCTACCTTAACAATATTTTGATTTCAGCGTTAACATCACACACCTCTGTTAAAATATTATCACTCTTAATATTATGTTATATATTTTGAGGGAAATTTTATAAACTACCACCACAAAATAATGGTTTTATATGAATAAATAAATGTAAAATTTAAATTATGGTTCTTGGTTTTTTCATGGAATTTTTTTTAGAAAAATATGTAAATTTAAAATGGGATCATTAAGATATAAAATTGAAAATATAGAAAATGTGTCACGTCCATTATAATATTTGTTTAAATCTCGGTAAAATGTTACCAAGTGTTTTTTTAATGAAAACTAGAGATGTTTCTTGGCTCTTATAGTACATCACAAGTTTCAGAATGATGTAGTGAAAATTTGGATCGCTACCAAATATGTTATCATCGTACCTTAACAAATATAAAGCATATTCATGCATGTAAACTCGTATGATGTGTGGTTATTGGATCAATGAAACCCCTATTGGAAAAAAAGATTTGAAATCCATAGATAATAAACCCTCAATGTTAGATTCATTGATAGGAGATGAACCGATAGTTGGCTAGTCAATAGCTTATGGGTGATATATTATTTGGGCTGTAGAAAACTTGTATATATTTCAACCTATTTATTTGTTGTTGTAATGGGATGGATCAAAAGGTTATGGTTGGTTTTATGTGCACATGGTTGGATACTTCTTGGTGGAATTGTTTCATATTCAATGTCATCTAAGTCAAAAAATGTTGGAATTCAAATGAGGAATAAGAGTGGAAATTTTAGTAATTTCATATGGAATTCCATGGAGTGCTTAAAAGTAAATATGAATGTATTTGTATTAAGGGTCATGAGATGTTTTCAATCATAATGTGGCTAAGAAGTGAGAAATTTACTAATGAAGCATTTGAAAGCCATTTTAGTAGACCTAATTCTCCTAATAGCCAAGATGTCCAAGTCCTTAACCTAGTGTGCCACATGAATGAATATGGAGGAAGCATCCTATACAAAGTACATGGAATTGAAGTTTTGCTTTTCCCACCCCTCTATGTGTTGCACTGAATATGCAATTAACACTTGCTATGAGAATTTCCTAAACATAAGTAGTGAAGGTGATAATATAAGTGAACCCCTAGGTCCATGCTATTCCAATTAAATAAATGATGATCATCCTTTTCATAAGTTCAACGAGGTAAAACACAACCATAATTGAAAATACTTGTCTATATTCTAGGATAAAAATTGTTTTCTATGAAGCATGTATTTGTAGATGAGAGGAGGGAGATTACTATATGAATTTTTTGCACCTCTATTACATGAGCATGAACTAGGCTTATGGGGTTAGAAATATTCCACATGTTTTTCAACTAGGTGACCTTAAGAATGTTCTATTTCCAAAGTTTGATGTCATTTGTAACGAGATTCATTTATTGTGTTTTTTTAGTTATTGTAATAGAATCAGATCTTATTATTTCATTTTGAATTCGATATGCATGTTAGAAATAATGAGAAGGGAAAAAATATAGATGCTATAAAAATAACATATATCAAATATAGATAAAAGCAAGATATATCTGTAAAACTACGTAGTGAAATCTAATTTACATAATGCATGTAGAAAACCATAGTAAAGTTTTGTGTAACTAATAATTTTTGTAACCAATACATGAAACAAAGGAATATATGTATGCAAATATATATTACATCGAGTGCTAAAGTGAAAATAAACACACACAAAGGAAGTACATGAAATATGAGAATTATCAATGTCCTAAACTTGGTATCGAATGAGAAGTACTAATTACATTTATAGTATAGACACATTTTCGTAGTATATGATAGTGTTTGAAGTACATGAAAAATGAAAAATGATAACATGTTGGATTAGATATCTATAAAATTTTAGTAAATGCATCTAGCAAAGATACATTCTCGGACGAGGTCTCATATATGTCCACGGTGAGAACAATACATTGAAACTTATTTTTTGTTGTAGACCTCTAAATTTTGGGAGAGTGTGAAATGGTACTTGCGTGAGAGAAATGACTTACAAACGGGCCAATGTATTATGGGAGTTAACTCTAGAATATGCTAATTATTGTGTTATATAGGTTATTATCAATGTAGCGATGTCTTCAAAACTAGTAACTTGTGATGTGCTTTTTGTGTCATCTAATATGAAATAAAATACATACTTACATTCAAAATATGTGACATCTAAATTGTATTTATGACAAATGCCAAGAGGAATCTAGATTTTGAACAAGTTTTATCTTACACTTGTTATGGTTTACCTATGAAATACAAGAAAGATTGCAAAATGATGAAATATTACCCTAGAAAATTGTTGTTGTAGGTGCAAATGGTATATTAATTTCTGATAAACATAAAATACATGATGTGGTTTAAGTTTTTCAGGTATGGGCTACATACATATGAGAACTCCATGTATGTAGAATCGGTTGTATTACACCTTTGATAAAGAAATGCATATGCATATCATGTTGGTCTTGAGATTTGAATCATATAATCATTGTTTAATCTTACATTTCATTCACATTAACAAACAATTATTTAGATTATCTCAACTATATAGTATGTATATTGATATTAAGTTTGGCTCTTATATTAAGCATAAATATAGCTATATTTTCAATTTGAATAATAATTACAACGCTTTCTTTGAAAATAGGTGTATTTTTAAACTTTTTGTGCCCTTTTAAAACATATCAAATATTGGTCTATTATATTAATCTTGATCAATATTTTTGTAAAAATTGTGTAAACATCCTAGTTGAAATAAGCCTCCCATAACCACATTGTTTACACAAGTTTTATGCATATTTGCATATCCAATTATTTATATTTGTCTTAAGTAGTTAGTATCATATTTCTAAGCCATGAAATAAACCTTATTCTTTTTAAATTTCCTCAACTAAAATATGATTTGTAATTATTTGGGGTGGGCAAGTGAGGATGATCCGGATAGATAATTTAGCCAGATCTGTGACATGATTCATCTCATTGACGAAATATGATATCAATGGAATCAAATGAAAACTATATTATGTTACATTCAAAATATTTACACATATTATTAGCCTATAAAGATGTAGTTTATTTTGAGGGATTTTTTCTCTAATAACTTTATGTAATAGAACAATTATATAATAGACATGGTTTTTATAAACATGTTATCAGTAGCATATATGTAATTCTCACTCCTCTTCGACACTTATCCACTATGATTTTTATTACTATTGATTAGAGACATTGACATTATGATTATTATATTTTGATTAGCAGGTGATAAATTATATAGACATTTGGATTATTGATATAATGTGATTCATATTTTGGATTATGATATGATAGCTGACACTCGTGGACATTTTTATACATATTGATTTGCATTGTTGTTATTTTATACTGACACATTATATTCGTGCCGCATTTCCTATGTTTGGATGTTAAAACTAGTCTTGTGATCTAATTGATGTTAGTAAAATGGTAGAATACAATTAATTAGAAATTGTAGACAGTTGATAGAATTGTTTGATTTTGATATGATTATCAAATCATGCTGTAGGTGGTATTTCTCGATGTTATTTATGTGTCCTTGAGGCCAAAGAGTTATTTTTGTTTTTTATTACAGGAAAATGATATCACTATACACCGGAAGCGGTTAGGGGACCAATTTGACAACTTGTGTTATATGTGTGTGTTGTTTAATTTTTATGCTTGGTTAGGAGCTTTCCCATGATGGGTGACCTCATGTGTGTGTCTATGGGTTATGATGTTTCCCTCTTTCAATTATGGGTATTTATTTTATGGTGCATGTATCTCATTATTTTTAAAATATATTAACTTTATTAGTAGTTTTTGATATGCTTTTAATTAGTTAATTTAGCTTAATTAATAAACTAATATGAAGGTGTGACAAATTAGGTATTTAATAGGGTAGATGATACTTGATATTTTCTTGATGATGAGTATATTTAACTGCATTTTGAAGTGGGTACTCTTCCTCCTTTCCCTATCTCTAATTTTGACTTAGTGGCCATTTTTTGATACTTTAATTAGGGACAAGTTAAACTTGTCCTTTGCCTCTCAAATTCACCCACCAACCATACTTATGAAGTATGGAGTCAATTTTAGCCTTCATAATGCATATGTTGGGTGATAATAAGTAAATAAAGTAAATTATTCAACTTTGCCTCATTTAATATGTCCTTGGAAGTATGGAGTGCATGTCGGAGTGTATACTTTTAGCATATCATAGCCTTACTTACTAATTTATTAGGATTTTTCTTTGTTTTTTGACTTGTTGAGTTGGAATTGAGGAAAGATGAAGTGGTATCCTACATGGAGCAACCCTATAATCCTCACCTATTTTTCTTTTTATTGAAGTTAATTTGGAGTATTTGGGGCTACTTGTTCTCATTCCTTCTCTTGAATTTTTTGGAATTTTGGATTTGGTTCTCTTGGAGATTTTAAGGAGATACTTTTTGGGGGAGTTTTCTTGGATTGAAGCTTGTGGTGTGAATATTCAAAGCTTGTGATGGAAAGGTAGGTTCTTACCCCTTTGATTTATTATAGTATATGTTTTGATTGAGAAATATGTGATTGTTTGAGTGTATGTTTTGTGTGTTGTTAATGTATTATGTTGGGATGGGTAGCTTTCCCTTAAGAGTGGTGTAGGAGAAGTAAATGGAGTTATTTTGTGGAGGAAAAGGGGAGTTAGTGAGGAAAATGTGAAAGGTGTGTGGGAGATGGAGGAAAAAAAATTCTCTATTATTCTTGCATTTGAATAGGGAGAAATAAGGTGTTGCGTGTAATTTTATAGTGCAATTTGGAGGTATAGGGTGGGATCTATTCCGACCTGCGAGGCATAAGGAGAAGACTCTATATTATTGTCTCCTTTTGGCTTACTATTAAGCCTTTGTAATTTTGAGTGCAATTTGAGTCTTTCTATGTTCTTGTTTTGGAAAATAATGAAAAAATTCCCTTTGTTGAACTTCCTTGAAAGATTGATTGAGTGTTAAATAAATTGCATGGGTGCTGAAAATATGACTATGTGTGTTATTGTGGAAGCCATTATAATTTTCAAGTTGTCAAAGTTGTAAACATAACCTATTATTATATGGTTAGGGCTTGGGGGCCAATAAAAATGATGGCTTCTCCTCCTTATTGGAATAAACGTTGAACAAAGAGTGTCACCTACTCTCCCTTCTTTGTATTGTGATTCAAAATTGAAGAGATGAAAGAGTGAAAATTTGAAGCTTGGAGGATGATGTTGAAAATAAGACTTTTGTATTTGATCCCAATGAAAGAATCCTATTTTTGTAAAGTTGGCCATGTTGTTTCCACTTAGGGTGGAAGGATTCTAAATCTTGCATTTTAAAAAGTAGATTCCTTGCAAATTTTTATTATCAAAGCTTGTATTTTTTAAAGAAAAAATTGTGGGATTGTATTGAAATAGAAATGTTTATTTTAATTTTATGTTTTTACTCAAAACTTGTATTATGTATTCCTTTTTATTTTAAATGGTTTATTTCTATGAATATTATATGTTATTTCCCTTTTAGTAATGTTGTCAAACTTGATTTAAAAAGGACCAAGAAGAAGTTTAATTTAATTATGTTATACTTTTATTTTCTTCAAATGAATATGTAAAAAGTAGTGATTTGAGTTTTGGTTGTAGTCACATTTTAAGTAGATGTTGCAAGGAAGAATGTTTAAATTTAGTAATTTTAATCAAGAAAGAAAATGGTCTCTCCTATCTTTCATTTAGTTCAATGGAAAAGATATTAGTCCAATTATCTCACCTTGTAAAATATATTTCAATTTATATAAACTACATATGCCTTATATTTTTGATATAGATGAACTTGAATTGATGTACACACACACACACACACACACACACACACACACACACACACACACACACACACACACACACACATAAAATTGTTATTTTAAATAAAACCTCCTAGACTTTTATTTGGAAATTTAAAACAAAAAAAAACTATTTACATATCAGTATAATTATGTTAACACTAATAGGAGTGTATAGATTAACTAAGTTGTATATTATAAATATTGATCTATATATTAATTATAGACATATATTTTAAGTAAAATTATATATATAACATATATTTATATACATTATATATTATATATCTATGTGAGGCTAAAAGAGTGGAGATATAATAGAGACTGATATCTCTTCTTATTCTATTTAAAAACAATTGAAGCATGAGACATATTATATAGCCAAGAGGCATAACAATATTCCCCATAATAGATGGAGGGAGTTACAACTTATCCGAGAAGAATGTGATATCAACTAATATAAATAATCTAATTATATATAAGATATGATACGTAGTATTATGCCAAAATTCCCCCCTTATTACTTTATTCTTGAAAATGTAACCCCAAAAAAAGGTCAAATTTCACTTTTCCTAAGGATTTGGTGAGAATATCAGCTACTTGTGCTTCTGTAGGAAAATAATGGAGCTGAATGTGATGGTTTCAAGATGTGCTCTTGAATGAAATGACAATAAATCTCAATATGCTTTGTTCATTCATGAAAAACTGGATTCTGAATGAGCTCCAACGTACTCTAATTATTGCAATAGAGAACAAGTGACTATTTTTCAGGAATTCCTAGGTCATCCAAAATGCGATGTAACCATATCACTTCACACATAGCTCCTCGTGCAGTGTGATATTCATCCTATGTGGATGAGATAGAAACAACATTATGCTTCTTGCTTATCCATGAGATAGGTCCAGATCTGAGAGGAAATATGTATCCCATAGTTTACTTCCTATCATCAACAGATCCGTCATGGTCTAAGTTGACGTATCCCTATAAGAAGAATTGATCATTCTTCTTATATTCTAGACCATAATAAATTGTTCCTCAGACATATCTCAAAACATGCTTTGTTGTTTTCTAGTGACATTTCTTCAGCTCTTGCATGAACCTAGAAAGATAGATAACAACATAGCATAAGTCTGGTCTGGTATATGTCAAGTAGATGAGTCCTCCAACAAATTTCCTGTAGAGATAGCATCTACTTGAGGTGAATCCTGGAATCTTGAAAGTTGCAAGCCTTTCTCCATGGGAGTGGATATAAGTTTACAATCATACATTCTGTACTTTTCGAAGAGTGTCTTGGCGTACTTTATCTGGGAGAAAAAATGTGATGCTCCTTTTGCCATATTTCTAAGCCAAGACCAGTAATGTAGTAGCCCCAAATTTTTCATGTCAAAGGTTCTTTTGAGATAATTATTCATAATATCAACTTGATCTTCTAAACTACCATTGATTACAAGAACATCTACATACACAACAAGAATGACAATTTCTTTGCCTACCTTATTTATATAAAAAATTGAATATAAGGGGGCTATGAGTGAACCCATGCTACAAAAGGTGATCGTTGATCTTGATATACCATGCCCTTGAATCTTGTTTCAGTCTATACAGTGATTTGATGAGACGTCATACCTTCTTAGGATGCTATTCATCAACAAATCCTTCAGGTTGGGTCATGTACACTTCTTCTTTCATATCACAATTTAGGAAAGCACTCTTGATGTCCATCTACTGAAGTCTCCATCCTTTCTGTGGTGCCAGTTTGTAAACAACTCTAATGGTCTTGATCTTCATGATAGGTGGAAATGTTTCTTCATATTTGATTCCCTCTTTCTGAGCATATCCTTTTGCTACAAGTCATGCTTTATGTTTGTCGATGGATCCATCTTCCTTATATTTAGTTTTGATAACCCATTTATAGCCTATGCATCTCTTTCTTGTAGGAAGATCGACAAGTTCCCATGTCTGATTTTTCATGAGTGAGTCATATTCTGTATCGATGGCTTCCTTCCACTGAGATTGACTGAGTGCTTCACAAACATTATCAGGTCTTAGAAGCTATTAATTAGTGAACTTATGAGTGCAAAGTTTACCTCATTTCTTATTTGAATCCTTATTTTGACTCTGAATGATGTATCTGGGAGTTTTTGCAAATGTGAGTCCTTGATGGTGTTTAGTACCCACTTCAAATGAGAACTTAGCTTCTTTTGAGAAGAATTATGTCATTGTCCATGTGGATTGATGTGGAGTCACATTATCCAGTTCTCCAAGGTCAACAAATAGCTCTTCTGGTAGTATTTCTTTTCTCTGAGTAGTCTCCTCTAGCTGATCATATGATTCGGAGACTAGTCAGTGAGAGGTGGTTGGTAATGGTTCTTCTATTGTCACTACAGAGTCAAAGGATGAATCGTCACAAACCATATCCTAACTCTCATATATTTTCTTCATATCTAGGATCCATGAGACAATATGCCTTCGAGGTAGTGTTGTAGTGAAGTAGGATACACAAAAGTGTCTTTGTCTCAACCTTATTTCTCTTCTGATTTAGGACATGCATGTATGTTGTGCAACCAACTACTCGTAAATGAGAAATTGATTTCTTTCTACCACTCCATACCTCTTTTGGCATTTTGTTTTGTAGAATATTTTTTGGTGCCCTTGTTGAGAAGATATACAGTTGTCTGTATTGCTTCAGCCCAATAGGGTTCCTCTAGCTTTGTTGTTGTTAGCATACAACAAGCCATCTCCATCACTGTGTCAATTGTGATGTTCAACAATGCCATTTTTTGGGGTGTGTAGGGAGTAGTCAGGTTCTACTTAATGCCTTGTTGGTTTAAGGAATGCCAAGAAATTATTTGATGTGAGTTCCCCCCTCGATCTGAGTGAAGTAGAAGAAGTGGTTGTCTGGTCTCTTTCACAACACGATGATAGAAGTTCTGGAAATGTTGAAGAGCCTTAGGTTTCTTCTTCAATAAAAGCACCCACATCTTACGAGAGTGGTCATCCACAAATATTTGGAAGTACTTGAATCCTAAAAATGAAGTAGGCAGAGGGCCATTCAGATCAGTATGAACTACCTCTAGACGCTTCTTGTCATGGAAGGTGCTTTCCTAAAATGGATCCCTATGTTGTTTTTCTACAAGACAGCCAAGGGCACAGAGGCAAGAAACTGGATAATTTGAGTATTCCATAAACCATTTCTTTTGAAATCATCTAATGCTAAAGAACTAGCTGACAAGTGTCCATATATAAAATGCCAGAGTGCAGTAGATTGCACTGTTGATGTAGATAAAACTATTGCAGAAGATGAAACAATATATAAACCAAATAACTTCTCTTTTATAAATTCTCTAGAAATAATCTCACCTTCTTACGAGATCAAACATGATTTGATGCCATTTTGGACAAGAAATTCTACCTTCAGGTGATGATTCAATAGCTGAGTCACTGACAGGAGGTTAATAGTCAATCTAAGAACATATACTACCTTTGTAAGCATACATTTTCATTGTCCCAGAGGAATGGTGACTCTTCCTATTCCTTCTGCAATGTACACTTTGTCATCGGCTATCTGAACCTGATCAACAGTGGGTTTTTCATCTAGTGAATCAAATAGCTCCTTGTCACTTGACATGTGCTTCCTTGCACTGGAGTCTATAAGCCAGACTCTCTTCATGGGCTGTGAAGTCTGAGATATGAGTACAAGGTTCTTACCAGAATGGGCTCCTTCTAATGTCTCCTCATCAAATTCATTATATTGTTGGGCTGCGAGATGTCCCTTATTCTTTCTCCAGTAGGGATGTCATTTGGAATTTTGAAAATCTTCGCACCCTGATTTGCTTGTTTGACTTGAAGAACCTTGTTTCAAGCTATTTTACTAGCAGTGATAAATTTCATGAGTGTTGGTTCTACAAATGTGACACCAACTCTTTGACTTTTGATCTTTCTACTATTATTTTGGTTACGCTTGATTTAACTTCTCTGGGGGACCCTTCTGATTCTTTTGGCCAGGGTATGGCTTTGAGAACAGGGCTTTATCCTGAGTCTCCTCTTGGGATGAATTGATGGCCTCTTCCTTTTGGAAAAAATTCACAAGTTCTTCGAATGCCACTATTTTTTTAGATACATTCAGTGTCGTAATGAACACTCGGAATTGAGAAGGGAGTGCTCTCAAGGTGATCTGTACGAGAAGATTGTCATCCACCATTTCACCAAGCTCTAATAACTCCGATCGCAACTCAGCCACATGACGTAAGAACTCCTCAACTTTCTCATCTGACCCCATAGAGAGGGTGTGCAGCTTTGACTGAAGATGGAGGATCTTAGTCTGATTTATGGATTCATAAATTGTTTCCAGATTTGTCCTAGGCCTCCTTTGGTTTCTCTGCATTCCGAACATGTGTTTGCACATCGTCACTGAATACTAAGCATTATCAGCATCAAGTCTTTGTCACTAGCTAATCTCATACTTTATTAATTCATCAGGGGTCGTGGGAGTGGTCACAGACCCTGTGACAATGCCCCATAATCCTTCAAACTGAAGGATTGTCCTCATTTTTTTTTCCAAGCCGCAAAATTAGGCCCTTTAAGTAACTAAGCATCAGAAAGAAGCAACTTCGGAGAAGACATCGTAATAAAAAATAATAATTTTTATTTATTTATTTATTTATTTCAAGAGTTATTACAACTTTTACTCACTGATGAGAAGTATTGGCTCGTAGATGCTCTCGATACTCGCGTGCTAAGATACGGTGACACTTTTTGGGGTGTTCTTCTTTATCTTCACAGTCGGCATCGTACCCAGACTTCTAATTCTTCCTGCACTCACTTTTCTTGGTAGCTGATGTCAAAAAGGAAATATTCAAGAATTCCTCTTCGCACTAGCTCATCGAAGACTAGATTTCTAGTGTTTCGAAGTTTGTTGAGCAATGCAAAGTTTAAGCCAAAGCTCTCAGAATATTCTAGACGGTGTTCTTGGGCTTGTGAGTTGATGTTGCGGCTTTCAGCCAGTCTCAATTGTGTCATTCACGCTTGTCATTCGGTGTTGGCTCTGAGATACCCTTCGATGTCTGTGGTAGAGGCTTCTTCACCAGGAAATATATGGCCGTTTTTTTAATTATTTGTGACTCTCAGGTGACACACAACCAAATTCTCCTCTCCTCGTGCCGGTCTAATTCTTGATGCAGATGTTTTCCAAAGGAAATGATCCTTGGGGTCTGCAGAAAATAAATCTCGCAAAGGAAATTATCCTTCCACGTTCCATCACAACCCTTTCCACACATCAAGTAGCTACTGATCTATTCCTCCTGACACGTAGGTAATAAAATCTTAGACGCACTTTTCCTCTTCCAGGAAACTAAGAAAATGACATGCAACTTTTTAACTTTTCCACGCAGCTGATTAAATGTCCACGTTTTTTTGAGAATTTAGCTTTCCACGGTCGTTGCTGTAGAGTTACCTTTTTCACGCAAAATGAGAAGAAAATTCCTTTCTAAGAGCTTCCTCTTGTCTTCACGCACTAGTATCAAACATCCACATAGCTTTTGTAAATAAATCACGCATATTTTATTTCTTCTGAGCATATACTTTTATTTCTCCATGAAGACTTTTCTTTTATCTTAATGTGGAAAGGGAAGGGAGTTTAGATGGATCCATGCAAATTTACCTCCACACAACTTCTCACTCTTATTTTCCACGCAGCTGAAGAGTCTTTTTCTCTAGTGAAGGAAAATAAAAACAGAGTATCCACGCATGTGCTTTATTTCCTTTTTTTCTCTTGCTGCAGGTCGATGGGAATGCATTCTTCTCTCCACGCATCTACATACACAAATCTCTATGCCTCAGAGTATTCACACATTTGATATCTCTGATACCAGATTGTGAGGCTAAAAGAATGGATATAGAATAGAGATTGATATCTCTTATTATTTTATTAAAAAATAGAAGCACGAGACATATTATATAGCCAAGAGGCACAACAATACCAATTAAAAGATGGAGGGGGTTATAACTTATCCGAGAAGACTATGATATCAAATAATCTAAATAATCTAATTATATAGAAGATATGATACGTAGTATTATGCTAACAATCTCTCTCTCTCTCTCTGTGTGTCTGTGTGTGTGTGTGTGTGTGTGTGTGTGTGTTTGTGTTTGTGTTTGTGTTTGTGTGTAAATATAAAATAAATAAATAATAAAACTAAAACCAAATCAGCCTATATGAAATTGGAATACATTGTTTAAAATTGCTTTTGGCCATCGGAATAGTGTGTAGGTATAGTGTTTTATATATAAATAAAAAACTATAGTGGGGTGGGAGGCATTGCCCCCACCCAAATCCATATAAAACTATGAATAGGGGTGGGGACGCTGCCCCCTACCCATATATTATATAACCCAAACTCTATTTAATGAAACAAAAATCCATCCCTTAATAATAATTGTGGCCATACTCTCTTACCAACGTCGGATTTGTTAAAGTCGAACCAGTATACGTAAATAATAACTTGGTCACATTTCTTCATGCCTCCTATATTAAATCTGGTTTTATTTCTAAAGAAAACAAATGCATAAATATACATAAATATATATATCCTAAACCGTAGACCTGTGAATATATCTCATTTTATCAAAAATGAAAAGGGGAAAACAATGCCCATAACCCGAATAGGGTAAATCTTCCACAAAATACAAAAAAAATAGCAAATAATATACATAGAAACCCCTAGGAGAGGAATGCAAAAGAATCATTCAAATTTATGTGTATCCATCCAAAATAAGCAAAAACCCACCATACCCTCTCCTTGCAAGCTCCATGGCTTCCATCTCTCTTCTTTCCCAAACCTATAAAATTTAAAATGAAATGAACTAGGAAAAAATTGCATAAAAGAATCCCATAAAGATTTTTAGGGCTTGTTGGGTAAAACCTAAATCTAAGGGCCCTAATAGATCTAATCTAATGGTTGAGATTTCACCCTACACTTTTAAGTGATAGGATTTTTATGGGAGTGGGTTTAAATAAATAGTTATGTGGATTAAACAAATGGGTCCACTAGTGGGTTAGACCAAGTTGTGCTCCTTTATTAATGTTTAATAAATAAATGAGGGATATTTAGTTATGGGTTAAATAATTAAGCTATTTTGAATAAATATTTGAGATAAAGGGAGTTTAAATAAGTAAAATTAGGTGTATAGTTGATTAAATAAATGGGACTTGGTTATTATGGTTTTAAGGAAAGTTGCTAAAGTCAACTTAGGAAAATGTCTTTTATTAAATTTAAAGGGAAGTAAGTGGATTAAACAATTGAATTGACATGGAAAATTTTGACAAAAAGTAAAGGAACTTAATGGAAGGATTTTGTTTTTAAATCGTAAAATATTTTGGGAAATAAATTAATAATACTTAATTAATATTTTGAATTCAAGTCATTTTTTAAGGTGTAGAAATTATTCATAAGAACGTAATTGATCACAAGTAATATTTAAAACCTTTTTAAACAAAAAATTATTACTGTAATTTTTCATAATTAATTATTGGGGTTTACCATGGTGTTTGAACGTCACAATTATGGGCGTTAATTTTGGTATTAGAGCCATGGGTTCAAATCTTGGACGTTGGGAAGACATGGGAACACAATAACCATTTAACGAAATTTAAACCTAAGACACTTAAACCTTGGGAATTAAAATAATAATAACGATAATAAAATCCATTCGGTATATTTCTTCCCTTTAGTGAGCATCTTGTCAACCCCGATAATAAACAATGCTAATTTATTTTAATAACCCTATAAATTTCCTATGGATTCCTAGCTCTTGGTTATGGTCGTGTCATGGTGTTGATCCCATAGAGACGTTTCCTTATCCATATTTCTATTGGATTTCATGTAACTTTTGGGGATTAGTGCTAGAGGTAGCGTTAGGGGATCTGGAGACTGATTAGTATCTTTGAACTCCCCTTTTTCCTTTAGTGACTAGGAAAGTTTGGTGTGGTTTGTCGGTGGTTAAAAAACGTTGGTGTTGTTCATCACTTTGAGGACTTACTTCCCATATAGGAGAATTGATATCAGTACACAATGTCACTTTAGACCTCGTTTTATAGGTATACTCTTATACCTGAGCTTGATGTAGAGTACCACTACAAGCAGCCATGAAGGGTTGCGAAATGATTGTGGTATGGATATTTCATGTGTTTTATATTTGTAAACTTAATTTATTTAATCATGGACCAACATTTTATTTTGATAGTTTTTTGAGAAGATTTGAGGCTCTACTTTTATTTTTGTCTTATTGCAAGATTTTTCAAGAATTGAAATGTGGCTACTTAGCCATTTATTTTGATTCTTAAGATTTTCTAAATTTTAATTCAAGTTGTTAATTCAGAGCTTGGTTGCCTTGAAGTTGATTTGGATAAATGTTGACAAGAATGTAATGTGTTTTTCTTCTTGTCTTCTGAACAAGTTTATTCTATTATGTTGTGTTATGTTCTCTCGTTGTATGGGGGTACGCCCTAGGAGTCTTGGTTATTATCCTAGGTACTTCACATCATGCCTTTGATTTTGAAGTGACATGGATTTGTGTGTCTAGGACCTTGAAGTAACCCTTTTAATACACATCTCTCCTAGGGAGAGGGTAACCCGCATCGTGTAAAATAATTGGCATTTTTTACAGTGATTATATTCTTCTTGCACCCTGGTATGAGTTTCTCTCATCAGTAAGATAGATGTGACACTCAGTTTCTTCTTTTTCATTAAGAAAAGATCATATTTTATTATAAAAATACCCTAGATAAATTTTTTATACTCAAGCTCCTCTGAGATTTGTGCTTAAATAAGTATGATTTTCTTGATCTTGCAAACCATAGATAGATATACCCTTGCCTAAATATTTTGATTTGGTCATCATGTACAACTTTATGATCCATTAGTATCAAGATTTTTTTATGTAGATATGGATGATTTAGGTATCCTTCTGAAATTGTGCTTAGATATTTCTGGTTTTATAGGTCTTAATTTTCTAACCTTGGTTGTGTTTATGCGATGCTCTTTCATACAACGCTATAACTCTTGGCCTTAGAGGCTATGTTATAGGTAAATCATTTAACTACCCCACTTGATATTCTAATTTCCTCTAGTTGAGGAGTTGTGGTGTCTATTGGGTAATTTCCACCTTGTCATCTTGATTTCTTGGTTAATGATATCTTGTTGAGGTATAATTTATTTTTTGGAAACTCACTCCTACATGGCGATCCTAGTTTGAGTATAAGTTGTAAACATTGTTTTTCTCCCTCACACTGATCTAATACTTCTTGAATTTATTAAATAAAATTATAACTTCATAAGGTGTATCTTCATTGTATGTCTTATCGACACTTGTGGAGACTCACCTGGAATGCATCGGTGATGCATGTAACTTTAGGGAAAAATCTTGTAAACTTGGTGTGTTTTGTTTTGGTTATTGAAATCTTGTTTTTATGAACTTAATTATGTGATAAGCTTGGCTCCTCCTAATCATTTAAATTCAATTGGTAATGTGATAAATCTTGAGCATATTAGATCTCTAATGGGTAGGTATGGACCTTAGAAACTTAATAAGTAAATTGGGCCATTAGGAAAACGGTCCTTTACTCTAGCAGAAGAAATAAATCTATACAAAAAATAAAAAGAACCTCTTATACTTCCATAGAAGTAGAATAAATATTTTTTCCAATTATATTGAATGGCGAGATAATCTTCCAACATTGGTGATGATCCGTGATGACACAAGATATATGATATCATAATATAAGGAATACCTTAATTAGGATAATAATAACAATTATGCTTGGAAAATGTAATTATAACCTGTGTTTTATAATTTGGAATATGGGATGAATACATTTATGGGATTAAATAAAAGTATAATGTACAAATAAAATACCATAATTGTATAAGCTACTATTACATGCCCTAAAAATTTATAGAGGACACAATTTGAATGGATGAGATAGTTGAGAGACTCCCTTGAGCTATTGTATGAGTATCTAATCTTGATTGTGCCCTAACATTTTGGATGTTACAAATAATATTGAAATATTTTAAAGATTTATGGAATATATATAGCCTTAATTAAGAATATATTATTTTCTTATTACAAAATTATCATTATCTTTTATGGAAACTTATTATGTGATATAACACAAAAACCATAAATCATGAAAGAATAACTCGTTTCAAAGCTAGACTAGTATAAAAAAATTAGTGTGAATATTGTAACGAAGTCTAAGATAAAACCAATCAATTAAAATGATTATGCTTCCCTTGTTATATCAAACAATGAACACATGTATAATGATTATAAAGAAAGTTTTCATACTAGATTATTTTTGTACATCTCACTAGTTCTATGAAATTTTTAGAAGTATACATAACAATTTCATCACCTGGCAGAAATGATTAATTGTTATATTCAGATGGGTGGATCCATGTTATCTCTCGAAATGTGCACCCCTAGTTGAGAGATGGCAACAACGGTTCTAAGTTTTCTTTCAATATCTCACTTTCATAGATACAATGGAAACACACTCAGGTCTTTGAGTATACTTATTAATGAGTTGAGTCTCTAGTATCAAGGTTGGTTCCTTTTTGATGTATCCTAAACTAATTTTTTTGGGGTTTTGAGAGTAAAAGATGACTATAACTGAAATTAAAAATTGGTGATAACACCAAAACTTGTTTATGGGATTTGACTTAGTATATGCACAATAAAATTGAGAATGAGTTTTGGATGTATGAACCAATGGTTGTCAGCAAAATATTAAGGTAAAATACTTTGTGTATTGACGGAATGAATCACAACAACACAATAAGATGAACATGCACACTAAAATTTTGTGGAAATTCCCATATTTGCAGCAAGGTAAGATGATTAATCAGGGAATTGACATTCACAATAATTAATAAGATATACACACCATTGAAAATAATTGGAAAGGAAGAAATCATTTCTCATTAAAGGGGAAAAACTGGAAAAAATAATTCTTCAGCACTCATATGTCCAAAAAATTCTCCTCCGTGCTTTGCAATTTCACACAATAATTAGCAAGATTATTCACCCATCCTATCGTAGAAATAGGATAAAAAATTGTACTCGCCCATGCATGCTAATTTTACCCCTTTATCATGAATAAATAATGGAATAAAAATAGACATGTTGATTACAATGAGGCATTAATAGCCTTAGTTACAAAAAAAAAAATTCAGTCCAAGTGCACTTGTGTAATGTCATCTCTACGTTATATGCCCGAGTCATGGGAAAAAGCGTCTCTAAATCATTCTTCACACTTGGATATTGCAAGGTCGAAGTTGAAGGAAATGCTGAGTATGAACAAGGCAAAGATGAACTGTAGATATCGTTTGATGCTGCAGCTAAGCTCAAAATTTTAGGTTCACTATCACAGCTTGCTATTATTCAAATGTTTTGTTGAATCACATTTTGAATCATATTTCTACGGATAAGCTCTTCAATCATGGGTGTTTGCATTCTAGGGGAGACTGTTGACTCTCTATTTTTATTAGTTTAACCTTGTAAGGGTAACAACGTACCAGTTGTATATTGTTGCCTTTGAAGGTGTAATAACGTAGTTTATTTTTTCCTTTTAATTTGGTTAGGGTAGTCCGTTAGCTTCGTCCAACTCATTTTCAGTACAAGCGATGATATGCATGCTGTATTTGAAACAGTGGATAAGCCTAGGAGGTACTCAATGTAATGCCAAGTGCGGGGGGGGGCAGTTGGCCACCTGTCTCTCCTAGAAAATTTTTCAACCACTCAGTCCTTTTTTTTTTTAATGACCAGCTCTACTTCTTTGACTTCCGATGCATTTGTCTGCCGCGTCTTGGGGAAAGGAAACCCCTGTTTTGGGGAGTCTGTGGTTTGGTTTTTGTCTTGTTCTTTTGTTCGAGCTTTCTTCCTTCTTGTGCGCGTGGGTGTAGGGGAGCTTCAGGCTGGGGGAGAAGGCGCGTTTTTCCCCTCTTTCTTTGGTTGCTGCGAGGTGTGTCCTGGTCGTGTGTTCGAGACGCAGGGGTGTGTAAGGGACTGGGTGCGAGGACCATTGCTTACAGCTCTGCGAGGTTCCTTCTGTAGCGGCCTGCAACAAGACAGGTTGCAGAGTTATAGAAGCCATCGTGAGCCCTCCAACAATCAGGCTCGTCTGACTATGTTGTTTTCTGTTCAGTTCAACTGCACCCTCAAATTTGGGATTCTCCTTCAAGATGTTTTCATCAAAATCGATTAAGTGACAGTGAGAGTGTTACCAGGAGACCCGATGAATTTTATTACAGAAAATCTCATAGGTGTGGATCTTTCATTTCAGTATTTCCTGAGCGTGATTTGCTTTGCTATTATGTGAGTTTCCTCAACAAGTTACTAAGCTGGCAGGCATAAGGGTTTCTGTTGGATTTTTCACACCTTACAAGCTACAGCTGTAATGTTTGCACCGATATTTTGATGCTGTCCCCAAATCGATGAAGGATAGAAGAATTAAAAAGAAACTAGATGTAGTTGGTTTAAAGGCAATAAAATGGTGCATGCTTTTGTGTAAGGGACAGATCACACCCACGGGCAGGAGATCTATGCAATGTTGGAGAGAACGTCTTGGGAGATGAAGGTAGCAGGATATTTTTCAGATTCAGAGCATGTGCTGAGTGAACAGGGCTTTCTCAGAAATGAAGGTCTGCAATGGTTGAAGATATGTAAAGTGTTTACAAGGGAGTTGTGTGTAGTAAGGAGAATGTGTAACACCTTCAACCCACCCTCTCTACATGATGCTGTACTTAAGATTAAGATTGGCACCGGATGGCATTGGAATTGTAGATTGTAATTGAAGTGTTGGAAATGTGTTTCATTTTATCAATCTACTTTTATCCCAGTGACAATGTTCTTATGGAGATTATTGGTGCTGCTAAGTGAAGCAGGCTGTAAGCAATGGGCTGCACATTTGCACTATAACAAGGTGCATCATATGGGACTTGCAGCGATAAGAAGGAATCAAAATTATTTTTTCACTTTCAAAAAAGTATTCTTTTCTGAGTGTTAAGAAGACCGGACTGTGCTATTTACTTCATCAAATCTGATGTATGGTATGCATCTCTGGGATGAAAAGCAAGAAGAAGAGTAGGTGGAGATTGGGAAAAGTAGGAGAGTGCTGCTTGAAGGAAATGGAAAGCTACTTGGGCAGAGCAAGAAATGTGAGAAAAAAAACCTGCAGTAAATCCAATGCTAGGAGACTATGAGGAGAGCATCTCTTGATATTTCCTTTCTCCAACTTTGTCATTCTGTATGGTCTTTTTCTCTGGATTAATTGGGTTGTCTTGTGGCCAAGGGCATTGTGCTTTTATTCATCACAGACTTTTTCAAGGAATACTTGGTTGATAACAGTCTTGATGACCTCATAGGACTGCTGAAGCGAGGGAAGATGGAAGACAATCTCCTCGAGTTGTTTCCAGTGCAGAAGCGTACTACGAGGCGGTGTGAGGTGGTTTTGTGAAAGGACTCAACTGTTAAATTTTCTGCCCCATCTGTCTATCCAGTTATCACTTTTGGCCCTTTGACATCGCCAGCAGCAGTACTCACATCCTTGTCTACTGCTAGTGTTTTATGCTGTGTCCTTGTCTCATGCTAGTGTTTTAGGCTGGCTCGTGTGGAGTCTGTACGCCCTGTTGAAGCTGGAGAAACAGGCAAGATAGACTAACCATATACATAATATGCTAGTATCTAATAACCTCTTGAAATGAAACTTTATCTTTCTAGAAATTGGTTTAAATCTGTGATTTTGTGGTTTTGCGTTCAGTACATGGTTAACAGTTTGTTACTTCTGGATTTGCCTCTGTTGGTTGTTCTTGTTGACGTGATCAACCCATTTATATATATATAAAACAAACAAAGGTTCTCAGTTATGCTTTGATTGATCACATGGAAAATATATATATGTATATATAATTTTAAAAGTTACTTCCTTCTGCAAAAATGTCGTTGTTTCTTTTGTGAACCTGGGTATGTAATCGCCCCTAGAACGTTGCAGCGTTGACTAGTATTGGTTTCCTGTTATGTTGTTGCCCTAGAGGAAAACATACCGTTAAATTATTATTATTATTTTTATGATAAGCATGATTATGCACTTCGTGTATTGTGCAAAGTATTAGGGCTTTTGGAAATTATAAGTTCAATATATATGCTTGTTAAGAAGGAAGTTTTGGGCCAAAAATATGTCCTGGGTTGATAGAAGGGCATAAATTATTGATAGAACCCCATTTTGATTCTACTCTTTCGATGAGTAAAATTTGATAAAATTAATGACCTTTATGGTGTTAAGTTATGGTATGTTGATGATTCCTTGTGTGATCGATTTAATCATGTATCGACATAATGCCTTGATGGAGTAAGGTAATATCTTTCACGGTTCGTGAAAGTTAAGGTTTTCATCAACTACTTAAGGTAACATGAAGTTCCTTAATTTAGTCAAACTTGTTTTGTACTTCCTTCTTGATGAGTGACCTTTCATTGCAAATTTAGAATGATTGTGATGGAAGGTCGTGAATATATTTTGTTGTCAAAAAGGGAAAAGAAGCTTGGGAATAGTTTGTTTTTGTGTCGAACGTAATAATTCTAATAACATCGTTATAGAAGTTCATTATTGGAGGATATCTATCTTTGATGGTATATTATGTGTTTAATCACTGCATAGGTTACTATAAACTTAGTGATGAGATGTAATTTAAGGAGAGTTGAGAGACCTTTTCCTTTGTATACATCGTTTATGGTATTAGGAAGTGAGTTGACGTCGGAAAATTTCAACCAAGTCTAAATTCATACTTATGTTCCTCTAGAACGGGATGATTATAAATCTAAGGTATTATGAAAATTGCAAGGATGTGTTTAGAATGCTAGATTGCCTACTCAACTTGGGTATTAATGAGGCTTGTTGCTATTCCGGCCCTGGTCATGTTCAGTAGGTAGGCTGTTAGGCAATGCCTATTCCATACATTCTTACCGTCCTTTCCACTTATCCTTATTAGCTATGAAGTCACTTATTACCTAGGATATAATGGTTGTGGGTTTGAATATAATATTTTCATCCTTTAAACCTTTTTGATTACATGATGGAACTTTGTTTTTCCCCTCATTGTTCGTTTACAGCCTATTAGGCCTATGTCCCTACGGAACGATTCCAAAACTATATTCTTTTTGGCAGCTAAGATCGGGCCTGGTTTTTATCTTTTGACTTCACCTTGAGAATGTGGATTGATGGGTTACACTTTAGATTTCAATCACGTAATCTACGGGATTATATGATTGAAATCCTAATACTCTCAACTCTTGTGTCTAATCATTTAAATTTCATAGTCTTGCGTTTTTGGTTGTCAAACTTTTGTAGTTTTAGAGGTATTTGCATAACTAAAACTTATGGTTTTCTTCTTAATTGATATGTTGAAAATTATATCTTGTTTCAAAAGGTTGTTGGAGATTAGTACTTTGATCCATTTCCTGAAATAGAATGTTTCCTTTCATGGTATTGTTAGCTAGTAGCTTATTGTTGCTATGTATAGTCTTATCTTGCTCAGTTCTCGCGAACTGACTCAGGTTATTAATTGTTGCAGATGGCTTACGTGGTTAGATGATGGAAAGACTTGTAGATTATTGCATCAATCTTGGTTATGATGTTCCTTTGTACGAATGTGTATTATGTTATAAAATTTGGAAAGAGCCTTTGGACATTTTAGAAGAAGGGTCAGTGCCTAGTAAATGTATTGTAGAGTATTGTTGTTGTAACTGTTGAAACTTTGGTTTGTTTGGTTTTCATGTGAAAGATGAAATTTGATTACCGCTTGGTTAGGGGATATTCTAGTGAATTTTAACCCTTAGTATAGTAGTGGGGCTTGTCCCATGTTATTACTCTCTTGCTCCCTAGTCATGGTTCAATAGAGATAGTATGTCCCTTTGATTTGTGCATCAAGTTGGAAAAGAATTGATATAACCTTGTTTTGTTTCCGCAAACGAGTACTGTTAAACTTTGCTCTTGAGTTAAAATGTTGAGTTGTAAATCCTTCTAAGGCTTAGTAGCAATGAGTTTGTAAGTACTATAAAGTGAGCTGGATAATCTTGATAAAAGTTAAACTAAAAATCTATGTATATGAACATATTAATGTAGATGTGATCTACTTGATAACCTTTGAGACCTGGAACAATCAAGAGGAAACTATCTTTTGTAACGAAATATGATAACTTATTATTATTATTTTTTTATTCGAGCCAAGCTAATAAACATTATCCTTTTTGGGTGAAATCTTAAATGACCTCATGGTGAAAGCAATGGTTAGATTTTAGAAGATGATAGGATTTTATAAGTAGGAGGGAAATCGATTAATTAAACCTTAAGTCTCTCTCTATCGTTTGGAATGTTCTCCTTTGTCAAATTTAATGAAGTAAAGTCTAGATGGAACATTTAACCAATCTTGATAAACTCTTAACCTCAATAAAAGACTGATAGTAAACAATGTGACCCTGAAGCTAAATTCTGTTGTCCTGTTCTGTTAACCCATGCCTTGATTCATGGTGATATTCTTAAGCAAGGTCAAAATTTAATCCTTAAACAAGAAGGCTATTGTTTTGAACCCTAAGCGGTACTTCCCTCAATCGGAACTTATGCCTTCACCTGTGTAACAGAGGTGTGGAACTTGTGTTAGTGGCTTGAATAGATTAATTAACCTTGTAAGAAATGGAAAATGTTCTAAAATCAAATGAATAAGAAAGATTTGGACATCAAATTGATGTTCCCAGTTTAGAAAGCTTGGCCTAAGCTATTTAGTCAATAGTTGAAAATAAAGAAGTTCTCCCTTGTGAAAAGAATTGTGTGAATCATTACATGAAATTTTATAAGAACGTAAGTTAAGAATTAAGAGACACTTTAGTAAAAAAGAAATTTCTCATGGGTTGCCCTAGCTGTGTGTGTGTCATGTAGATTGGACTTCCATGTTGTCTTGTCAAAAGAAGAGTACATTGTCCTTGATAGGTGTGAACGTTTCCATGTTGACCTTGTGGTCTCCCCCATAACAAGTGGTTCCTAGTGTTGGTTGTAACCTTGTGACGACATGTTGTGTCGTGTTGAGTCAAAGCAAGTCAAAAAAAAAAAGTTATCCTGTATTTCACTGTGTTGTCCTTGTGTTGGTATTTTTGGTGTGTTACACTTTGGTATCAGAACGTAGGTTCATGCTCTCGAACCTATGGGCCGGATTGGTGTTGTATGCTGATGTTGCATGGTGGTGGTGGTGTTACATGATGATACTGATGATGATGATGATGTTGCATGATGATGATTTATATTGGAAGAGTAATGTGCTTTAAGCGTGATGTGATTATTGTTGTAATTGTGATATTGTGAACGCACGTGATGTGTATGTCACTCAGTGCGTATTTGTCATCATGTTGATGTGTTGGGGATGAGAGTATTCTCTCTCCTTCTTGTGGATTCTATGAAGAGTTCACGTGTGAATTACTGTTTGTGGCGTGTGAAAAGAATTATAATGTGGATGACATAGTGTTGGAACATTGTGACATATTGTGATATGTAAGTGTATCAATGTGTTGTATGACTAGATTGATGTTAAAAGAAATGAGTTGTATCATGATGTTTTTACCATGTTTTGAAGAAATGTGTGTACTACCTTGTTATGAAGCAATTATTGTTATGTTGTGATGTTATTATGTTCATCGTATATATGAGTTGTGTAATATGTAATGCTTCATGTCGTGAATTAGGGTCATACGGTGAGTGTATGAACCCTATCGTATTGTGATTGCACTTTGGGTGTAGAAAGTGGTAAAGTGATGTATTACACCCTGTGGCTGTATGATTGTGATCTACCCTGTATGCATACCATACATGAGACGTTATGGTAGCTATGTGTGTACCACCATGGTGTTAGTGATGTAGTTACATGTTATGTTGTGAGCCTTACACTAACCGACCCTGAGGGAGATCGGTAGAAGTGTATGTTGAGAGTGAGGAATGGTGTACCATGGGTCAATAACTCGATTCAAAACTCGGTTTAGTAGATTACATGTGATTCTTTCCTCTCTCCCTATGTGGTTGTATGTATGCAACCTTAGTGTATCTATGACTATGTTTATCCTTGTCGAAGGGTGGCGGGATTGATATATATTTTACGAGCTGAGGCTCGATGTTCCCAGTGCCAGCAACTCATTGAGTACCCCTTTGGTGGCCAAATAAGGCCACATAGTTATCGTAATGTGACATTATTATAAGTTGATTTTATTCGTAAATTGAGCTTTTTATTTTATTTTGCAAGGACCAACATCTTTTCTTGATTGCAATGCTTTACAGTTTTGGGCATTTCCTTGGTTGTGGCACTAACATGGGGATTTTGATACTAACTTTGGCTATTTGGCCATTTATTTTAGCTTGATTTGGGGTCTTCTTTTAAATTTGGAATTTTTACCGCCTTGCCCAAGGCTTGTACTTTGCCACTTGGCACTTTGACTGGATTGTTGTGCTGGTTCTAATGTCGTGATGTGTGGAATAGGGTCATGGGATGCACCATGGATTGGTTGGACCTATGGACCCGCTTCGTTGTATGGGGGTACGCCCCAAGGGGTACATATAACTAGTGGGTTGTTGAACCACGCGTTATTATGTCACTTGGGTTAGGAGTGTCCAAACTCTATGTGTCTTGGACCATAGGGACAACCGGCCTCCTTGAGGGAGGCATAAGAGTTTGAGGGAGGCATAAAAGACTTGAGGGATGCATAAGAGTTTGAGGGAGGCATAAGAGTTTGAGGGAGGCATAAGAGACTTGAGGGAGGCATAAGAGTTTGAGGGAGGCATAAGAGATTTGAGGGAGGCATAAGAGTTTGAGGGAGGCATAAGAGACTTGAGGGAGGCATAAGAGTTTGAGAGGGTTATGATATTTGTCTGTATGGTTGATGTTTCAGGATATATGTTGAGTTATTGTGATGTTTGGTAGTGGTCTTTTGATGTATGTGTTACTCATGTCAGATGGTTATGTGTTGTGATGTTGTGGACATGTCATTGATTCCCTTGTGGACACTATGTACCTGTAGCATGGTTTGGTGTTATGTGAGTCTTTCATTGATGCAGATTGAGGAAATGTCTAGTGGATTGTAGTAATGTTTTGGTTAAGTATTTTGGTATGTCAGTCATTGATGTGTGACGTGTACTATGTGGACTGTGCCTAATCCTTTCCGTATTTGAGTAACCTTTTGTGGTGTAATACAATCTTGAAGTATATACTTGTGTGCTTGTGAATTTGTAGTGTCTTTTGAACCTAATAGGGTGTTGTGTTAGCAGTTCATGTTGGGCACCCACAATAAAGAATAAACCAAAACTCTTCAATGATGAAATTTTAAAAGGAATTAAACTAAGAATAGTGCTAATGAAAAGAGACTAATGAAATGATGAACAAGAAAGAACTGCCAATCTTCACAGAACATTGAAAGTTAAAAATTCTACGAAATGTTCCTAAGACTACCTTGTGACTGTGCTTTAATCAACTAAAATTTTAAAACCATAAAGTGTACTTTCTCCTTTACCTGTTTTTAATTATGTGCCATTTCCTTTCCTCTATGTAATGTTGCATCGAGGACGATGCTTTCTTAAGGGGAGGAGAATGTAATGCCCCCCCCCCCCCCCCCAACCTACCTTGTCTCAGTCAGCATGCTCTATCTCCCTCTTGGCGTGGAGGGTGGAGTTAGTAAAGTCTAGGTGTGATTGGTCCTTTTTTTGGTTTGAATGCCAAGTGGGCGGGGCAGTTGGCCGCCTGTCTCTTCCAGGTCCACTTTTCAACCCCTCAGACCTGTATTTTTTTTATGACCTCCTCTACTTCTTTGACTTCCGGATGCATTTGTCTGCATCGCGTCTTGGGGAAAGGAAACCCCTGTTTTCATGGGAGTCTGTGGTTTGGTTTTTGTCTGGTTTTTTTGTTCGAGCTTTCTTCCTTCTTGTGCGCGTGGGTGTAGGGGAGCTTCAGGCTGGGGGAGAAGGCGCGTTTTTCCCCTCTTTCTTTGGTTTCTGCGAGGTGTGTCCTGGTCGTGTGTTCGAGACGCAGGGGTGTGTAAGGGACTGGGCGCGAGGACCATTGCTTACAGCTCTGCGGGGTCCTTCTGTAGCGGCCTGCAACAGTTTCAGACAGGTTGCAGAGTTGTAGAAGCCATCGTGAGCTGCCTCCAACAATCAGGTCGTCTGACTATGTTGTTTTCTGTTCAGTTCAACTGCACCCTCAAATTTGGGATTCTCCTTCAAGATGTTTTCATCAAAATCGATTAAGTGACAGTGAGAGTGTTACCAGGAGACCCGATGAATTTTATTACAGAAAATCTCATAGGCGTGGATCTGTTCATTTCAGTATTTCCTGAAGCACGATTTGCTTTGCTATTATGTGAGTTTCCTCAACAAGTTACTAAGCTGGCAGGCATAAGGGTTTCTGTTGGATTTTTCACACCTTACAAGCTACAGCTGTAATGTTTACCATGCGAGAGTTTGATGCTGTCCCCAAATCGATGAAGGATAGAAGAATTAAAAATAAACTGGATGTAGTTGGTTTAAAGGCAATAAAATCATGCATGCTTTTGTGTAAGGGACAGATCACACCCACGGGCAGGAGATCTATGCAATGTTGCAGAGAACGTCTTAGGAGATGAAGGTAGCAGGATATTTTGGTCAGATTCAGAGCATGTGCTGAGTGAACAGGGCTTTCTCGAGAAATGAAGGTCTGCAATGGTTGAAGATATGTAAAGTGTTTACAAGGGAGTTGTGTGTAGTAAGGAGAATGTGTAACACCTTCAACCCACCCTCTCTACATGATGCTGTGAGATTAAGATTAAGATTGGCACTGGATGGCATTGGCATTGTATGATTGTAATTGAAGTGTTGGAAATGGATGTTTTTTTTATTCAATCTACTTTTATCCCAATGACAATGTTCTTATGGAGATTATTGGTGCTGCTAAGTGAAGCAGGCTATAAGCAATGGGCTGCACATTTGCACTATAACAAGGTGCATCATATGGGACTTGCAGCGATAAGAAGGAATCAAACTTTATTTTTTCACTTTCAAAAAAGTATTCTTTTCTTAGTGTTAAGAAGACTGGACTGTGCTATTTACTTCATCAAATCTGATGTATGGTATGCATCTCTGGGATGAAAAGCAAGAAGAAGAGTAGGTGGAGATTGGGAAAAGCAGGAGAGTACTGCTTGAAGGAAATGGAAAGCTACTTGGGCAGAGCAAGAAATGTGAGAAAAAAAACCTGCAGTAAATCCAATGCTAGGAGACTACGAGGAGAGCGTCTCTTGATATTTGTTTTCTCCAACTTTGTCATTCTGTATGGTCTTTTTCTCTGGATTAATTGGGTTGTCTTGTGGCCAAGGGCATTGTGATTTTATTCATCACAGACTTTTTCAAGGGATACTTGGTTGATAACAGTCTTGATGACCTCATAGGACTGCTGAAGCAGAGGGAAGATGGAAGACAATCTCCGCGAGTTGTTTCCAGTACAGAAGCATACTACGAGGCGGTGTGAGGTGGTTTTGTGAAAGGACTCAACCGTTAAATTTTCTGCCCCATCTGTCTATCCAGTTATCACTTTTGGCCCTTTGACATCACTAGCAGCAGTACTCACATCCTTGTCTAATGCTAGTGTTTTATGCTGGCTCGTGTGGAGTCTGTACGACCTGTTGAAGCTGGAGAAACAGGCAAGATAGACTAACCATATACATAATATGCTAGTATCTAATAACCTCTTGAAATGAAACTTTATCTTTCTAGAAATTGGTTTAAATCTGTGATTTTGTGGTTTTGCGTTCAGTACATGGTTAACAGTTTGTTACTTCTGGATTTGCCTCTGTTGGTTGTTCTTGTTGACGTAATCAACCCATTTATATATATATAAAACAAACAAAGGTTCTCAGTTATGCTTTGATTGATCACATGGAAAATATATATATGTATATATAATTTTAAAAGTTACTTCCTTCTGCATAAAATGTCGTTGTTTCTTTTGTGAACCTGGGTATGTAATCGCCCCTAGAACGTTGCAGCGTTGACTAGTATTGGTTTCCTGTTATGTTGTTTCCCTAGAGGAAAACATACCGTTAAATTATTATTATTATTTTTATGATAAGCATGATTATGCACTTCGTGTATTGTGCAAAGTATTAGGGATTTTGGAAATTATAAGTTCAATATATATGCTTGTTAAGAAGGAAGTTTTGGGCCATCCTCAAATATGTCCTGGGTTGATAGAAGGGCATAAATTATTGATAGAACCCCATTTTGATTCTACTCTTTCGATGAGTAAAATTTGATAAAATTAATGACCTTTATGGTGTTAAGTTATGGTATGTTGATGATTCCTTGTGTGATCGATTTAATCATGTATCGACATAATGCCTTGATGGAGTAAGGTAATATCTTTCACGGTTCGTGAAAGTTAAGGTTTTCATCAACTGCTTAAGGTAACATGAAGTTCCTTAATTTAGTCAAACTTGTTTTGTACTTCCTTCTTGATGAGTGACCTTTCATTGAAAAATTTAGAATGATTGTGATGGAAGGTCGTGAATATATTTTGTTGTCAAAAAGGGAAAAGAAGCTTGGGAATAGTTTGTTTTTGTGTCGAACGTAATAATTGTAATAACATCGTTATAGAAGTTCATTATTGGAGGATATCTATCTTTGATGGTATATTATGTGTTTAATCACTACATAGGTTACTATAAACTTAGTGATGAGATGTAATTTAAGGAGAGTTGAGAGACCTTTTCCTTTGTATACATCGTTTATGGTATTAGGAAGTGAGTTGACGTCGGAAAATTTGAACCAAGTCTAGATTCATAGTTATGTTCCTCTAGAACGGGAGGATTATAAATCTAAGGTATTATGAAAATTGCAAGGATGTGTTTAGAATGCTAGATTGCCTACTCGACTTGGGTATTAATGAGGCTTGTCACTATTCCGGCCCTGGTCATGTTCAGTAGGTAGGCTGTTAGGCAATGCCTATTCCATACATTCTTACCGTCCTTTCCACTTATCCTTATTAGCTATGAAGTCACTTATTACCTAGGATATAATGGTTGTGGGTTTGAATATAAGATTTTCATCCTTTAAACCTTTTTTATTACATGATGGAACTTTTTTTTTCCCCTCGTTGTTCGTTTACAGCCTATTAGGCCTATGTCCCTACGGAACGATTCCAAAACTATATTCTTTTTGGCAGCTAAGATCGGGCCTGGTTTTTATCTTTTGAATTCACCTTGAGAATGTGGATTGATGGGTTACACTTTAGATTTCAATCACGTAATCTACGGGATTATATGATTGAAATCCTAATACTCTCAACTCTTGTGTCTAATCATTTAAATTTCATAGTCTTGCGTTTTTGGTTGTCAAACTTTTGTAGTTTTAGAGGTATTTGCATAACTAAAACTTATGGTTTTCTTCTTAATTGATATGTTGAAAATTATATCTTGTTTCAAAAGTTTGTTGGAGATTAGTACTTTGATCCATTTCCTGAAATAGAATGTTTCCTTTCATGGTATTGTTAGCTAGTAGCTTATTGTTGCTATGTATAGTCTTATCTTGCTCATTTCTAGCGAACTGACTCAGGTTATTAATTGTTGCAGATGGCTTACGTGGTTAGATGATGGAAAGACTTGTAGATTAATGCATCAATCTTGGTTATGATGTTCCTTTGTACCAATGTGTATTATGTTATAAAATTTGGAAAGAGCCTTTGGACATTTTAGAAGAAGGGTCAGTGCCTAGTAAATGTATTGTAGAGTATTGTTGTTGTAACTGTTGAAACTTTGGTTTGTTTGGTTTTCATGTGAAAGATGAAATTTGATTACCACTTGGTTAGGGGATATTCTAGTGAATTTTAACCCTTAGTATAGTAGTGGGGCTTGTCCCATGTTATTACTCTCTTGCTCCCTAGTCATGGTTCAATAGAGATAGTATGTCCCTTTGATTTGTGCATCAAGTTGGAAAAGAATTGATATAACCTTGTTTTGTTTCTACAAACGAGTATTGTTAAACTTTGCTCTTGAGTTAAAATGTTGTGTTGTAAATCCTTCTAAGGCTTAGTAGCAATGAGTTTGTAAGTACTATAAAGTGAGCTGGATAATCCTGATAAAAGTTAAACTAAAAATCTATGTATATGAACATATTAATGTAGATGTGATCTACTTGATAACCTTTGAGACCTGGAACAATCAAGAGGAAACTATCTTTTGTAACGAAATATGATAACTTATTATTATTATTTTTATTATTCGAGCCAAGCTAATAAACATTATCCTTTTTGGGTGAAATCTTAAATGACCTCATGGTGAAAGCAATGGTTAGATTTTAGAAGATGATAGGATTTTATAAGTAGGAGGGAAATCGATTAATTAAACCTTAAGTCTCTCTCTATCGTTTAGAATGTTCTCCTTTGTCAAATTTAATGAAGTAAAGTCTAGATGGAACATTTAACCAATCTTGATAAACTCTTAACCTCAATAAAAGACTGATAGTAAACAATGTGACCCTGAAGCTAAATTCTGTTGTCCTGTTCTGTTAACCCATGCCTTGATTCATGGTGATATTCTTAAGCAAGGTCAAAATTTAATCCTTAAACAAGAAGGCTATTGTTTTGAACCCTAAGCGGTACTTCCCTCAATCGGAGCTTCTGCCTTCGCCTATGCAATAGAGGTGTGGAACATGTGTTAATGGCTTGAGTAAGTTTTACTTAACCTTGTAAGAAATGGAAAATGTTCTAAAATCAAATGAATAAGAAAGATTTGGACATCAAATTGATGATCCCAATTTAGAAAGCTTGGCCTTAAGCTATTTATTCAACCGTTGAAAAGAAAGAAGTTCTCCCTTGTGAAAAGAATTGTGTGAATCGTTACATGAAATTTAATAAGAACGCAAATTAAGAATTAAGAGAAACTTTAGTAAACAAGAAAATTTAACAAGAAATTCCTCATGGATTGCCCTAGTTGTGAGTGTGTCATGTAGATTTGGAATTCCATGCTGTCTTGTCAAAAGAAGAGTACATTTTCCTTGATAGGTGTGAACATTTCCGTGTTGACCTTGTGGTCTCCCCTGTAACAAGTGGTTCCTAGTGTTGGTTGTAACCTTGTGACGACATGTTGTGTCGTGTTGAGTCAAAGCAAGTCAAAAAAAAGAAGTTATCCTGTATTTCATTGTGTTGTCCTTGTGTTGGTACTTTTGGGTCGTTACAACTTGACTGATCTATTTTTAATAAAATTGGATGAATAATTTGGCTAATAATAGCCCTTGATTGATGTGTAAGTCTTCTCCAATGTGCTCAAAATCTTTTTATTCTTATGCTTGATGTGACACTTCTAACTTGATCCATCTACAATCATAAAATTAGCATTCTTTAATTCTTCCCCCTTGGATGCACATGCAAAAATTAATCTTCCTGTGTGAGCAAAACAACTCCTTTACCTTTAATACTTTGCAAAAACATTCACCCAATTTGCGGGGACCAGTTGTAGGCATGTGCAAGAAAATATTAGCGTTATTTTTTTAAAATAAGGTAATTAGCATGTAAAAATGTCTTCTTCATTTTTTGGTGTTAATATTGTTTGTCTTTATCTACATTGTGAAATAATCCTCTTTGTCACCTTTTTATCACATGCAAATAATTATCCTTGTGCAAGAAAAATTATTCATTTGTTTTGAACTCCCATGTGGGGACCACTTTTTGTGTGCACATGTTTTAATTTTACCTCTGAAAGTCTAAAAAGTCACCTTCATTCAACTTGATCATTGTGAAATTACTTCTTGGTCTCTTTTGATTAGACCCCTTGCATTACATAAAAAGGTAACTTAAATTTTGATGGTCATTAGTGCATATAACACTCGGCCACCTTTCTTTAAACATTTGTATATACTATAGTTTTCAGCTTTGAAAAAATAAATGGCACATACAGTTGTTTTAATCTTTATCCTTGGCACACATTTTATTGCAGCCCTTTGATTAATCATTACATGTAAAAGTTTTGTTAGCTTTTGATTTGTTTAGCACATGGTTTGGACAATTAATAGGTCAATGAAAATGATTATTGGAATCATATGGCTGGCCCCCTCTTCATGACGGCATGACCCTTCGTATGCTTTTTAAGTGGCTTAGACTTTAATCCTAGTTAGGGTTTACTATTATTTTGTTACCTTCTTTTGATTAGGACCATCAGTCTCGTTATGTTTTATTTACACTGTAGATCCTTTTGTACCCTTAGTTAGGGTTCTAGCTCTGTAATTAAGATGGTCGGTGATCCTTGAGCCGTTGATATTGTACATTCAATTTTAGATCGTTGATTTTATAATGATAATAAATGTAATTTTATGTAGGATTTGACAATGGTTTTGTATCGTCGATCTTCTGCCATCTTCGATCTGAGTCATCGATCAATCACTTGGTAGTTGGCTTGGTTTAGTGATCTTGATTGTTGAACCATTAACTTAGGTTAAGTTAAGTTTTAATTTTTTTTAGTTCTATCAGTAAATAAAGATCGACCATGATCATTCTATTCATTTGTATTTTCATTTTCTGGGTGAAGACCTCGAAAAAAACTTTATTCGCAGTGATTGTTGAGCACCTGGAAGCTATTTGGACCTACGAAAAGTTACATGTTTTATCACTATCACTCTAGTTCGAGATCTAAAAATTTTAAGGGCCGCTATTTTGATAGCTTCAAGCTCTCTTCTTAACTGTATTTTTTATGGTTCGAGGAGGTTCTGAGCATGATTTTATTATTTCTCTCCTTTGATGTGATATTTGAAAGTAGTTTGAGGTCCTGCATTTGAAGCTTTATGGACTCGTGATTTTTGATTCTCGAGCATCTACAAAGTTCTGTAGATTTATAGAGCTCATTTTCTTTGAGATGACCACCATTTGGAAGGAATATTGAGTTTTTTTATAATCTTTAAAGGCCAATACGCTTCCAAAAGGTAAACATCTAGTCAATTTTTGACCTCGAAATAGCGTCATTCACTAAACGTTTTTCTCTTTTTCTTAGCTCCATGCGAGATTTCTTCATGGTCAACATTCTACTGGTAATTTTAGCTTTTTTTTATATTTAATGTTTTTATATTCGAGATTTGTTTCTTTTTGTATTTTACGTGTTTGAATATATTACATTGGCCATCGTGCTTGTATATGTGTCGAGCTTGATCTGTGAGCTATTCTGCTGGGTTTTGTTTTCCTCTCTGTACTCAAGGGTTTCATAGGTTTGTCCTGCAACTGGTTTTGCATTATATCGATGTAGATGAAATTTCCTTGTGTCTCTCTAAATTTTTAGTATTCTGTTCCTTTTCTTCAATTTCAATTGTGAATTCTATGTTTTGTGTCTTCTTGGCACTATACTATGATTTTGTTCCAAAATGATAGCAAAATTGGTTTTACTTCAAAACTGTTGATACCCATTAATGGAATTTTTCACAAAAAAAACTTGTATTAATATAGCTTCTATTTGTGGTTATGTATTTTTATTTTCATATATTTGCACAACCTTAGATTTGCATACTTTTGTTTGTCTTGAGAATTCATACTGTATACTAAGCATATCAATACTTGATGAAGAGTTGTACTTACTGAAACTGTAGGGAACAATTTTTTTTCTTGCTTTTATCCTTGAATATAATTTCTTGGGTGACTATAATGAACCTCCAATCTGATTTGAATTCTTTTCGCTTATGATACTTTGAAGTAAGCATTATACTTTTAAATGATTATATTTTATCAATAGTATAGTTTTGTTTGGAATTCATCATCGTATTTGAATTTATCCTTTATTATGTACTTGTGCTAAAATATTTAATCATTGTCTCAACTATTGGTGACTTTATTTTTTCTTGCTGCTGAATTCTTGAAATAGATGCACTATCTTTCCTTATTAGGGTACCTTTATATTCTTGAAGATCTACCTCCTTCTGATAGAAGTATGAAGTCTTTACTTCTATTAAATGATTTCTTTAAAATGCATCTGTAAATCACCTTGTTGGACACTTACATCCTTGTAAATGGATGCACTTCTTCGGTTTATTTACTTCCTGCTCTAGTCACTTGAATAGGCCTTGTGGTCTATTTTTCCCTCGTGCTTGTGAAACTAGATATTTCAATGAGTTTGTACTTTTCTGAGATTTTATCTCATATTATCCATCTGTAACTCTCTGCTAAATTTTTTTGATGAGTACTAAGTTTGAAAACTGGAAATGTTTCCTTGAATAATGATGATCATGACTTTCTGAATCATACCTTTATCATGTGTTTGTCTGAAATAGTCATTGTATTTTCCTTTTAAAGTTATAATAATACTTTTTAATCGTGTTCTGGGACTCATGATAAAAGAAAATATTTTTCCTCTACTGGATCCTAAAATGTATTTTTAAAAGTTGTATCATGTTGTCCTTTGATAGATACGCTAATGGTCCATATTCAGAAGGTTCACTCTATCTTGCATGTTATAATTGCACCCCATTGGTACTATAGCACTGCTATAGCATTTTATTTCTCTTTACTAATTTGCAAAAGTGTGCATCTGAAACTTAAATTTCTTCTCTTGTATTCATACTTATAAGTTTCTCCATTAATTCTGATTATGTTTCATTCTTGCCATATTATGGACTTTATCTGAGCTTGATCTCATTTGATGTCACTGAAAAATGTGTCTCATGAATAAAGATTGATAAGTACTTTGAGTTAGAAAAGTTTAAAAATGTGCTTTCACTTTTATGTCTTCAGTATGAACTTGTATTTGAGTCTGCACTTTCATTATTTAGATTTGTATTTTAAGCTAGAAATGTCACCCTATTAAATATGTTTCTTTTGATAACTATGGCATCTAGATCATTCATGTACCATTTTAAACTTATAATCCGTACTTTGTGATTTTACCATGTTATGCAACAAAGAACCTCTTCTTTGAACTTTGTACCTCCATTCTTATTTGAGTGGAAAATATGAATACTTGTACTTTCTGGAATGATCACTGTAAAGGACATGAATAAATTATTATCTTGTGGATTTGAAAATTTTTAAGTGTTGAAAGAAACCTGTACCTATTAGTAAAAAAATTAGATCATGAATTTTTTTATCTTTACTACAACTTACTCATTGTTCTCTTAAATTTATTATTTTTCTTCATTTGAATATTTTGTGGTATTTCTTGTAAATATCCTTTTAATGGGTTCTTGAAGATGTTTTTAAATAAAAATGGAAGATACTGTTGTTTATATTTTGTGCTTTGATGAAGACTTTGTTTCAAAATATAGAACTGTTACTTTTAATTTTCTTCCTTACTTTTGATTCAGTGTTCCAATGCCTTCTTTCTATACATTTTCTACTTGAATTTTCCTTTTTCCTAGATCAGCTCACAAACTTGTACCATTTTGATTCCTTAAGCCATAAGTGCTTTGACAGAGCTTTGTACTTCTATGCTTGAGAAATTAAAATCTTGAATGATTTCTGTTAGTACAATAATAATTTATGCAAATTATTTTTGCTTTCTTTATCTCCTACATGTACCTACACACTTAAGAAAAATAGTTAGAAAATAAATAGGCCTTTTGAACTCTCTTATGTTCCATAGTTTTTCTCTTCTCTTTCTTTTCTGAAATGATTCTAGGAATTGAATGTATTGCTGTAGAATACTGCTTTATCAATTTTGTATATGTCTTTGATGTACCTTATGCTTCTTATATTTATAAATCCATTTGCATGTATTTGGACAATACATGAGTACATATCAAACCCTGAGCTCAATATTGATGTCATTTTTCTTTCATTTTTTCAGGTATACTAGTAGCTTTTAGAAAATGGAAGAAAGATGGAACTAGCACTTGAGACAAGAACGTTATAAGACAAGTCAAGGCAATGATGGGTTTCTTCTATACTCTTTTACTTTTCACTTCATGCACATGTAATTATTTCTTTAGTAGTTATCAGTTACATCCCACAGCTTGTGTGGGAAACATTGAATTTCTTCATGAATAAATAACATTAATTTTTGTAACTAAGTTGTATACTTCTTTCCACATTCATTTTTTATGATGGATATCGATTTTATAATGAAATAAATAACTCAATAACATAATTAAATGTATTTAAACATGTAGAAGTAATGAGTTTCGATGTACCTGTAACTTAATAATTAACTCACTTTCATGTAACCTACAACTCTATTTGTTGTTCATGAATCTAACATTTAACCTAAGTTGTGATTCCCTCCTTCATCAAGGTAATGCATTATTCCTTAAGGGATTTTTTGTTTCCTTACTGAAGATGAACATGGAATGACATTCTATGGGAGGTGTTACATTTTATAACAACACACGTAGCTATAGATTACATGTAGTTAATTTATTGCTGCAACTGAAAAACACAATAAAATTGTAATGCATCCCCCTAGTTATGTCTATTTCATCAATGTCTTCCCTCCTAAACAAAGTTTTGAGTTTCCCATTTTTGCACAAGTGTAAAAATTTTCAATAGATCCTACATCTATCTTTGTCTTAGGTGACAACTAATAGAACTTTATAATATGTTCTTCTACCCTAGATAATGGAGTATCATATTGATAGTGATGTGTTATAGCCATGTTTTTCTCTATTGAAAACATAAATGTTTGTAATCCTCCTTGATGAAGCCTTTCAGGGCATCATACTTTATTTTTCATCTTAGCTAAATCGGTGTATGAATTGTGGTCATTAGGAGTGAGTCTATGTCTTCAGTTTAGGGAGGCACCCTTCCTGTGTTGGAATAGGTCATTAATGACCTAGGCTTATTGATAATCTTAGGCAACATATGTTAAGGATATGAATAAATTTTGGAATCCTCTTTCCTTTTGTGGAACCATGATTTTGTTCCCCTTGTCCTTAGGGAAGGGTATGGTGCAAGATGTTTTCATAAGTTTCAACAAGAATGTTTGATGTAATGCTCTCATAAATTGTTAGTTGGACCCCACTTGTTGCTTATTTTCTCCAAGCTCGCTTGAGTGTTCCTATGTGTTACAATATTAAGATGTGTTTGTTTTTAGATTATTTTGAGCTATGGTGGGCTTAAAATTATGATAATTTTTTGTTATATAGAGTGAATGGTATCTCTTGCGTCAATATGATAGTATGAACAAATAGTATCTATCACAAAAAATAAAAGTGTTATCTAATTGATTGGGTTTCTAAATTAGGATTAGCAGTTGTGTGTTATAATATCAGGGTATAAATTCAAGTTATGTAAAACTTGTGGAAAAGAGTATGCTTAGAGTTACCATGGAAATTTGAGTGAGTTCTTGTAAACAATTTGTTGAATATAGGTGTTTTCCTTGAGTAAGTCTCATTTTTGTGGCCCTGAATTTGTTGGTTCTTCAAAAATTGTGGTTTTCATGTAAAATTGATGGTCATGATTGGTAGTTGCTAATATTGTATAAAACAACAAACTTTGTAGTATAAATTCAACCTAAGTGGAAGTATTATGCTTCTTTTTTTTTTACCATGTGTTATCCCTACGTGGCTACATGGACACCTTGTGTACAATAATTTTTCTTCAGTATCCTTCTTTGACCTTATGTTTCATTCATTGGGATCCCATCGACATTTTATTGTTTAAGTGTTTTATGGTGTAACTTGGTTAACCCTGTAGAGGTTATTATGAAATTTTACATTCCTTATTTCTTGACCTCTTTCCATGACATCCAATAGGAATTAAAGTCCAAGGGTAGGGGGATGTAATTCCTACTCCTCTTCAACAATTATCCACTAAGAATTTTATTACAGTTGATTAGAGACATTGACATTATGATTAGTATATTTTTATTACTAGGTGATAGCCTATATATACATTTGGATTATCAATATGTTGTGATTCATATTTTTAATAATTATATACTAGCTGACACCTATGAACAATGTTATACATATTGATTTTCATTGTTCTGATTTTATAATAACACATTATATTCGTGACGCATTTCCTATGTTAGGATGTTTAGACTAGTCTTGTGATCTCATTGATGTTAGTAAAGATAGAATAAAATTATTTGAAACTGTAGACAATTGATAAAATTACTTTATTTTGATGATGATTATTGATTGATATTTATGTGTTATCTCTTGATGTTATTGATGTGGCCTTGATGCGAAAGAGGTATTTTTGTTTTTAATTTCAGGAAAATGATATCGCAATACACTAGAAGGAGCTATGGGACTAACCCTAGAAGAATGTTGGTTGTTTGCAATAAGGCCAATTTGACAACTTGTGTTATATGTGTGTGTAGTTTAATTGTTAAGGTTGGTTAGGAGGTTTCTCATAGGGGTAACCTCATGCGTGTGGAAATGGGTTGTAATGTTTCCCTATTTTCATTATGGGTATTTAGTTTTTGGTGCATGTATCTCATTATTTCTAAAATCTATTAAATTTATTAGTACTTTTTGATATGTTTTTAATTAGTTAATTTAACTTAATTAGTAAACCAAAATGAAGATGTGACAAAGTGGTCATTTAATATAGTAGATGGTACTTAATATTTTCGTTATAATGAGTAGATTTAATTGCATTTTGAAGTGTGTACTCTTCCTCCTTTCCCCTATCTCTAAGTTTGACTTATTTGCCACTTTTTTTGATTTGTGGGACAAGTTAACCTTGTCCCTTGCCTCTCAAACTCACCCACCAACCATGCTTATCAAGTTTGGAGTTTATTTTATCCTTCATAGTGCATATGTTGGGTTAAAATGAGTAAATAAAGTCACTTTTTCAACTTAACTCATTTAATATGTTTTTGGAAGTATGGAGTGCATATTGGAGTGTATACTTGTGCATGTCATAGCCTTACTTGTTCATTTATTAGCATTGGTGTTTGTGTTTTGACTAGTTGAGTTGGAATTGAGGAAAGATGAAGTTTCATACTACATGGATCCACCCTATCATCCTAACCTCATTTTTTAATTTATTGATGTTAATCTGGAGTATTTGGGGTTACTTTTTCTCATTCGTACTCTTGCATGCTTTTTAATTTTGACTTTAGTTCTTGCTTGGAACTTTTGGGAAGTTGATTTTTAGGGGATTTTTCTAGGATTAAATCTTGTGGTGTGAAGATTAGAAACTTGCAATGGAAATGTAGGTCTTACCCCTTTGATTTATTATTGTATATGTTTTGATTGAGAAATATGTGATTATTTGAGTGTATGTTTTGTGTGTTGTGAATGTATTATGTTCAGACGAGTAGATTTCCCTTAAGAGTGGTGTAGGATAAGGAAATGGAGTTATTTTGTGGACAAAAAAGGGAGTTAGTGAGAAGAATTTGGAGGGAGTGTGGAAGAGGTGCTCCACCTATGTAGAGGAAAAAGGTTTCTATATTTTACTTGCATTTGAATAGGGAGTAATAAGGTTTTGTCTGTGATTTTGATAGTTCACTTTGGAGGTATTGGGTGGAACCTCTTCCCACATGGGAGGCATAAGGAGAAGACTCCATATTCTTGTCTCCTTTTGGATTACTATTAAGACTTTTTATGGTGAGGAAAATGTGAATCTTTCTATGTGCCTGTTTTGGAAAATAATGCAAAATTAACAATTGTTGAACTTGCTTGAAAGATTGATTGATTGTTAAATATATTGCATGAGCATTGAAAAGATGCATGTTTGTGTTATTGTGGAAGCCATTATAATTTTGAAGTTGTAAAAGTTTCAAACATTCCCTATAGTTCTATGTTTGGGGCTCTGGGGCCAATAATAAGGATGGATTATCCTTTTTATTGGAATAAAGTTTGGTCAGAGAGCATCACCTACCTCCCATTCCTTATATTGTGATTCGAAATTGAAGAGATAAAAGAGTGCAAAGTTGAAGCTTGGAGGATGATATTGAAAAGAAAACTTTTGTATTTGAGCCCAATGGAAGAATCCTATTTTTATAGAGTTGGCCATGTTGTTTCCACTTAGGGTGAAAGGCTTTTAAATCTTGTATTTTAAAACAGAGAGTCCTTGTAAATATTTATTTATCAAATCTTGTATTTTTGAAAGAAATAACTTTGGAATTGTATTGAAATGGAAATGTTCATTTCAATTTTATATTTTAACTCAAAATTTGTATTATGTATTCATTTTTATAAAAAAAATAGTTTTCTAGTATGAATAATGTATGTGATTTCCCTTTTAGTATTGTTTTCAAACTTGATTTAAGAAGTAACAAGAAGTTTCATTTAAGTATGTTATAGTCTCATTCTTTTCAAATGAATATGTAAAAAGAAATGATTTGAACTTTGTGGTTGTCAAATTTTTAGTAGATGTTGCAAGGAAAAATGTTTAAATTCAGTAATTTTAATCCAGAAAAAAAATGCTCTCCCATATCTTGCATTTAGTTGAATGGAAAATATATAACTTCAATTATCTCATCTAATTAAATATACTTAAATATATATAAACTACATATGCCTTATATTTTGTTATATAAATAAGCTTACACACACACACACACACACACACACACACACACACACACACACACACACACACACACACACACTTACTTTTTATATTGAAGAGAACAACCTAGACTTATGATGTGAACTTTAAAAAGAAAGAAAAAACTATCTACATATAAATATATATAATTTTACACTAATAGAAGTGCATAAATTAACCAAGTTATTTTATATTATAAATATTGATCTATATATTAATTTGAGACATATATATTAAAAAAAATTATATATCTAACATATATTATATATATATATATATATATATATATATATATATATATATATATATATATATATATATATATATATATCATTTAATATAAAAAAAATACTATAAACTAAAACCAAATTGGCCTGTATAAAATTTTAAAACAGTGTATAAAATTGGGTTTGGATGTCGCATTAGTGTGTAGATATTGTGTTTTATATATATTAAAAACTATAGTGGGGTGGGGGCGGCACCTCCAACCTAATCCAAATAAAACTATGAATACGGATGGGGCATCACCCACCACCCATATATTTAATGAAACACCAACCCATCCCTTAATAAAAACCAAGGCCATACTCTCTTACCAATGCTATGTTTTTTAATTTCAAACCAGTATTTAAGTAAATAATAATATTATATATATTACAAATTTCCGTATTCTCGTAAACATTTCCTCAGGCTGTCTATAGTAAATAAGTTTTTCTAAAGAACAAAAATAAAAAACAAATGCATAAATATATATATGAAATGGGGAAAATAATGCCCATATCCCCAATAGGGTAAATATTCCGCAAAATAAAAAAACAAAATACAAAATAATATGCATGGGAAACCCTAGGAGAGGGATGAGAAAGAATCATTCCAATTGATGTGTATCCATCCAAAATAAGCAAAAACCATCCATGGCCTCTCCTTGCAAGCTGCATGGATTCCATCCCTCTTCGTTCCCAAATGTGCAAAAGTGGAAATAAAATGAATTAGACAAACATTGCATAAAATAATCCCATAAGGATTTTTAGGGCTTTGTTGAGTCAAACCTAGATCTAAGGGCCCTAATAGATCTAATCTAATGGTTGAGATTTCACCCTACACTTTTAAGTGATGGGAATTTAATGAGAGTGGGCTTGAATAAATAGGTATGGAGATTCAACCACTAGGGCCACTAGTGGGTTAGACCAAGTTGTGTTCCTTTATTATGGTTTAATAAATAAATAATGAATATTTAGCTATGGGTTAAATAATTAAGTTATGGTGCATGGGTCTTTGAGATAAATGGAGTTTAATTAATTAAAAGTAGGGGTATAGTTTATTAAATAAATGGGACATGGTTATTATGGTTTTAAGGAAAGTTGTTAAGGTTAGCTTAGGAAATGTATTTTATTAAATTTAAAGACAACTAAGTGGATTAAACAATGGAATTGGCTTGGAAAATTTTGGCATAAAGTAAAGGAACTTAATGAAAGGAATTTTTTTAAATCGTAAAATATTTTGGGAAATATATTAATAAAGCTTAATTAATAATTTGAATTCAAATTTTTTTTTAAGGTGTAGAAATTCACGAGAACTTAATTGATCGTAAATAATATTTAGAACCTTTTTAAACAAAAAATAATTTTTTTGTAAGTTTTCCTAATTAATTACTGCGGTTTACCATGGTGTTTGAGCATCGTAATTGTGGGCATTACAATATCTAAATTCTAAATTTTCTCTTGTTGAATTTCACAGTAATTTATCACATTTTATTTGATAAAAAATTCCAATTTTCTATCACTTAAAGTACATAATTCACTCAATAAATTGTATGCGTTATGTAGGAAAACATGAATTTTCTATGACACCAATTTAGTGTGAAGGATATAAATTTTTTATCTTCATACAGTTTTTTAGCCACAATGATATTGGATTTATAGTAATAAATTTAAATTAATCTTACTAATAACATTATGTTTTAGATTTTAATAGGGGTACATGGATCCACATTTGTATGTCACATTTGAATTGAGTGAAAGGATAATTGTATATAATTTGGTGATAATTAATTAGTAAATGTTATACCAAGAATGAATATGATTAAAGAAGTGGAATATTATGGCAAAAAGTAGATGTTAGGAGAAGTGGAAAGAATGTTTTCCTTAGATTTCAAAATAATTCAAAAAAAATTATTCCATTACATAGAGGAATTTGTATAGTGAGTAGGGAGAATATGAGCAATGTAGTGAGACAATTTGAAAGCATCTTAAACAATGTTGAAGTTGAGATAACTCATCATAAACTTTCATTGTGAGAGGGATAATTGATAAATTTATTAAGATCTAGTTTTAGGTTTTTAATCAAAATATGGCACCAACTACTGTAGATGCTCATAAAAATGCTGGTTTCTTGTTAATAATAACAAAGGTCAAATATCATGCCTATTATTCCTTAATTTGTAAATTATTAATTATAAATATTTAGCCTGATCAATAGAAAATGTGAAATTAGACTTTGATATATATATATATATATATATATATCGCACGTTCTTTATAACAAAGTTTGTCTGATTTAACAATTCTCCGAAGCAATTTTGTAATCTGTACAACTTTCCACTACATCAAATTTTCAATAGTAACCATGTGAATGTTCTTCAAGATATTAATTATAACCATTTGTTTTTGTATCATCTAAATAAACATTATGCCATGATCAATACGCTTCCTTTGCAAAAGTGATTATTGAGAATTCCCACTTTGATAGGTGTCATCTCCCATATTGTCATAATCGCAGGTAATCCAATAAGGAGCATCTAGGAATTGAGGAAAAGGTCCAAGCACGAGAAACAAACGGCAATGGATGGAGATGCAAATGCAAATGCAAATGCACGGATTGCACGCGATACATTGGAAGAATATCCAAACGCAGATGCATATGACTACTGACTATGATGAGTCTACTCAATGAAAAAAGTAGTAAAGTGATTTAAGTCGTGTCGTGACTCGTAGGGAGGAATAAATTCCCCGCAATTCTTGCACTCGAGTCTTCCTAACCCTGATTGTTGAAATGTCGGTGGAAATTTTATGTCACATCTTGCGAATAGTTACAACAAGATTAAAATTTGACGTTATTTACAAGTTCTTCATGTTTCCATTTAAAGACAAGATACGATCATTTAAATATATAGAAAATTTACCATTTGCAGTATAATACTTGTTTAGGTAAAATGTAGCTCCAGTGACAATTTGTTGCCCATGTATTTTATTTTATTTTTTTGGTTTCTTGGCACTTAAGGTACATCATAAGGTTAAGATTGAAGTAGTGAAAATGTGGATGGAAACAAAATATGTTATCATTGTACTTTAAAAAATGTGAAGTATATTCATGTATGTAAATCCGTCTGTTGTGTGGCCAATACATCAATGAACCCGCTATTAAAAATAAAGATGAAAAATCCATATAAAATAAATGCTTAGTTTTATATTCAATGATAGGAGATGAACCCAATATAGTTGGCCAGTCAATAGCTTATGTGGGAGCATGATTTTTGGGTTGTTGGAAACTTGTCAATATTTCAACCTCTCTATTTGTTGTTTGAAGGAAGGGATCAAATGGCGATGGTTGGTGCTGTGTGCACTTGGTTGGACACTTCTTGGTGGACCTATTTTAGATTCAATGTCATCTAAGTCAGAGGAGGGTTGTTTAAACCTTTCCTCATATCGATACACATGAAAATGCTTCACATTTAATGAATGTTAAGGATATGGAATGTTAAGAAGGTGGTGTCAACTACAGATCCACAAGGAAAATTCTTACATCTAATATTTATTGTTTCCTTGGAAGGTATATAGAGTTTTGTAAGATACTGGTCTATAAATGCCACGAAACCACCTAGCTGGCCATGTTCTACAATTATCAGATTCAAATACTACCTTAATAATACATGGGATGTTGACTTCACTCTGAATGTTTCTCTCTAAAGTTTCTCGAGACATGCACAAGTGACTTGCCCTTAAATTGATTGTGTTTTAACTACCCACAAATCACAATAACTAGCATTGCGAATTATAACAACTATTGACATTAACAATATTAATCAACCACGCCTTTTTTAAATTTGAGATATCTATAGAGTATGTTACCTCAAGAACCTTTAAACCGCACCTCATTCCTCATTGAAATGACTACAAATATTTGTATATGGTTCATATGTCCCTTGATGTAACAAAGAGGTGCTTGGTATTAGTTCCCTTTAACATTTCTGCTACTCTTGTACATATAAACCCTCAAACCCCTTCATCAATGACTCTCTTCCTCCAACAATGTTTTTCATCCCTCAAGTATAACATCTTCAACATGTTCCTTTCAACATCTCCATTACACCATTAGTGTATGATTGTTAGTTATAAAAATCAACCTCCTACTAAATGTGTCATTAATGGCTTGACCATGTTCAACAACCATTATGCACATAATAGCCATCCCAAACTATTTGTAGTGATTAAATGACTGTTGTAAGAATATGATCCCTCCAATGTTCTATTTAAAATTTTCCATGACATTATTGCCAGGTTCATAAAATGGATCTCTCTTAGATCTAGAAGACATTATTCCACAATTTATGCTCTCAATATTCATATTTAGAGTTCATAATGCATGTTTTTGGGGATGAATGTCAAGAGAAATATCCTCCCAAAGATGCAGTTAAAAAGTGAAGTAAAATAAAAAAATTCAACAGATGTTGTGAGAGGGAAGATATGCATTGACATGTAGTTCAAATGTAGCATTCTCTTTCCTTGTTGCAAATTAGAAAGAAATATTCCCTCTCTTATCATGCACCTAAAGACATGCATTTAAAAAATAATACTACACGTAAAAACTCCCTCCCATTAAAATAAACCCATGTTAAAAAAGGATGAAAAATCTATATAAAATAAACACTCATTGTTATATTCATCGATATGAGATTAAAAAATAGTTTTTGAGTTAATAGCTTATGTGGGAGTATGATTTTTGGGTTCTATGAAACTTGTAAATATTTTAACCTATTCATTTTTTGTTAGAAGGGATGGATCAAAAGGTGATGGTTAGTGTTATGCGCACTTAATTGGATACTTTTTAGTGGACCTATTTTGGATTCATTGCCATCTAAGTCAAAAAAATTGGAATTCAAATGGTGTATAAGAGTGGAAATTTGAGTAATTTCATATGGAATGCGATGGAGTAATTCAAAGTAAAGATAGATATATTTGTAGTATGATCAATAAGATGTTTTTGAATTGCAACGTGGAGAAATACATGATTTACTAATGAAGTTGTTAAAATCCATTTTGGTAAACCAAATTATCCCAATAACATATATGTCCAAGTCCCCAACGTAGCACAACGTTGATTACTATAACAAGTTGGATTACATATCTATTACATTTATTAAATAAATAAAGTGAAGATACATTCTTATAAAAGGTCACGCATATGTCTACAGTGAGAACAATACATTTAAATTTATTTCTTATTGTATAACTCAAAATTTGGGGAGAATTTGAAATGGTACTTGTGTGTGAGAATTGAATTATAAATTGGAAAATCTATGTTGGGAGTTTACAATAAAAAATGTAATTATTGTTTTGTTATGCATATTATCAATGTAACACTATCTTCAAAATTAGTAACCTGTGATGTGCATTTGGTTTCCTCTATTATCAAATACAATACATATTTACATTCAAAATTTGTGACATCTCGATTACATATGTAAAAAATACAAGAGGAGCCTACATTTTAAACAAGTTTTTTCTTACAATGGTTACAACTTACCTTTGAAATGCAAGCAAGATAGAAAAATGCTGACATATTAATGTGAATTTTTTATTTTAGTGGAAAATGTATTCGATTTGCAAATAAACATAGAATATTTGATTCCTTTTAATTGTCTCATGTATGGGATACACACATATGAGAACTCAAGATATCTAGAAAAAGTTTTATTACTCAATTGATATATAATAGTACATGCATATCATGTTGGTCTCAGGAGATTTGAATAATATAGTATTTGTTTAATCTTGAATTTTATTCACATAGAAAAACATCAAAATTTGTAATCTCAATGCTATACAAATTTTCTTATACTCATGTCTTCCTACAACCGAATGGGGCCTAGGGAATATTTCATGTCACATCTTGCGAATAGTAACGACAACATTTAAATTTGACGTTGTTTACAAGTATTTCTTTCTAACTCTAAAATACTTGTAACTTTTTTAAGTTGTTGCCTCTTCTAACTTGTTAAAATATTCTCACTCTTAATATTATTTTATATATTTTGAGGGAAATTTTATAAAATACCACCACAAAATAATGGTTTTATATGAATAAATAAATTTCAAAATTAAATTATGGTTCTCATTTTTTTCATGCAAAAAATTCTATAAAAATATGTAAATTTAAAATGGGATCATTAAGATATAAAATTGAAAATATAGAAAATGTGTCCCATCTATTATAATAGTTGTTTAAGTCTCAGTAAAATGTTACCAATGTTTTTTTGTAAAAATTAGAGATGTTTCTTGGCTCTTATGGTACATCATAAGTTATAGAATGATGTAGTGAAATATTGGATAGCTACCAAATATGTTATCGTCGTACCTTAACAAATGTAAATCATATTCATGCATGTAAAATCGTATGATGTGTGGCTATTGGAACAATGAAACCTCTATTGGAAAAATATATTTGAAATCCATAGATAATAAACCCTCAATGTTAGATTCATTAATAGGTGATGAAGCAATAGTTGGCTAGTCAATAGCTTATGGGTGATATGTTTTTTAGGCTGTAGAAAACTTGTATATATTTCGACATTTTTATTTGTTGTTGTAATGGGATGGATCAAAAGGTGATGGTTGGTTTTATGTGCACTTTGTTGGATACTTCTTGGTGGAATTGTTTCATATTCAATGTCATCTAAGTCAGAAAATTTTGGAATTCAAATGAGGTATAAGAGTGGAAATTTCAGTAATTTCATATGGAATTCCATGGAGTGCTTAAAAGTAAAGATGAATGTGATTTTATTAAGGGTAATGAGATGTTTTCAATCATAATGTGGCTAAGAAGTGAGAAATTTACTAATGAAGCATTTGAAATCCTTTTTAGTAGACCTAATTCTCCTAATAGCCAAGATGTCCAAGTCCTCAACCTAGCGTGCCACATGAATGAATATGGAGGAAGCATCCTATACAAAGTACATGGAGTTGAAGCTTTTATTTTTCCCACCCCTCCATGTGTTGCATTGAATATGGGATTAACACTTGCTATGATAATTTACTGAAACTAAGTAGTGAAGATGATAATATAGGGAAACCCCTAGGTCCATATTATTCGAATTCAAAAAATGATGATCATCCTTTTCATAAGTTCAACGAGGTAAAACATAACCATAATTGAAAATCCTTGTCTATATTCTAGGATAAAAGTTGTTTTATATGAAACATTTATTTGTAGATGAGAGGAGGTCAATTACTATATGAATTTTTTTGCATATCTATTATAGGAGCATGAGCTAGGTTATGGGGTTATAAATATCCCACATGTTGAGTTAATGAGGCGACCTTAAGAATGTTCTATTTCCAGAGTTTGATGTCATTTGTAACGACATTCATTTATTGTGTTTTTGTTGTTATTGTAATAGAATCAGATCTTATTATTTCATTTTTGAATTCGATATGCATGATAGAAATCATGAGAAGTGAAAAAATATAGATACTATAAAAAGAACATAAATAAAAAATAGATAAATGCAAGATATATGTGTAAAACTATGTAGTGAAATCTAGTTTACATAATGCATGTAGAAAACCATAATAAAGTTTTGTGTAACTAATACTTTGTGTAACCAATACATGAAACAAAGGAATATATGTACGTAAATATATATTTGATAGAGTAACAAAGTGAAAATAAACACACAAAGGAAGTACATGAAATATGAGAAGTATCAATGTACTAAACTTGGTATCGAATGAGAAGTACTAATTACATATCTAGTAGAGACACATTCTCCTAGTATATGATAATGTTTGAAGTACATGAAAAATGAAAAATGATAACATGTTGGATAACATATCTATAAAATTTTAGTAAATGCATCTAGAAAAGATACATTCTTAGACGACGTCTCATATATGTCTGCGGTGAGAACAATACATTGAAACTTATTTCTTATTGCAGACCTCCAAATTTTGCAAGAGTGTGAAACGTTACTTGCGTGAGATAAATGACTTAAAAACGGGCCAATGTATTATGGGAGTTAACTCTAGAATATGTCATTCTTGTGTTATATGGCTATTATCAATGTAGCGACGTCTTCAAAACTAGTAACTTGTGATGTGCTTTTGGTGTCATATAATATGAAATACAATACATATTTACATTCAAAATATGTGACATCTAAATTGTATTTGAGACAAATCAAAGACGAATCTAGATTTTCAACAAGTTTTATCTTACAGTTGTTATGGTTTACCTATGAAATACATGAAAGATTGCAAAATTATGAAATATTTCCCTAGACAATTGTTGTTGTAGTGTAAAAGGTATATTAATTTCTGATAAACATAAAACATTTGATGTGTTTTAAGGTTTTCACGTATGGGCTACATAAATATGAGAACTCCATATATGCAGAATCGGTTGTATTACTCCTTTGATAAAGAAATGCAAATGCATATCATGTTGATCTTGAAATTTGAATCATATAATCATTGTTTAATCTTAAATTTCATTCACATTAACAAATTGTTATTTTGATTATCTCAAGTATATAGTATGTATATTGATATTAAGTTTGGCTCTTATATTAAGCATAAATATTGCTATATTTTTAATTTGAATAAGAATTACAACTCTTTCTTTGCAAATTATATGTATTTTTCAAATTTTTGTGTCCTTTTAAAATGTATCAAATATTGTTCTATTCTATTAATCTTGATCAATTTTTTTGTAAAAAATTGTGTAAACATCCTAGTGCAATAAGGTTCCCCTAACCACATTGTTTACACAAGTTTTATGCATATTTGAATATCCAATTATTTCTATTTGTCTTAATTAATTAGTATCATATTACTAAGCTATGAAATAAATCTCATTCTTTTTAAATTTCCTCAACTAAAATTTGATTTGTAATTATTTGGGGTGGTCTAGTGAGGATGATCTAGATAGAAGATTTAGCCATATTTGTGACATGAGTCATCTCATTTAGGAAAAATGATATCAATGGAATCAAATGAAAACTACATTATGTTACATTCAAAATATTTACACATATTATTAGCCTATATAGATGTAGTTTATTTTGAGAGATATTTTCTCTAATAAATTTACGTAATAGAACAATTTCATAATAGACATAGTTTTTATAAACATGTCATCACCAGCATATTTGTAATTCGCACTCCTCTTCAACACTTATCCACTATGTTTTTTATTACTATTGATTAGAGACATTGACATTATGATTATTATATTTTGATTAGCTGGTGATAAATTATATAGACATTTGGATTATTGATATGTTGTGAATCATATTTTGGATTATGATATGATAGCTGACATTCGTGGACATTTTTATACATATTGATTTGCATTGTTCTGATTTTATACCGACACATTATATTCGTGACACATTTCCTATGTTTGGATGTTAAAACTAGTCTTGTGATCTCATTGATGTTAGTAAAATGATAAAATCAAATTAATTAAAAATTGTAGACAGTTGATAGAATTGCTTGGTTTTTATGATGATTATTGAATCATATGTAAGTGTTATTTCTTGATGTTATTGATGTGGCCTTGAGGCCAAAGAGGTATTGTTGTTTTCTACTGCAGGAAAATAATATCATTATACAATGGAAGGGGCTAGGGGACCAATTTGAAATTTTTTGTTATATATGTGTGTTGTTTAATTTGTATTCTTGGTTAGGAGGTTTCCCATTAGGGGTGACCTCATGTGTGTGTCTATAGGTTATGATGTTTCCCTCTTTTAATTATGGGTATTTATTTTATGGTGCATGTATCTCATTATTTTAAAATATATTAACTTTATTAGTACTTGTTGATATGCTTTTAATCAGTTAATTTAACTTAATTAGTAAATTAAAATGAAGTTGTGAAAAATTAGGTATTTAATAGGGTAGATGGTCATTGATATTTGCTTGATGATGAGTAGATTTAACTGCATTTTGAAGTGTGTACTCTTCCTCCTTTACCTATCTCTAATTTTTACTTAGTGGACATGTTTTGATACTTTTGGGACAAGTTAACCTTGTCCTTTGCCTCTCAAATTCACCCACCAACCATACTTATGAAGTATGGAGTCAATTTTAGCCTTCATAATGCATATGTTGGGTGAAAATGAGTAAATAAAGTAAATTTTTCAACTTCACCTCATTTAATATGTCCTTGGAAGTATGGAGTGCATGTTGGAGTGTATACTTTTGCATGTCATATCCTTACTTACTAATTTATTAGGATTTTTCTTTGTGTGTTGACTTGTTGAGTTGGAATTGAGGAAAGATGAAGTGGTATCCTACATGGAGCAACCCCGTCATCCTCACCTCTTTTTATTTTTATTGAAGTTAATTTGAAGTATTTGGGGTTACTTGTTCTCATTCCTTCTCTTGAATTTTTTGGAATTTTTGAGTTGGTTCTTGCTTGGAGCTTTTGGGGAGATAATTTATGGGGGATTTTTCTTGGATTGAAGCTTGTGGTGTGAATATTCAAAGCTTGTGATGGAAAGGTATGGTCTTACCCCTTTGATTTATTATTGTATATATTTTGATTGAGAAATATGTGATTATTTGAGTGTATGTTTTGTGTGTTGTTAATGTATTATGTTGGGATGGGAAGATTGCCCTTAAGAGTGGTGTAGGAGAAGGAAATGGAGTTATTTTGTGGAGGAAAAGGGGAGTTGGTGAGGAAAATTTGAAAGGAGTGTGGGAGAGGTGCTCCACCTATGTGGAGGAAAAAAATTCTATGTTATTCTTGCATTTAAATAGGGAGAAATAAGGTGTTGTGTGTGATTTTTATAGTGCACTTTGGAGGTACATTGTGGGATCTATTCCCACATGGGAGGCATAAGTAGAAGACTCCATATTATTGTCTCCTTTTGGCCTACTATTAAGCCTTTGTGATTGTGATGAAAATGTGTATCTTTCTATGTTCTTGTTTTGGAAAAGAATGCAAAATTACCCTTTGTTGAACTTCCTTGAAAGATTGATTGAGTGAAAAATAAATTGCATGGGTGTTGAACATATGAATGTGTGTGTTATTGTGGAATCCATTATAATTGTGAAGTTACGAAAGTTGCAAATATTCCCTATTATTATATGGTTAGGGCTCGGGGCCTAATAAAAAGGATGGCTTCTCCGCCTTATTGGAATAAAGGTTGAACAAAGAGCAGCTCCTACTCTCCATATTTTGTATTATGTGTTGGTGCTCAATTTGATCTCGCCCCTTTTGTCCTTGAAATTCTTCAGTTTGCGGGCTCTTTCATATTTTCTATCTCCCAGTGTTGATGCATGAAAGCTCTATCCTTCATTTGGTTGCCATGATCGATCCCTTCCTTTGGTCGAGGATCACTTTAAGTCCAGAAGTTTTTTTGCATTCCTCTTTCCATGTGAAAGAATTTTTAACTTGGGCGTAAACTCATGTTTTTCCCCTTCCTTCTATTTTTTCCACACTCAGATTTTGTTTTCCCTGTCAATTTTTGTCCCAATATTTGTGGAAACGTGGTCCTTTCTGATTGGATGCAGCTCAGTGGATCACATTTGGGCCTTATATCATTTCCAAATTATTTTTCCTTAAAGAAAGATTCATTTCTGGGCACAAATGGTGATTTCCCTACATTTTACGGTTTGACAGGTGTGTTTTCCCTGTCAATTTATATCTCAACATTTGTGGAAATGTGTTCCTTTCTGATTGGATGCGGCTCTTTGGATCATATTTGGGCCTTATATCATTTCCAAATTATTTGACCTTAAAGAAAGATTCATTTCAAAGAACAAATGGTGATTTCCCTGCATTTTACGGTTTGACGGGTGTGGTTTCCCCGTCAATTTATCTCTCAGCATATGTGGAAACGTGGCCCTTTCTGATTGGATGCGGCTCAATGGGACACTTTGAAAATCTAAGGTCCAATTCAACTCAAGTCTTGTCCACATGGAGGGACTGCACTCAAATGAAAATTCACCTCTTGGTTTGACCTTTGGAATTGCACCAGGGAGACACGTGGTGGTTTCTACTGGCCCTGCCTAGACTTAGAATTTTTTTCATGCAGCTAGTGCAACTTTGTCAGACCATGGATACGTGGAGAGCCAGTGCTCATTTGAGGATCTGCCTCTGGGTCCTACCTTTGGAGTTGTGCCAAGGAGAAACATGGTGAGCTCGCGCTTGTTGGGTAAGTGCAGGAAGTTGATGGACAAATATAGGGTCATCCGTGGACGTCATATTGAAAAAAATAGTAAAATCTAAACTTGTAGGGATTATTAGCTATACACGCACTCTAAATTAGTAAAAATTTATATAAATATGAATCATAGCATTCAGAATCTAGTTTCTAGAATACTAATTTTTTTTTAAAATGGGTAAGTTTAACTATATTAAACACTTAAAATTATATGACTTAGATTTTTTTTTTGAAAATTTTTATAAGATTGTAGTCCGTTTGCCCTCATTTTGGATGACCAAATCTTGTTATTTTTTTTTTTCCTTTGGTGAAACGTTAGATGTAGTTGTCTATCTTGGGATGGATTTTATTTTTTATTTTTTTTAGCAAGATTTTTTTTTATGATTTTTTCCGTGAAAGTGGTCTGAAAATATTTAGAAAACGGAGCACTTTCCGTTTGCCTGCCATAACTATATCAAAAAATATTGAAATCAAATATCTTTTTTTAATGTGTATAGAATTTGTCCACACTTGGGATGGTATAATTTTTATCATATTTTGATAAGTGAAACAAAAGTTACAGTCTTAAACGTAGACATGAACATTCACGGGAAAAAATGCCTTAAAGACCTATTGTTAGTAAAAATTATAAAATGAAATTTATCTTATTCTATTCACTTTAAAAACAATATTTCTACAAAGCTAAGAGTCTCCCCTACGCAATGGCACCATTTTTGTGAAATGTTTTCAGTTTTTTACAATGGTTCAAGTCTTTAGAAGAGCAGATTTGAGGTTTTTTGACCTTTTACACTTCATAATGACCTTCCATAGCTTTGGTTGGGGAAAAACAAAGATTTTCCAAGGCTTAGGTTTGGCAGATAGATCCATGATCACGGTTTATAAAGCGCGATCACGGTCTTTTAACATAAACAGTGAGCGTGCTTTATAAACCGTGATCGTGGTTTATAAAGCACGTTCACGGTTCATAAATCATATTTACACACATCCCAATGTCTGAATTACCATGTGATTTTTACTCTCTGACCTTACCGTACGAATTACTGTGAAATTATGTCTTTTTCTGCACATTTTTCTTGTCACCGGAAGAAAAACATCATGGGAGACAAAAAACGAAGTCATTAAGTAAAAAAACACCAAACAAACTAGAGGCCAGCAAAATTCAAAATGCTGAGCGAATGCAGAAACTTCGTGAATCTAGAAGAGGTTCATCTTCAATCCCAACTATAGTAGGCAATGAAGAACTAGGTATTGTTTCTACTGTCAATGTTGAAGTTGAATTAAATACTCGTGATGAAGAATTTTTTACTTTCAATGTTGAAGAAGAATTAAATACTCATGATGTAGCAAATGTTGAAATTGAAGGAGACAATGAAAATGTGAATAAGGAAATTCATGTTGAAACTGTAGACAAGCAAAATTTGACAAAAACACCTCCTAGGATTTTACATAAGAAACCTAATTTTTTAATTGAAATTGATGAAAACATTTTGAAACCAATGTCTGACAAACTTTTTGAACGACAAATAAAAAGAAAAGCAACTGAAATTTGGGATAATCATTTTGAAATTTGAAATGATTCCCAAAGATGTTAGTTTTTGGTTAGTTTGATGAAATTGATTAAAATGAGACCTACATTAAACACCTTAGGATTGACAACATCTAATATATGTGGTCAAACCTCTACAATTGTTGAAAACCTTCATGATGCATATCACACTGTTGGTGTCAAGAGACACACTAGGGATAGTAATATTGTGCATCATGTACTTGCTACTAGTGTTGTAAGTGAATCAATAAAAAAACAACGTTTGATTACGCAAACAAGTTGAATGTTGCAAGTCAATCGAAAAAATCTAATGAAAGCAATTGAAACACGTAATATCCTTCAATCACTCAATAATGCTCGATTTTTGGGTATTTTCTGCTATAGCACCGCGTAAGGAGAAAAATAATTATGATGCTATTAGAGAAGTTGTTATTAAATTTTGGCATGATAACACTAGAGTTTCACCTAATACAAGAGATGTTATAAAACGGAGAGTTGGTTCTACTAATCGTGAACCACATCCAAAGCATTTCTTAGATATGACTCAAACTCAATTTTTTCGTAAGTTTGAACAAGAGAATCAGGAAATTAAAATTAGTCAACATTTTTTTGAAATGTTGAAACCATTCTATGTGAAAATCAAGCATGCTCGCACCACTTGTTGTTGTAGGAAACATTTTGAATTTGCGATGCATTATGCTAAATTTTTACGTATTCATTCTAATTTTCATTCTGAAACTATGTTATCAGAATGTGGTGTTCAAGTTCCACCAATATCTTCCAGGGATTTAATTTCTACTATATTTTGTGAAAAAGAAGTTGGACAATATTTGTATAGTCATGATTGTTTAGATGGAAGTTGTAGTACATGCGGCGTATTACCTAAATTGGAAAGTTACATCCATGAGCAAATTGAAGGTACAATAGGACATAATTTAGTTGAGTTTGATAAATATAAATCAGTTGTATACCAGTTGAAAGATGGAAAAGAGTTGAAATGGTGTGAGCTAGTTACAGAACAAATGCCCATTTTCTAATTTATGAGAAAATTTAAGGATGAAATTGTTTATGAGTATGCGAGGCATACACATAGAGCTCGATGGTTGGATGAAAATTCAAGATATGAAAAGACACATTTTCTATTGGTACTATTGTTTTAGTGGTCGATTTTACAGAGAATTACACATTGCAACCACAAATGGAGGTTCAATCGCAATATTACAACTCAGTACAAGTTGCCATTTTTGTTCATATAGCATTTCTACATTCTCCTAAAAGTACAAAGAATGGTAAATTTTTTTAAGAGAGTGCCACTTTTATATCAGTGATGATCGTACTCATTTTATTGAATTTGTGCAAAGGTGTTTCCAGTTATTTTATAGAAACTTGTCTGATAGGGACATCCACTTCAAACAACATTATATATGGTCAGATAATTATATGTATCAGTTTAAGAATGCATGAATATTTTATTGGATTAGCAGAATGCACATCAAGATGGGTGTGTAACATATTTGGAGTTTCACTGAGGCTGGACATGGAAAAGGAGAGCATAATGGTGCAGGGGCATGTGTGAAAAGAGCTCTTGCAAGAGAAGAGTTGAAGTACAAAGATGGTGCTAAATTAAAAGATGCAAAGAGCATAGTGGAATGGTGTACTGACAACATGGCCCAAGGTTCTCAAGAAAATTCCACAGTTCGCAGATATTTTTGGTTGATAGAGGAACAACATATTGCTAACTACGAGGATTGTATGACAGTCACTGGGTCCAGTGATATGCACTCATTTTGTAGCTCAGACGCTACTTCGTGGGCCATATGGACAAGAAATTTGACATGTTTTTGTGCATCTTATATCGAATTTGTCACTGCTGAGTGTGATTCACAAGAATGGGTGGAAGGATGGATTTGTAGGCCTCTAACTCTGCTTCCTAGTTATCAACCTCCACAAGCATTACGACTTGTTTCTGTAGATGAAGTTACAACATCCAAGGACTTTGACAAAATTTTGATTTTGGTGTGACAAGGTATTTATGGTTATTTATTTAATTTTTGTATTGAGTTATGTCCATTGAAATTTTAATATGTAATTTAAATTTGAGTTGTTCAACCTTGGTTATTTTTTACAGGACATGTGTTTGCAGTAATTGCGATAGAAGACAATGAAGAAGGAACAAACTATTTATTATGTCGTTGCATCGAGGAAAGAAAGAAGTTGACTTCTCCTATTATAGATGAAGAAGATATTGAGTATCCTACAGGGTCAATGGTAGTTACTGGAACTTGGCTTCGACAGTATCCATTAAAAAACTCCTCTATTTTGGTGTTTGAAGAATTTGAGACACACAAGAAAATACTCTTATATTCACATCTACTTCTAGCGACAAATATTCAGCTGTATGATATCGAGGAAGGCCTAATAACAAGATTCTTTGGAAGGTTCGAGAGTTAGATCATGAAGCAATCTTGTCTGCTATTCAGAGTAGATCCGATCTTGATGGTTCATTGGAATGAATTTACAATGATCATGTCTGGTATATATAATTTCTTTTCAATATATATATAATTTTTTTAGTTTAAAGATCTAGATTTAAGTTTGAATATATTTTATTTTAAATTTGTGTATTTTGTACATATATAGATAGTATATGGTTTTGATTTGAAACTTAAATTTCTTTGAGTAACACTTTTATGTTTAGGTTAGTGGTGCCAGAAAAGCTTCCACCTTCACGTGGTTGGCACTATTAGTAGAGAATTTTAAATTCTCGAAGCTAAGAGAAGCTTTCATTGTTTGAAAAAGTTGTAAATTTTGAAAATGTTGTAAATTTTGAAAAAGTTGTAAATTTTGAAAATGTTGTAAATTTTGAAAAAGTTGTAAATTTTGAAAATGTTGTAAATTTTGAAAAAGTTGTAAATTTTGAAAAAGTTGTAAATTTTGAAAATGTTGTAAATTTTGAAAAAGTTGTAAATTTTGAAAATGTTGTAAATTTTGAAAAAGTTGTATATTTTGAAAATGTTGTAAATTTTGAAAATGTTGTAAATTTTGAAAAAGTTGTAAATTTTGAAAATGTTGTAAATTTTGAAAACGACTCCTCCCCAAGTGTTTACAAGACCATAACTACGCATGTGAACCGAAATGAGAAGGAAAAAACCAAGAGAGGCTATTGTAGAGGGTCCCTACGCCAAGGTGCCAGATCAGACGAGGCCTCTCTAGGTGCCACAGAATCCGAGTAGTCACCCGTCAAAGTTGAACGATATTTTGGTCTCAGGGCTCTTAAGGGACTACGCCTGAACAAAGTATCCCGGAAGCAACGACCCTTTTACGACACCAAAACACTACCTCCTCTAGTGTTCACCTGGCCACATGGATGTGCCGGTGTAGTTAGTTCGGTGCCATGACCCACCATATGTAAAATATAGCATTTGACAACCTTACACTGGCTCCCACTACACTATTTTGCGCATTTGTAAACAATAGGATAGTGAGAGCACCAAAATGAGAAGGAAAAAACTGAGAGCTATTGTAGAGGGTCCCTACGCAGAGGTCTCGGATCAAACGAGGCCTCTCTAGGTACCACGAAGTTTGAGTAGTCACCCATCGAAGTTGAACGATACTTTGGTCGTAGGGCTCTTAAGGGACTATGCCCAAACGAAGTATCCCGGAAGAAACGACACTCTCATGCACCAAAATACTACCTCCTCTAGTGTTCACCTAGCCACTCGGACATGCCGGTGTAGTTGGTTCGGTGCCATGACCCACTGTTTGCAAAATATAGCATTTGACAACCTTACACTGGCTCCAACGGCACTATTTCACGTGTTTGCAAACAATAGGATAGCGAGAGCACAGAAATGAGAAGGGAAAAATTGACAAAGACTATTATAGAGGGTCCCTACACTGAATTTTTGGATTAGACCAGGCCTCTCTAGGTGATACGAAGGCCGAGTAGTCACTTGTCGAAGTTGAACGATATTTTGGTCTCAGGGCTCTTAAGGGACTACGCCTAAACAAAGTAGCCTGGAAGCAACGACCCTTTCACGCACCAAAATACCACCTCCTCTAGCATTCACCTTGCCACCCAAATGTGCCAGTATAGTCGGTTTGCTACCACGACCCACCGTTTGTAAAATATAGCGTTTGACAACCTTAAACTGGCTCCAACTGCACTATTTCACACGTTTGCAAACAATAGGACATTGAAAGCACCAAAATGAGAAGGAAAAAACTTAGAGGATCTATTGTAGAGGGTCCCTACACTGAGGTTTTGGATCAAATGAGGGCTCTCTACATGCCACGGAGTCCGAGTAGTCACCCGTTGAAGTTGAACGATATTTTTGTCTGAGAGCTCTTAAGGGACTACGATCGAACGAAGTAGCCCAGAAGCAACGACCCTTTCGCGCACCAAAAAAATACCTCCTCTAGTGTTCACCTGGCCATCCAGACATGCCAGCATAGTTGGTTCGGTGCCATGACCCACCGTTTGTAAAATATAGCGTTTGACAACCTTACACTGGCTCCAACTACACTATTTCGCGCGTTTGCAAATAATAAGACAGCGAGAGCATCAAAATGAGAAGGAAAAAAATAAGAGAGAATATTGTAGAGGGTCCATATACCGAGGTTTTAGATCAAATGAGGCCTCTCTAGGTTCCACGGATTCGGAGTAGTCACCCGTCGAAGTTGAAAGATATTTTCGTCTTAGGGCTCTTAAGGGACTATGCCTGAATGAAGTAGCTAGGAAGAAATGACCCTTACCCACACCAAAACACCACCTCCTCTGGAATTTACCTAGCCACCCAGACATTTCAGTGTAGTCGGTTCGGTGTCATGACCCATTGTTTGTAAAATATAGTGTTTGACAACCTTACACTAGCTCCAACTGCACTATTTCACGTGTTTACAAACAATAGGATAGCGAGAGCACCAAAATGAGAAGGAAAAAACTGAGAGAGGCTATTGTATAGGGTCCCTTTTCTAAGGTGTCGGATCAAATGATGCCTTTCTAGGTGGCACAGATTCTAAGTAGTCACCCGTTGAAGTTGAACAATATTTTGGTCTTAGGGATCTTAAGGGACTATGCCCAAATGAAGTAGCCCAGAAGCAACGGCCCTTTCATGCACCAAAACACCACCTTATCTAGCATTCACCTAGCCACCTGGATCTATCAGTGTAGTCAGTTTAATGCCATGACCCACTATTTGTAAAATATAGCGTTTGACAACCTTACACAAGCTTGAACTACACTATTTCACGCGTTTGCAAATAATAGGACAATGAGAGCACCAAAATGAGAAGGAAACAACCGAGAGAGGCTATTGCATAGGGTCCCTATGCAAAGGTGTCAGATTAGACGAGGCCTCTCTAGGTGCCATAGAGTCTAAGTAGTCACCCATCGAAGTTGAATAATATTTTCGTCTTAGGGCTCTTAATGGACTACGCCCGAACAAAGTAGACTAGAAGAAACGACCCTTTCACACACCAAAACACCACCTCCCCTAGCCTTCACCTAGCCACTCAGACATGTCAGCATGGTTAGTTTGGTGCCACTACCCATCGTTTACAAAATATAGCATTTGACAACCTTACACTGGCTCCAACTGCACTATTTCATGTGTTTGCAAACAATAGGACAGCGAGAGCAACGAAATGAGAAGGCAAAAACTAAGAAAGGCTATTGTATAGGGTCCCCATGTTGAGGTGTTGGATTAGACGAGGCCTCTCTAGGTGTCATGGAGTCTGAGTAGTCACCCGTCGAAGTTGAACAATATTTTTGTCTCAGGGCTCTTAAGGGACTTACGCCTGAATGAAGTAGCCCGGAAGCAACGACCCTTTCGCGCACCAAAACACCACCTCCTCTAGCCTTCATTGAGCCACCTAGACATGTTGGCTCAGTCAGTTTGCTACCATGACCCACTGTTTGCAAAATATAGCGTTTGACAACCTTACACTGGCTCCAACTACACTATTTCACACGTTCGCAAACAATAGGACAGCGAGAGCACTGCAAAATGAGAAGGAAAAAACTGAGAGAGGCTATTGTAGAGGGTCCCTATACCAAGGTGTCAGATTCAGATGAGGCCTCTCTAGGTGCCACGGAGTCTGAGTAGTCACCCGTCGAAGTTGAACAATATTTTTGTCTCAGGGCTCTTAAGGGACTACGCCCGAAGGAAGTAGCCTGGAAGCAACAACCATTTCGCGCACTGAAACACCACCTCCTCTAGCATTCACCTAGCCACCTAGACATGCCGATCCAGTCAGTTTTGTGCCACGGACCCACCATTTGTAAAATATAGTGTTTGACAACCTTACACTGGCTCCAACTGCACTATTTTGCACGCATTTGCAAACAATAGGACAGCGAGAGCACCGAAATGAGAAGGAAAAAACAAAGAGAGGCTATTGTAGAGGGTCCCTACACCGAGGTTTTGGATAAGATGAGGCCTCTCTAGGTGCCACAGAGTCCCGGTAGTCACCCGTCGAAGTTGAACAATATTTTGGTCTTATGGCTCTTAAGGGACTACGCCCAAATGAAGTAGCCCAGAAGCAAAGACACTTTCCGCACAACAAAACACCACCTCCTCTAGCATTCATCTAGCCACCCATACATGCCAGCACAGTCGGTTTGGTGCCACAATCCACCATTTGCAAAATATAGCATTTGACAACCTTACACTTGCTCCAACTGCACTATTTCACGCGTTTGCAAACAATAGGACAACGAGAGCACCGAAATGAGAAGGAAAAAACAAAGAGAGGCTATTGTAGAGGGTCCCTATGTTGAGGTGTTGGATCAGGTGAGGCCTCTCTAGGTGCCACGGAGTCTGGGTAGTCACCCATCGAATTTGAACAATATTTTGGTCTAAGGGCTCTTAAGGGACTACGCCCAAACGAAGTAGCCCAGAAGCAACGACACTTTCATGCACCAAAACACCACCTCCTCTAGCGTTCACTTGGCCACCTGGATGTTCTAGTGCAGTCAGTTTGGTGCCACAACCCACCGTTTGCAAAATATAGCGTTTGACAACCTTACACTGGCTCCAACTGCACTATTTCACGCATTTGCAAACAATAGGACAGCGAGAGCACTGAAATGAGAAGGAAAAAACAGAGAGAGCATATTGTAGAGGGTCCCTACACCGAGGTTTTGGATCAAATGAGGCCTCTCTAGGTGCCACAGAGTCTAAGTAGTCACCCGTCGAAGTTGAACGATATTTTGGTCTCAGGGCTCTTAAGGGACTACGCCCGAATGAAGTAGCCTGGAAGCAACGACCCTTTCAACGCACTGAAAAACCACCTCCTCTAGAATGTTCACCTAGCCACCCAGACATGTTCCAGCGTAGTCGGTTCGGTGCCATGACCCATCGTTTGCAAAATATAGCGTTTGACAACCTTACACTGGCTCCAACTGCACTATTTCACGCATTTGCAAACAATAGGACAGCGAGAGCACGGAAATGAGAAGGAAAAAACTAAGAAAGGCTATTGTAGAGGGTCTCTATGCTGAGGTGTTGGATCAGACGAGGCCTCTCTAGGTGCCATGGAGTCTGAGTAGTAACCTGTCGAACTTGAACAATATTTTGGTCTCAAGGCTCTTAAGGGACCACCCAAACGAAGTAGCCCGGAAGCAACGACCCTTTCGTGCATAAAAACAATACCTCCTCTAGCCTTCACCTAGCCACCTGGACATGTTGGCTCAGTTATTTTTCTACCACGACCCACTGTTTGCAAAATACAGCGTTTGACAACCTTACATTGGCTTCAATTGCACTATTGCGCATGTTTGCAAGCAATAGGACAGGGAGAACACCGAAATGAGAAGGAAAAAACCGAGAGAGAATATTGTAGAGGGTCCCTATACCGAGGTGTCAGATTAGATGAGTCCTCTCTAGGTGCCATGAAGTCTGACTAGTCACCCGTTGAAGTTGAACGATATTTTTGTGTCAGGGCTCTTAAGGGACTACGCTGCGAACGAAGTACCTCGGAAGCAAAGACCATTTCGCTCACTAAAACACTACCTCCTCTAGCATTCACCTAGCCACCTAGACATGCTGGCGTAGTCAATTTTGTGCCACAACCCACCATTTGCAAAATATAGTGTTTGACAACCTTACACTGGCTCAGACTGCACTATTTCGCGCATTTACAAACAATAGGACAGCGATTGCACTAAAATGAAAAGGAAAAAACCAAGAGAGTATATTGTAGAGGGTCTCTACGCCATGAGGTGTTGGATCAGATGAGGCCTCTCTAGGTGCCACGGAGTCTAAGTAGTCACCCATCGAATTTGAACGATATTTTGGTCTTAGGGCTCTTAAGGGACTATGCCCGAACGAAGTAGCACGGAAGCAACGACACTTTCACGCACCAAAACACCACCTCCTCTAGTGTTCACCTAGCCACCCATGGATGTTCTAGTGTATTCGGTTTTGTGTCAACGACCCACCGTTTGCAAAATATAGCGTTAGACAACCTTAAAATGGCTCCAACTCCATTATTTCACGCATGTTTGCAAATAATAGGATAGTGAGAGCACCGAAATGAGAAGGAAAAACATGAGAGAGGCTGTTGTAGAGGGTCCATACGCTGAGGTTTTAGATCAAATGAGGCCTCTCTAGGTGCCATAGAGTTCTAAGTAGTCACCCGTTGAAGTTGAACGATATTTTGGTCTCAGGGCTCTTAAGGGACTAGGCTCGAAAGAAGTATCTCGGAAGCAATGACCCTTTTGCGCATAAAAAAACCACCTCCTCTAGTGTTCACCTAGCCACCCAGACGTTTCGGTAGCGTAGTCGGTTTGGTGCCAGGACCCACCATTTACAAAATATAGCGTTTGACAACCTTACACTGGCTCGAACTGCACTATTTCATGCATGTTAGCAAATAATAGGACAACGAGAGCACAAAAATGAGAAGGAAAAAACCGAGATAGTAGCATTGTAGAGGGTCCTTATGCCAAGGTTTTAGGATCAGAATGAGGCCTCTCTAGGTGCCACTGAGTCTGAGTAGTAACCTATCGAATTTCAACAATATTTTGGTCTAAGGGCTCTTAAGGGACTACGCCCGAACGAAGTAGCCTTGAAGCAACAACCCTTTCATGCACTGAAACACCACCTCCTCTAGCATTCACCTAGCCACCCAGATGTTCTAGCGTAGTCAGTTCGGTGCCACGACCCACCGTTTGCAAAATATAGCATTTGACAACCTTACACTGGCTCCAACTGCTCTATTTCACGCGTTTGCAAACAATATGGACAGCGAGAGCACCGAAATGAGAAGAAAAAAACTAAGAAATTCTATTATACAGGGTCTCTATGCTGAGGTGTTGGATCAGACGAGGCCTCTCTAGGTGCCACGGAGTGTGATTAGTAACCTGTCGAAGTTGAACAATATTTTGGTCTCAGGGCTCTTAAGGGACTACGCCCGAACGAAGTAGCCCTGAAGCAACGACGCTTTTGTGCACAAAAACACTACCTCCTCTAGCCTTCATCCAGCCACCTGGATGTTCGGCTCAGTTAGTTTTCTGCCATGACCCACCGTTTGTAAAATATAGCGTTTGACAACCTTACATTGGCTCCAACTGCACTATTTCACCACATTTGCAATCAATAGGACAACGAGAGCACCAAAATGAGAAGGAAAAAACTGAGAGAGGATATTGTAGAGTGTCCCTATGGCAAGGTGTCGAGATTAGACGAGTCCTCTCTAGGTGCCACAAGTCTGAGTAGTCACCCATCGAAGTTGAATGATATTTTGGTCTCAGGGCTCTTAAGGGACTACACCCGAATGAAGCAGCCTGGAAGCAACGAACCTTTCACGCACCAAAAAACCTCCTCCTCTAGCATTCACCTAGCCACCTAGATGTGCTAACACAGTCAGTTCAGTGCCATGACCCACCGTTTGTAAAATATAGCATTTGACAACCTTAAACTGGCTCCAACTGCACTATTTCACGCGTTTGCAAACACTAGGACAGCGAGAGCACCGAAATGATAATGAAAAAACCGAGAGAGGCTATTGTATATGGTCCCTACACCATGAGGTCTAGGATCAAAAAAGGCCTCTGTAGGTGCCATGGAGATTCTGAGTAGTCACCCGTTGAAGTTGAATGATATTTTGGTCTCAGGGCTCTTAAGGGACTATGCCCGAACGAAGTAGCCCGGAAGCAACGACCCTTTCGCGCACCAAAACACCACCTGCTCTAGTGTTCACCTAGCCACTTGGATGTGTCGGTCATATTTGGTTCAGTTGCCATGACCCAGTGTTTGCAAATATAGCGTTTGACAACCTTACACTGGCTCTAACTGCACTATTTCGTGCGTTTACAAACAATAAGACAGCGAGAGCACCGAAATGAGAAGGAAAAAAATAAGAAAGGCTATTGTAGAGGGTCCCTACACTGAGGTGTCAAATTAGATGAGGCCTCTCTAGGTGCCACGGAGTTGCGAGTAGTCACCCATTGAAGTTGAATGATATTTTTGTCTTAGGGCTCTTAAGGGACTACGCCCGAACAAAGTAGCCTGGAAGCAATGACCGTTTCACGCACCAAAAAACAACTTCCTCTAGCGTTCACCTAGCCACCTAGATGTGTCAGTGTAGTTGGTTCAGTGTCATGACCCACCATTTGCAAAATATAGTATTTGACAACCTTATACTGGCTACAACTGCACTATTTCAAGCGTTTGCAAACAATAGGACAGCGAGAGCACCGAAATGAGAGAGGCTGTTGCAGAGGGTCCCCTACACCAAGGTTCTAGATTAGACAAGGCCTATCTAGGTGCCATGGAGTCTGAGTAGTTACTCGTCGAAATTTGAATGATATTTTGGTCTCAGCGCTCTTAAGGGACTATGCCCGAACGAAGTAGCCCAGAAGCAACGACCCTTTTGCACACCAAAACACTGCCTCCTCTAGTGTTCACCTAGCCATTTGGACGTGCCGACATAGTTGGTTTGGTGCCACAACCCACTTTTTGTAAGATATATCTTTTGGCAACCTTACACTGGCTCCAACTGCACTATTTTGTGCATTTGTAAACAATATGACAGCGAGAGCACCGAAATGAGAAGGAAAAAACCGAGAGAGGCTATTGTAGAGGGTCTGATACGCTAAGGTATCAGATTAGATGATGCCTCTCTAGGTGCCATGGAGTCTGAGTAGTCACCCATCGAATTTGAATGATATTTTGGTCTCATGGCTGTTAAGGGACTACGCCCAAACGAAGTAGCCCAGAAGCAACGACCCTTTCGTGCACCGAAACACCACCTCCTCTAGCATTTACCTGGTGTTCTCTAGATAGTGAGCTTGAGAACAAGTCTCATCTACATTCACCGACTTGGCCAAGAGAATGGGTTTCCTCAAGTTGTTATGGATTCCACCAATGTACTTGGAGATATTTTCCCATTTAGACAGCTTTCTTCCAAAACTCGTCGGTGTACTCTTGCACATCTTGGCCTTGTTTTTGCCTGAGATATTTTCAATTTCTCTTCATCTTAACAAATATGATTTTGATTGGCCTCTTAAATTCATCCCACTTAGAAATAGGTGGAAGATTCTCAACAACCAAGGAATGAACATAGCTTTCAAACCAGGTTAAAGCATGAATGGTTAATTTTAACCTTGAAAATGAAATTTATTGACTCTCATTGATTTGATGCAAATTGAAATATACCTCAATTTGAGTTAGCCAATGGTCTAAATTATCGGCATTCATATCCCCATCATAAGGATAAATTTATATCTTCACCTTCTCTTTGAATGGAGGAGGAGTAAGTTTGGTATGGGGTTGTTCTTCCCATGATGGAATAAATATTTCCCATAGACAAGGAAATATTTCCCACATATTTGGATAGACTTGCCACATCTGCCTCCATCTTGTAGAAACGTTCTTCTTCAGTCTCATGTGCATCTCACTACGATCCATGTTTCGTATTCCTTGCTTCCACTTCTTGGTGGAAATATCTTCTTCAAAAGGAATGAGGATACCTTCATCACTTTCACTACCCTTCTGGGTGAGGGGTATCTAAGTAAAAATATCAACACAAGTTAAACCACACAAAAACACTTGATCTTAAAATATCTGATCCATAAACTGCATCTTTTAAACAATAAATGGATCTTATCTTAGTGATGATAAATTAACAATTACCAAAGTTATTATTATCCAGTATGTTATGAAATAATCATTCATACAATACTGAAATTTAGATATGCAAGACAAGGAGACAAGAATTTTATCCTAGAGAAACCCAATGTGGGAAAAACACTAGCTAGGTAAGAAATTTATTCACTTCACTATATAAATATCCAATACAATACAATACAAGATCACTACCAAAAGATGTCCTTTAACAAGGATTTAAGATCTCTCTACTTGCATTACTTGTTTATAACCCTCAACAAGAAAGAACTTAGTTGTCTATGAACAGAAACAGAACAATTTGAAAACTTTCCCCCTTTTCTCACACTTGAATTCACTCCAAATGACTTACTTAGATGATTAAATGTGCTTGCATTTATAGTTGTTATATCCAAGGATGAAAGGAGATGAGAAACGAACTGGTTTGGGAAGTCCAAACATTTTCAACTATTTAGATTCCCATTTTGGCATCGTCAAGGACAAAATCACTACTTTCTACAGCAGGTATCTACATAATCACCGTGGCAATTACGTAACTGTTGGTGCCTACAGATAGCAGTCCCACAACTGATACTCTGTGAAGAGAAGCGGTTCCGTAACCGTCGCGGTAATTGTGTAACCGCCACATAGTCAATACACAAAATATAATAAGAATCATCGTCAACCTGACTTTGCCATTTTCCATAATGATGAACATGTTGAGGGTATATTTTCCAAGTTTCAAAAAGTAAATATATATAATTTGGTACTTCTAGATCTATTTTTTGATCATACTCACGCTTTAATAATTTAATACTTTGTCAATATCAATATTGTGTCCAAGCCTATTTGTAATGAAGAGACGTTTTGGAACATATTAAGAATGTAAACTTAATCAAACTGGAAATAACACAACTTCCATGATTAAAGGATCTATTCTGAATTTATTTAAGATAGTAAGAACTAGGGACAATACTTCTAATTCTATGATCATGAAAACATAAACATGTACATGAATGAAAATATTGTCTAGATAATTCAAGCACATTAATACTAGAAGTAAAAAACATTAGAATAGTTGAATAAGAAATAATTAAAACTTCCATTCACATCGGAGATGAGTGGCCCTTGCTCCTTCCCTCTGATCTAGTTACTAATGTGTACTCAAAAACACAATTTATTCTAGAATCATGTTCTTTATTTATCAATTGTTCAGTTTAGAGTACTCTTATTATCTTTCTTCAATGTCCAACCATTTATTATATAATGATATAAATAGAAGGATATCATACATGCAATGAAATCAAATCAAACATATATAGTTCAGATTTATCATTATGAAAACCAACACACATGGATATATATAACAATCAAATAAAGTGTGCTCCAGACGCACGTCTCTGAAAATATATATGTATAAGTTCATAATGTATGTGTACATCTCAAAAAAAGTTTGTCATAATGTACATATGGGACCACATGCGGTCGCAAAAGGCTATATATATACAATGGACTATGAATCTACTCATGACCACATATGTACATCCAGGTGGACTATAAATCTACTCATGAAACATCTTCCCTCTCTTTTCCCTGCTAGAAGTAGCACGTCCACAACCTGGGGATGTAGTGGAGGGATATGCCACTACGGATTTCATCCATGTGGTCCTAGGTGTCTCTAAGCATGCCTGCAACCTAACCTGCACATTCATAAACAACAAGTTTTTAACACCCAAAATTTTAAAATACATTCAAAATTTAGAAACTTGTACAATTTAGTTAAAATGCATGTGAAATCTTACCACAATGTCATGATCCCTATCAATTTGTTGTTGATGCGTCGTAGGGACAACAATAAACTCACAAGGGGTAAGCTACATACAAATAATTAATTTTCAAATTAAATATTTCACATATACATAAAAAATTTGATATTGTAGATTTAAGTTTAATAAGAAATAATGAACCTCCAAAATTTAACAAATTTAAAAAATTGTACCTCAGTTAGTGGATCTGCAGATGCTATGGCAGTATCTACAGCAGCCTCCACAGTCTGCATATATGGAGGAGTCTCTCTAGCAGTCATAAGCTATACAAAAAACATGTACAAATCAATATTAAAATCTACATGACTGTGCACCACATAATAGAGGTCCAAAGCATGTAATCCATGTTAACTTCCAGTAATTAGAAAGAAAGTGTAAAGATATTTACTAACATGCGTAAAAATCATGTGAGGCATGCAAGTAGCCTTAGTTCCCTAAGCAGATGATGACCTGCCAGGCTCCTGTGTATAAAAGAGAAAAATATTAATACATGTACAACATACACGTGAAACATTATAATAATAATCTAGTGCAATCAAATGAAATTAAAAATCTAAGTTTGTACAACTTGAAACTTATGTTTGAAACATGCCCAGCCACAGTAGCTAGCATGTCGACACCGGATGTTTCCTTCACCGGCTCTTGCTATTTAAAATAAAATAAAAATTAGTTTTTTACATGTATGTACATGACGTACAATCAAATATATATATATATCAAACATGTGAATTAAATATATTGTATATATATATATATATATATATATATATATTATTTATATATTTATATCTCAAACATATGAAATTTATATATATATAATATATATATATATAATATATATATATATATACTATTTAAATTTATTTGAAATTCACCTGTGAAAGACCAATATCAGTGGCACCAGTTCCAAAAACATTCCCCAGCATCTCATCTATAGAAAAGAAATCCTGTGAACCAGAAAATGATGTCTCACCTGCAGTACATACTGCACCACATGATCCACAGTGGTGTGGTGCATTAGAACTGGTACCTCCACCAACATCACCAGAAGTAATCTGGTCACTATGCTGGGTGAGAGTGTCAGTGAGCTCCCTCAATGCATGTAATGTATCAATCTCCACAACCTCCTTCACTGTAGGAGGGATAACTGAAGGCAGTGGGGTTTTTGAGGCATGAAGGATCCTAGGCTGACCTACACATGCACCAGGTCTGCTTTGTGCAGAGCCACCTCCTTGACCAAAAAAGTCAGAAAAGTCAAAATAATTCGGGACCTCATTGAGCACGAACTCGCAATATAATTTCTTCAAAAAATAAAGAGGAACCTCATTGTTTTTACATGGTGGATAATAAAAAACCATCCACCATCGGTCTCCAAAAATTGTTTTTGATTCTGTCATCATGGCACCAATGGATTGGGAACCGTTTGCAAGTAACTGCAGGGGGGCATTGGTTCTAGGGTCGGTAAATAATGCATAAATGAGGTCTTTTCCAATTTTTTTGTCTTTGACGGCCACATGGGATAGTTTATCCACATACCACCACCTACAGTCACTTCAAAAGGTGTTCCATCTATGTATTTGGTTGGTTGCAGACTCGAATTCGCCAATCAATGTTTTGCAATGTATTGGCTAAAGTCATGCAGGATGGATTTGTAGCATGATTTTGTCTTATAGTTTGAATTAGGTTCTCAATGACAATTTTATTTTCTCAGATTATTCCAATGATATTATCTTGTGTTCCTACTGGCTCAGTGGGGACAGAAGGAGCCACAGGAGGCGGATCTATGTTTGGAGGAGGGTTTTGAGGAATGTTTAGGGGTTTTAAGGAATGTTCGGTGGGTTTTGAGGAATGTTTTGACGGTTTGCATGATTTCAAGCTTGCCGACCAACTGATAAAACAAGAAAATTGTATACATAAACAAACATTTCAAAAAACCCATGAAAATTGTAAAAAAAAAACCTAAAATGCAAGAAAATGATTACAATCGGGGACTTACCTCCTCGTCTTGGTGGCATGGTTGAATCTATCACTATCCAGAAGTCCAATGAGCAATTTTGAGGTGGTATTCAAATTGCGAGTGAAAAATGTTTAGGAAAAATAGCATGGTTTGAAATGAAAAATGAGGAAAATAAGGAGTCATGGGACTGCTAATTTTTTTGTCAGAGTTCTACAATCGCAGTTTATAACCATGCTCGCGGTTCTAAACCGCGATCACAGTTTTAGGTTCGGTAATTACCGAACCTAGAATTTAGGAACCACAGTCGTGGTTTATCGCGGTAAAAACCGCGATCGTGGTTCCTTTATTTCGAGGTTTTTATGTCCACGGAATTGTCCACCAACTTCGTGCACTTACCCTTTTTAGGGTTCCACTTTTGGGCACCATCTCAAGGTTGTGCCAGGGAGAAATGTGGAGGCTACCTTTGGCTCCTCTCTATACTTAAAATTTGTTTCAAGCAACTTTCTAAGGCCTGGGACATGTGGACGACCCTCGCCTATTTGAGGACCGGCCCCTGAATTTTAATTTTGAAAGAGTGCCATGAAGACACGTAGAATTTTCCACTCACTTTTCCCTTTCTTGGACTTTTCAATGGTGAAGGAAAACTGTCTCGGACCCTACACACATGGTGCCTTTTGTTGGTGTTTATAATTTTTCAAAAACGTCTGCTAGATTGAGATATGTGGTGAGCCCGTGTTTGTTTTGGGTCTCCACTTTTGGGCACCGTATCAAAAGTGCACCATTGAGACACGTGAAGGCTTCCGCTGGCTCCTTTTTATACTAAAAATTTTCAAATGCCAAAACGGTGTTTTTCTTAGGCCCAGGGAAGGTGGAAGGCCCAACGCTTGTTTGGAAACTTTCCTCTCTACTTCTCCTTTATAGTTGCACCAAGGAAACACATGGACGGCTTCTAATTTAAAGTTGAGAAGGGGAAGAATCAATGGTTGTTGTGCATTACATCCAATTTTGTCATGTTTTTTTCTCCAAGACTCTTAGAGATGCCAAAACACATTATTTTTCATCTTTTTTGATAAATCCCCTTGTCGATTTTGTCTACAAAGTGCAATTGAATGGATTTAAATCTTAAATTTGTGAGTCTAAGGATTGTCAACGTTACTATTTTGAAGTTGGAATTGCTCGAGCACTTACAAAAATAGGAATTACCAGAGAAGCTGGACGATAGAGCAGAGTATCAGAGGAAATAATGGGAAAAATGATGAAATGATGGAGGTTGCAAGTGCAAAGGAGGGTGAAGGCAAGGTGTTACCTCAAGGGTGAAAAGGATTACCTCTCAATTATAGCTATATAGGGCCACCAGAAAATGATTAAAACAGGAATTTCTCACATAACAAAATAATAATGATTAGAAGGACTGCTAAAAAAATTGTTGCATGAGGAATCCCAGTAATTAGTTGAGGGTATGAGAAACGTGATCAGTTCATAAACCGAGCAACTTTCCAGTCCACCTAGCATTTTTTGGGTATGAATTTGTAAACACTCACTTTTGAGGAAAATTGGTAACAAGCAAAGGAGTCCTTGAATATTCTTCTTTTTGGGGGAAAAATTTGGGATGAGTGAAATGAGTGAAATGTATAAATGCAATGAGAATAATCTTGGAAATGGTCTGGGGTTGAATTCTTAAGAGAAAATTTGACCTAAAATCCCATCTTCCTAAGAGACCGTCTGAGAAACCTGTGTAATTTTCTACATTTTAGATTTGATCATGTCAAGTTAGTTGCAAATGTACAACCATCAACAATCATATTGATATTAGGCAACAGAAAATCATCCTTTGGGCATGCCTTATTTATATCTCTAAAATCGGTACAGATTCTGATCCCAACAGTTTTCTTCTGTACAGGGATGATGTTTGATATCCATTTGGTGTAATCAATGGATTGAATAAATCCTACCATGAGCAATCTTTCTATCTCTTCCTTAACTAGAAGAGCCACCCTCGGGTGCATCTTTCTGAGATTTTTCTTGATGGGCTTGGCGTCTACGTTTCCAAACAAGCGTGGCCTTCCACCTTCCCTGGGCCTAAGAAAATCATGTTTTGGCATTTGAAAATTTTTAGTATAAAAAGAAGCTAGCGGAAGCCTTCACGTGTCTCAATGGTGCACTTTTGATACGGTGCCCAAAAGTGGAGACCCAAAACAAACACGGGCTCACCACATATCTCAATCTAGCAGAGTTTTTGAAAAATTATAAACACCAACAAAAGGCACCATGTGTGTAGGGTCCGAGACAGTTTTCCTTCACCATTGAAAAGTCCAAGAAAGGGAAAAGTGAGTGGAAAATTCTACGTGTCTTCATGGCACTCTTTCAAAATTAAAATTCAGGGGCCGGTCCTCAAATAGGCGAGGGTCGTCCACATGTCCCAGGCCTTAGAAAGTTGCTTGAAAAAATTTTAAGTATAGAGAGGAGCCAATGGTAGCCTCCACATTTCTCCCTGGCACAACCTTGAGATGGTGCCCAAAAGTGGAACCCTAAAAAGGGTAAGTGCACGAAGTTGGTGGACAATTCCATGGACATAAAAACTCGAAATAAAGGAACCGCGATCGCGGTTTACATACCGCGATCGCGGTTTTTAAACCACGACTGTGGTTCCTAAATTCTAGGTTTGGTAATTACCGAACCTAAAACTGTGATCGCGGTTTAGAACCGCGAGCATGGTTATAAACTACGATTGTAGAACTCTGACAAAAAAATTAGCAGTCCCATGACTCCTTATTTTCCTCAATTTTTCATTTCAATCTGCTATTTTTCCTAAACGTTTTTCACTCGCAATTTGAATAACACCTCAAAATTGCTCATTGGACTTCTAGATAGTGATAGATTCAACCATGCCACCAAGACGAGGAGGTAAGTCCCCGATTGTAATCATTTTCTTGCATTTTAGGTTTTTTTTTTGAATTTTCATGGGTTTTTTGAAATGTTTCTTTATGTATACAATTTTCTTGTTTTATCAGTTGGTTGGCAAGCTCAAAATCATGCAAACCGTAAAAAAATTCCTCAAAACCCATCGAACATTCCTCAAAACCCTCTAAACATTCGTTAAAACCCTCCTCCAAACATAAATCTGCCTGTTGTGGCTCCTTCTGTCCCCACTGAGCCAACAGGAACACAGGATAATATCATTGGAATAATTTGAGGAAATAAAATTTTCATTGAGAACCTAATTCAAACTATAAGACAAAATCATGCTACAAATCCATCCTGCATGACTTTAGCCAATACACTGCAAAAATTGATTGGCGAATTCAAGTCTGCAACCAACCAAATACATAGATGGAACACCTTTTGAAGTGACTGTAGGTGGTGGTATGCAGATAAACTATCCCATGTGGCTGTCAAAGACAAAAAAATTGAAAAAGACCTCATTTATGCATTATTTACCGACCCTAGAACCAATGTTCCCCCTGTAGTTACTTGCAAACGGTTCCCAATCCATTTGTGCCACGATGACAGAATCAAAAACAAGTTTTGAGACCAATGGTGGATGGTTTTTGATTATCCACCATGTAAAAACAATGAGGTTCCTCTTTATTTTTTGAAGAAATTATATTGCGAGTTCGTGCTCAATGAGGTCCCGATTTTTTTTTACTTTTCTGACTTTTTTGGTCAAGGAGGTGGCTCTGCACAAAGCAAACCTGGTGCATGTGTAGGTCAGCCTAGGATCCTTCATGCCCCAAAAACCCCACTGCCTTCAGTTATCCCTCCTACAATGAAGGAGGTTGTGGAGATTGATACATTACATGCATTGAGGGAGCTCACTGACACTCTCACCCAGCATAGTGACCAGATTACTTCTGGTGATGTTGGTGGAGGTACAAGTTCTAATACACCACACCACTATGGATCATGTGGTGCAGTATGTACTGCAGGTGAGACATCATTTTCTGGTTCACAGGATTTCTTTTCTATAAATGAGATGCTGGGGAACGTTTTTGGAACTGGTGCCACTGATATTGGTCTTTCACCGATAAATTTCAAATAAATTTAAATAATATATATATATATATATATATATATATACAATATTTAATTCACATGTTTGATATATATATATATTTGATTGTACGTCATGTACATACATGTAAAAAACTAATTTTATTTTATTTTAAATAGCAAGAGCCAGTGAATTAAACATCCGGCGTCGACATGCTAGCTACCGTGGCTAGGCATGTTTCAAACATAAGTTTCAATTTGTGCAAACTTAGATTTTTTAATTTCATTTGATTGCACTAGATTATTATTATAATGTTTCACGTGTATGTTGTACATGTATTAATATTTTTCTCTTTTATACACAGGAGCCTGGCAGGTCATCATCTGCTTAGGGAACTAAGGCTACTTGCATGCCTCACATGATTTTTACGCATGTTAGTAAATATCTTTACACTTTGTTTCTAATTACTGGAAGTTAACATGGATTACATGCTTTGGACCTCTATTATGTGGTGCACAGTCATGTAGATTTTAATATTGATTTGTACATGTTTTTTGTATAGCTTATGACTGCTAGAGAGACTCCTCCATATATGCAGACTGTGGAGGCTGCTGTAGATACTGCCATAGCATCTGTAGATCCACTAACTGAGGTACAATTTTTTAAATTTGTTAAATTTTGGAGGTTCATTATTTCTTATTAAACTTAAATCTACAATATCAAATTTTTTATGTATATGTGAAATATTTAATTTGAAAATTAATTATTTGTATGTAGCTTACCCCTTGTGAGTTTATTGTTGTCCCTACGACGCGTCAACAACAAATTGATATGGATCATGACATTGTGGTAAGAATTCACATGCATTTTAACTAAATTGTACAAGTTTCTAAATTTCGAATGTATTTTAAAATTTTGGGTGTTAAAAACTTGTTGTTTATGAATGTGCAGGTTAGGTTGTAGGCATGCTTAGAGACACCTAGGACCACATGGATGAAATCCGTAGTGGCATATCCCTCCACTACATCCCCAGGTTGTGGACGTGCTACTTCTAGCAGGGAAAATAGAGGGAAGATGTTTCATGAGTAGATTTATAGTCCACCTGGATGTACATATGTGGTCATGAGTAGATTCATAGTCCATTGTATATATATAGCCTTTTGCGACCGCATGTGGTCCCATATGTACATTATGACAAACTTTTTTTGAGATGTACACATACATTATGAACTTATACATATATATTTTCAGAGACGTGCGTCTGGAGCACACTTTATTTGATTGTTATATATATCCATGTGTGTTGGTTTTCATAATGATAAATCTAAACTATATATGTTTGATTTGATTTCATTGCATGTATGATATCCTTCTATTTGTATCATTATATAATAAATGGTTGGACATTGAAGAAAGATAATAAGAGTACTCTAAACTGAACAATTGATAAATAAAGAACATGATTCTAGAATAAATTGTGTTTTTGAGTACACATTAGTAACTAGATCAGAGGGAAGGAGCAAGGGCCACTCATCTCCGATGTGAATGGAAGTTTTAATTATTTCTTATTCAACTATTCTAATGTTTTTTACTTCTAGTATTAATGTGCTTGAATTATCTAGACAATATTTTCATTCATGTACATGTTTATGTTTTTATGATCATAGAATTAGAAGTATTGTCCCCCAGTTCTTACTATCTTAAATAAATTCAGAATAGATCCTTTAATCATGGAAGTTGTGTTATTTCCAGTTTGATTAAGTTTACATTCTTAATATGTTCCAAACGTCTCTTCACTACAAATAGGCTTGGACACAATATTGATATTGACAAAGTATTAAATTATTAAAGCGTGAGTATGATCACAAAAATAGATCTAGAAGTACCAAATTATATATATTTACTTTTTGAAACATGGAAAATATACCCTCAACATGTTCATCATTATGGAAAAATGGCAAAGTCAGGTTGACGATGATTCTTATTATATTTTGTGTATTGACTATGTGGCGGTTACACAATTACCGCGACGGTTACGGAACTGCTTCTCTTCACAGAGTATCAGTTGTGGGACTACTATCTGTAGGCACCAAAAGTTACGTAATTGCCACGGTGATTATGTAGATACCTGCTGTAGAAAGTAGTGATTTTGTCCTTGACGATGCCAAAATGGGAATCTAAATAGTTGAAAATGTTTGGACTTCCCAAACCAGTTCGTTTCTCATCTCCTTTCATCCTTAGATATAACAACTATAAATGCAAGCACATTTAATCGTCTAAGTAAGTCATTTGGAGTGAATTCAAGTGTGAGAATAGGGGGAAAGTTTTCAAATTGTTCTGGTTCTGTTCATAGACAACTAAGTTCTTTCTTGTTGAGGGTTATAAACAAGTAATGCAAGTAGAGAGATCTTAAATCCTTGTTAAAGGACATCTTTTCGTAGCGATCTTGTATTGTATTGTATTGGATATTTATATAGTGAAGTGAATAAATTTCTTACCTAGCTAGTGTTTTTCCCACATTGGGTTTCTCTAGGATAAAATTCTTGTCTCCTTGTCTTGCATATCTAAATTTCAGTATTGTATGAATGATTATTTCATAACATACTGGATAATAATAACTTTGGTAATTGTTAATTTATCATCACTAAGATAAGATCCATTTATTGTTTAAAAGATGCAGTTTATGGATCAGAGATTTTAAGATCAAGTGTTTTTGTGTGGTTTAACTTGTGTTGATATTTTTACTTAGATACCCCTCACCCAGAAGGGTAGTGAAAGTGATGAAGGTATCCTCATTCCTTTTGAAGAAGATATTTCCACCAAGAAGTGGAAGCAAGGAATACGAAACATGGATCGTAGTGAGATGCACATGAGACTGAAGAAGAACGTTTCTACAAGATGGAGGCAGATGTGGCAAGTCTATCCAAATATGTGGGAAATATTTCCTTATTTATGGGAAATATTTATTCCATCATGGGAAGAACAACCCCATACCAAACTTACTCCTCCTCCATTCAAAGAGAAGGTGAAGATATAAATTTATCCTTATGATGGGGATATGAATGCCGATAATTTAGACCATTGGCTAACTCAAATTGAGGTATATTTCAATTTGCATCAAATCAATGAGAGTCAATAAATTTCATTTTCAAGGTTAAAATTAACCATTCATGCTTTAACCTGGTTTGAAAGCTATGTTCATTCCTTGGTTGTTGAGAATCTTCCACCTATTTCTAAGTGGGATGAATTTAAGAGGCCAATCAAAAAGAAATTCAAAATATCTCAGGCAAAAACAAGGCCAAGATGTGCAACAGTACACCGACGAGTTTTGGAAGAAAGCTGTCTAAATGGGAAAATATCTCCAAGTACATTGGTAGAATCCATAACAACTTGAGGAAACCCATTCTCTTGGCCAAGTCGGTGAATGTAGATGAGACTTGTTCTCAAGCTCACTATCTAGAGAACACCAGGTAAATGCTAGAGGAGGTGGTGTTTCGATGCACGAAAGGGTTGTTGCTTCTAGGCTACTTCGTTTGGGCGTAGTCCCTTAACAGCCATGAGACCAAAATATCATTCAAATTCAATGGGTGACTACTCAGACTCCATGGCACCTAGAGAGGCATCATCTGATCTGATACCTTAGCGTATGGACCCTCTACAATAGCCTCTCTCAGTTTTTTCCTTCTCATTTCGGTGCTCTCGCTGTCATATTGTTTACAAATGCACAAAATAGTGCAGTTGGAGCCAGTGTAAGGTTGCCAAATGATATATCTTACAAAAAGTGGGTTGTGGCACCAAACCAACTATGTCGGCACGTCCAGGTGGCTAGGTGAACACTAGAGGAGGCAGTGTTTTGGTGCGCAAAAGGGTCGTTGCTTCTGGGCTACTTCGTTCGGGCATAGTCCCTTAAGAGCGCTGAGACCAAAATATCATTCAACTTCGACGAGTAACTACTCAGACTCCATGGCACCTAGATAGGCCTTGTCTAATCTAAAACCTTGGTGTAGGGACCCTCTGCAACAACCTCTCTCATTTCGGTGCTCTCGCTGTCCTATTGTTTGCAAACGCTTGAAATAGTGCAGTTGTAGCCAGTAATAAGGTTGTCAAATACTATATTTTGCAAATGGTGGGTCATGACACTGAACCAACTACACTGACACATCTAGGTGGCTAGGTGAACGCTAGAGGAAGTTGTTTTTTGGTGCGTGAAACGGTCATTGCTTCCAGGCTACTTTGTTCGGGTGTAGTCCCTTAAGAGCCCTAAGACAAAAATATCATTCAACTTCAATGGGTGACTACTCGAACTCCATGGCACCTAGAGAGGCCTCATCTAATTTGACACCTTGGTGTAGGGACCCTCTACAATAGCCTTTCTTATTTTTTTCCTTCTCATTTCGGTGCTCTCGCTGTCTTATTGTTTGTAAATACACGAAATAGTGCAGTTAGAGCCATTGTAAGGTTGTCAAACGCTATAATTTGCAAACACTGGGTCATGGAACTGAACCAAATACACCGACACATCCAAGTGGCTAGGTGAACACTAGAGCAGGTGGTGTTTTGGTGCGCGAAAGGGTCGTTGCTTCCGGGCTACTTCGTTCGGGCATAGTCCCTTAAGAGACCTGAGACCAAAATATCATTCAACTTCAACGGGTGACTACTCAGAATCTGTGGCACCTACAGAGGCCTTTTTTGATCCTAGACCTCAGCGTAGGGACCATATACAATAGCCTCTCTCGGTTTTTTCATTATCATTTCGGTGCTCTCGCTGTCCTAGTGTTTGTAAATGCGGTGGAAATAGTGGCGTTGGAGCCAGGTTAAGGTTGTCAATGCTATATTTTAAAACGGTGGGTCATGGCACTGAACCAACTGTGTTTGGAAATCTAGGTGGCTAGGGGAATGCTAGAGGAGGAGGTTTTTTGGTGCGTGAAAGGGTGCGTTGCCGTGCTTCCAAGGTCTTCATTTCGGGTGTAGTTCCCTTAAGAGCCCTGAGACCAGAAACTATCATTCACTTCGTATGGGTGACTACTCAGACTTTGTGGCACCTAGAGAGAGTACTCGGCTAATCTGACATCCTGTGCATAGGGATACACTCGACAATATCCTCTTCTTCCTTTTTTTCCTTCTCATTGTTTGTGGTCTCTCGTTGTCCTATTGATTGCAAACATGTGAAATAGTGCATGTTTGAGCCATGTAAGGTTGTCAAACGCTATCTTTTACAAACGTGGGTCACTGGCAGACAACTAACTGAGCCGCACCTCGCAGGTGCTAAGATGAAGGCTAGAGGAGGTGAGTGTTTTTTTGGCACATAAAGCGTCCCGTTGCGGTCAGGGCTACTTCCGTTTCGGGCGTATTCCGCTTAAGAGCCCTGAGACCAAATATTGTCCCTTCGTCGCCTTGTTTATAATCACACTCCCGTGCACTAGAGAGGCCTCGTCTGATCCAACACCCTCAGGCATAGAGACCCTGTATAAGAGAATTTCTTAGTTTTTTTCTTCTCATTTCGGGGCTCTCGCTGTCCTATTGTTGCAACGCACAAATAGAGCAGTTGGAGCCAGTGTAAGGTTGTCAAATGCTATATTTTGCAAACGGTGGGTCATGGGCACCGAACTGACGTACGCTAGAACATCTGGTGGTGGCTAGGTTGATGCTAGGGAAGGTGTGTTTCAGTGTTGAAACGGTCATTTTGCGTTCTGGGCTACTTCGTTCGGGTGTAGTCCCTTAAGAGCCCTGAGACCAAAATATCATCAACTTCGATGGGTGAACTACTCAAGACTTTGTGGCCCCCTAGAGGGACTCGTCTAATCTGACCCTGCCATGGACACTCTAATATCCTCTCTCAGTTTTTTTTCCTTCTCATTTTGGTGCTCTCGTTGTCCTATTGATTGCAAACATGTGAAATGTGCAGTTGGCGCCGACTGTAAGGGTTTGCAAACGCTATATTTACAACGGTGGGTCATGGCAGAAACTAACTGAGCCGACACATCCCAGGTGGCTAGATGAAGGCTAGAGGAGGTATGTTTTTTGTGCACAAAAGCGTCGTTTCTTTTCAGGGCTACTTCCGTTCGGGCGTATCCCTTAAGAAGCCCTGAGCCAAACTTTTTCAAAGTGCACCTTCGACAGGTTACGAATCACACTCCGTGCACCTAGAGAGGCCTCGTCTATCCAACACCTCAGCATAGAGACCTGTTATAATGAAGTTCTTAGTTTGTTTCTTCTCATTTCGGTGCCTCGCTGTCTAACTCAATTGTTTGCAAACGCACAAAATAGAGCTTGGAGGCCCGTGTAAGGTTGTCAATGCTATTTTTTTTGCAAACGGTGGGTCATGGCACCGAACTGACGACGCTAGAACATTTGGTGGTAGGTGCAATGCTTAGGGGAGGGTGGTGTTCAGTGTGTGGAAACGGTCATTGCTCTGGGCTACTTCGTTGGGTGTAGTCCTTTAAAGAGACCCTGAGACCAAAATATCGTTCAACTTCGACGGGTGATTAATGAGGAACTATGTGGCACCAGAAGAGGCCTCATTTGATCGAAAACCGCAGTGAATAGGGACCCTCTATAATACACTATTCTTATTTTTCCTTCTCATTTTGGTGCTCTCACTGTCTATGTTTGCAAATGCCGGAAATAGTGCCAGTTAGAGCCAGTGTAAGGTATCAAACCCTATATTTTGCAAACGGTGGGTCATGGCACGAACCGACTGCACGGAAACATCTGGGTGGCAAGTGAACATAACGGAGGTGGTGTTTGGTGCGTGAAAGTGTCTTGCCTGGGCTACTTCGTTGGGGTAGTACCTTAAGAGCCCTAGACCAAAATATTGTTCAACTTTTTTTTTGAAAACGGGTGATCCCAAACTCCTCCCCCCCCTTCCTTGTTATGTGGCACATAGAGAGGCCTCGTCTGATCTAACACCTCGGCATAGGGACCCTCTACATCTCCTCTCTTTGTTTTTTCCTTATCTTTTTGTGCTCTTCCTGTCCTATTGTTTGCAAATGCGTGAAATAGTGCAGATGGAACTATGTAAGGTTGGTCACGCTATATCTTGCAAACGGTCGCTCGTGCACCAAACTAACTACGATGGCACGTATGGGTGGCTAGATGAACACTAGAGGAGGTGATGTTTCGGTGCGCGAAAGTGTCGTTGCTTCTGGGCTACTTCGTTCGGGCGTAGTCCCTTAAGAGCGATAGACCAAATATATCCCACCTTTCGACGGGCTACTACCCCAACTCCGTGCAGGCCTAGAGAGCTTGTCTTAGTATTCGACCCCTTGCGTAGGGACCTCTACAATAGCCTCTCTTGGTTTTTTCCTTTTCATTTCAGTGCAATCGCTGTCCTATTGTTTGCAAATGCGTGAAATAGTGCAGATGGAGCTAGTGTAAGGTTTGTCACCGTATATCTTGCAACGTTTCGATGTTGCACCAAACTAACTACGATGGCACGTATGGGTGGCTAGATGAACACTAGAGGAGGTGATGTTTCGGTGCGCGAAAGTGTCGTTGCTTCTGGGCTACTTCGTTCGGGCGTAGTCCCTTAAGAGCCCTAAGACCAAAATATTGTTCAACATTGACGGGTGACTACCCAAACCTGTGGAACTAGAGAGGCCTCGTCTGATCTAACACCTCGGCATAGGGACCCTCTACAATATGCTCTCTCTGTTTTTTTCCTTCTCATTTCGGTGTTTCTCCCTGTCCTATTGTTTGAAATGCGCGAAATGTGCAGTTAGAGCCAGTGTAAGGTTGTCAAACACTATATTTTGCAACGGTGGGTCGGGGCAGAAAACTAAATGAGCCAACATGTCCAGGTGGCCTAGGTGAGCTAAGAGAGTATTGTTTTTGTGCATGAAAGGGTCGTTGCTTCCGGGCTACTTCGTTCGGGCGTAGTCCCTTAAGAGCCCTGAGACCAAAATATCGTTCAATTTCGACGAGTGATTACTTAGACTCTGTGGCACCTAGAGAGGCCTCATTGGATCCAAAACCTCGTGTATGGGACCCTCTACAATATGCTCTCTCTGTTTTTTCCTTCTCATTTCGGTGTTTCTCCCTGTCCTATTGTTTGCAAATGCGTGAAATAGTGCAGATGGAGCTAGTGTAAGGTGTCAAACGCATATCTTGCAAACGGGCGATCGTGAACCAAACTAACTACGATGGCACGTATGGGTGGCTAGATGAACACTAGAGGAGGTGATGTTTCGGTGCGCGAAAGTGTCGTTGCTTCTGGGCTACTTCGTTCGGGCGTTAGTCCCTTAAGAGCCCTAAGACCAAAATATCATTCAACTTCGACGGCGTGGACGGCCCGACTCTGTTGACATAGAGAGGCCCTTGTCTTACGACACCTTGGCTAGGACCCTCTACAGAATAGCCTCTCTTGGTTTTTTCCTTTTCATTTCAGTGCAATCGCTGTCCTATTGTTTGCAAATGCGTGAAATAGTGCAGATGGAGCTAGTGTAAGGTTGTCAAACACTATATTTTGCAAATGGTGGGTTGGGGCACAAAAATGACTACGCTCGGAGGTATGGGATGGGCTAGTGTGATGCCTAGAGGAGGTAGTGTTTCATTGCGTGAAATGGTCTTTCTTTGCTTACGAGATACTTCGGGCTAGAGAGTGTAGGTCCCTTAAGACCCTGACACAAAAATATGTCAACTTCGAGAGTGACTATCAGACTTCATGACAACCTAGAGAGGACTCATCTAATCGATCACCGCGGTATAGGGACCCTCTACAATATGCTCTCTCTGTTTTTTCCTTCTCATTTCGGTGTTTCTCCCTGTCCTATTGCTTGCAAACGTGTGCAATAGTGCAGTTGGAGCTAGTGTAAGGTTGTCAAACACTATATTTTGCAAACGGTGGGTCGTGGCAGAAAGAATTGGCAGAAAACTAAAGAGCCAACATGTCCAGGGGGGGCTTAGGTGAAGCGCTAGAGGGACGGTAGGTTATTGTTTTTGTGCATGAAAGGGTCGTTGCTTCCGGGCTACTTCGTTTGGGTGGTCCCTTAAGAGCCCTGAGACCAAAATATATTTCAAGTTCGACGGGTTACTACTCAGACTGCATGGCACCTAGAAAGGCCTCGTCTAATCCAACACTCAGTGTAGTAGAGACCCTATACAATAGCATTTCTTAGTTTTTTCCTTCTCATTTTCCGTTGCTCTCGCTATCCCTATGTTTGTAAACGCGCTGAATAGTTCAGTTGGAGCTAGTGTAAGGTGTCAATACTATATTTTAGAAACGGTGGGTCATGGCACCAAACTGACTATGCTGGAACATCTGAGTGGCTAGGTAAATGCTAGAGGAGGTGGTGTTTCAATGCGTGAAACGGTCGTTGCTTCCGGGCTACTTCGTTCGGGCGTAGTCCCTTAAGAGCCCTGAGACCAAAATATCGTTCAATTTCGACGAGTGATTACTTAGACTCTGTGGCACCCAGAGAGGCCTCATTTTAATCCAATCTCGTGTGTAGGGACCCTTTACAATATGCTCTCTCTGTTTTTTTCCTTCTCATTTCGGTGCTCTCCGTTGTCCTATTGTTTGTAAATGCGCGCGAAATAGTGCAGTTAGAGCCAGTGTAAGGTTATCAAAACCCTATAGTTTGCAAACGTGTGGGTCGTTGCACCAAACTGACTACACCAGAACATCTGGGTGGCCAAGTGAACGCTAGAGGAGGTGGTGTTTTGGTGCGTGAAAGTGTCATTGCTTCTGGGCTACTTCGTTCGGGCGTAGTCCCTTAAGAGCCCTAAGACCAAAATATTGTTCAACATTGACGGGTGACTACCCAAACTCCGTGGCACCTAGAGAGGCCTCACCTGATCCGACACCTCGACATAGGGACCCTCTACAATAGCCTCTCTTTTGGTTTTTCCTTCTCATTTTGGTGCTCTCACTATCCTATTGTTTGCAAATGCGTGAAATAGTGCAGATGGAGCCAGTGCAAGGTTGTCAAATGCTATATCTTGCAAATGGTGGATCGTGGCACCAAATCGAATGTGTTGGCACGTATGGGTGGCTAGATGAACACTAGAGGAGGTGTTGTTTTGGTGCACGAAAGTGTCTTTGCTTCTGGGTTACTTCGTTCGGCGTAGTCCCTTAAGAGCCATAAGACCAAAAATATTATTCAACTTCGACGGGTGACTTCCCGGACTCTGTGGCACCTAGAGAGGCCTCGTCTTATCTGACACCTCGGTGTAGGGACCCTCTACACTAGCCTCTCTTGTTTTTTTCCTTTTCATTTCGGTGCAATCGCTGGTCCTATTGTTGCAATGTGCAAATAGTGTAGTTGGAGGAAGTGTAAGGTTGTCAAAACTATATTTTACAAATGATGGGTTGTGGTACAAAACCAACTACATCGGCATGTCTGGGTGGCTAGGTGAATGCTAGAGGATGAAGTGTTTCAGTGTGCGAAATGGTCGTTGCTTCCAGGCTACTTCGTTCAGGCGTAGTCCCTTAAGAGCCCTGAGACCAAAATAATCGTTCAACTTCGACGGGTGACTACTCAGACTTGGTGGCACCTAGAGAGGACTCATCTAATCTGACACCCTCCAGTTAGGGACCCTCTACAAATAACTTCTCTTATTTTTTCCTGTCATTTCAGTGCTCTCGCTGTCCTGATTGCTTGCGAACGCGTGAAATAGTACAGTTGGCGCCTAATATATGTTGTCAAATGCTATATTTGCAACATGGGTCAGGCAGTAAACTAACTGAGCCGACATTTCTAGGTGGCCAATGAAGCTAGAGGAGGTGTGTTTTTTTTGTGTGAAAAGGGGTCGTTTCTTCTCCGGGCTACTTCGTTCAGGCGTAGTTACTTAAAGCCCTGAGATAAAAAAGATTGTTCACTTCGACGGGTTTCTACTTTAGACTCCATGACACCTAAGAGGCCTCGTCTGATCCAACCCTTGGCATAGGAACCATATATACTACCTGTGATTGTTTTTTGCCTGCAGAGGCAGCCTCGTCTGATCCACACCTGGCAGAGGGAACCATATATAATAGCCTTTATTAGTTGTTGCCTTCTCATTTTGGGTGCTCTCGCTGTCCTTTTGTTTCCAAACACATGAAATAGTGCAGTTGGAGCCAGTGTAAGGTTGTCAAATGCTATATTTTACAAACGGTGGGTCGTGGCACCAAACTAACCACACTGACACATCTGAGTGGCCAGGTGAAGGCTAGGAGAGGTGGTGTTTTGGTGCGCGAAAGGGTCGTTGCTTCCGGGCTACTTTGTTCGGGCGTAGTCCCTTAAGAGCACTAAGACCAAAATATTATTCAACTTCGATGGGTGACTACTTGGACTCCATGGCACCTAGAGAGGCCTCGTCTAATCTGACACCTTTGCGTAGGGACCCTATAAAATAGCCTCTCTCGGTTGTTTCCTTCTCATTTTGGTGCTCTCGTTGTCCTATTATTTGCAAACGCGCGAAATAGTGCAGTTCAAGCTTGTAGAAGGTTGTCAAACGCTATATTTTGCAAATAGTGGGTCATGGCATTAAACTGACTATGCTGACACATCCAGGTGGCTAGGTGAATGCTAGATAAGGTGGTGTTTTGGTGCATGAAAGGGCCGTTGCTTCTGGGCTACTTCATTTGGGCGTAGTCCCTTAAGATCCCTGAGACCAAAATATTGTTCAACTTCAACGGGTGACTACTTAGACTTTGTGCCACCTAGAAAGGTGTCATTTGATCCGACACCTTAGAAAAGGGACCCTATACAATAGCCTCTCTCAGTTTTTTCCTTCTCATTTTGGTGCTCTCGCTGTCCTATTGTTTGCAAACACGTGAAATAGTGCAGTTGGAGCTAGTGTAAGGTTGTTAAACACTATATTTTGCAAACAGTGGGTCATGACACCGAACCGACTACACCGAAACATCTAGGTGGCTAGGTGAATGCTAGAGGAGGTGGTTTTTTGGTGTGGGAAAGGGTCGTTGCTTCCTAGCTACTTCATTCGGGCATAGTCCCTTAAGAGCCCTAAGATGAAAATATCTTTCAACTTCGACGGGTGACTACTCGGAATCCGTGGAACCTAGAGAGGCCTCGTTTGATCTAAAACCTCGGTGTATGGACCCTCTACAATATCCTCTCTTATTTTTTTCGTTCTCATTTTGATGCTCTCGCTGTCCTATTATTTGTAAATGCGCGAAATAGTGTAGTTGGAGCCAGTGTAAGGTTGTCAAACGCTATATTTTGCAAACGGTGGGTCATGGCACCGAACCAACTATGCTGGCATGTCTGGATGGCCAGGTGAACACTAGAGGAGGTAGTGTTTCGGTGCGCGAAAGGGTCATTGCTTCCGGGCTACTTCGTTCGATCGTAGTCCCTTAAGAGCTCTCAGACAAAAATATCGTTCAACTTCAACGGGTGACTACTCGGACTCCGTGGCATGTAGAGAGCTCTCATTTGATCCAAAACCTCAGTGTAGGGACCCTCTACAATATCTCCTCTTAGTTTTTCCTTCTCATTTTGGTGCTCTCGATGTCCTATTGTTTGCAAACGTGTGAAATAGTGCAATTGGAGCCAGTTTAAGGTTGTCAAACGCTATATTTTACAAACGGTGGGTCGTGCCACCAAACCGACTATACTGGCACATTTGGGTGGCAAGGTGAATGCTAGAGGAGGTGGTATTTTGGTGTGTGAAAGGGTCATTGCTTCCAGGCTACTTTGTTCGGGTGTAGTCCCTTAAGAGCTCTGAGACCAAAATATCATTCAACTTCGACAAGTGACTACTCGGCCTTCGTATCACCTAGAGAGGCCTCGTCTAATCCAAAAATTCAGCGTAGGGACCCTCTATAATAGTCTCTGTCAGTTTTTCCCTTCTCATTTCTGTGCTCTCGCTATCCTATTGTTTGCAAACACGTGAAATAGTGTTGTTGGAGCCAGTGTAAGGTTGTCAAACGCTATATTTTGCAAACAGTGGGTCATGGCACCGAACCGACTACACCGGCATGTCCGAGTGGCTAGGTGAATGCTAGAGGAGGTAGTATTTTGGTGCATGAGAGTGTCGTTGCTTCCGGGATACTTCGTTTGGGCATAGTCCCTTAAGAGCCCTGCGACCAAAGTATCGTTCAACTTCGACGGGTGTCTACTCAGACTACGTGGTACCTAGAGAGGCCTCATCTAATCCAAGACCTCTACGTAGGGACCCTATACAATAGCCTCTCTCAGTTTTTTCCTTTTCGTTTTGGTGCTCTCACTATCCTATTGTTTACAAATGCGCGAAATAGTGTAGTTGGAGCAAGTGTAAGGTTGTCAAATGCTATATTTTACATATGGTGGGTCATGGCACCGAACTAACTACACCGGTACATCCATGTGGCCAGGTGAACACTAGAGGAGGTAGTGTTTTGGTGCGTAAAGGGTCTTTGCTTCCGGGATACTTCGTTCAGTCGTAGTCCCTTAAGAGCCTTGAGACCAAAATATCGTTCAACTTTGACGGGTGACTACTCGGATTCTGTGGCACCTAGAGAGGCCTCGTCTGATCTGGCACCTTGGCGTAGGGACCCTCTACAATAGCCTCTCTTGGTTTTTTCCTTCTCATTTCGGTTCACACGCGTAGTTATGGTCCTTGTAAACACTTGGGGAGGAGTCGTTTTCAAAATTTACAACATTTTCAAAATTTACCAACATTTCAAATTTAAACAAAACATTTTCAAAATTTACAACATTGTCAAAATTACAAACATTTTCAAAATATTACACTTTTTCAAAATTTAAAACATTTTCAAAATTTACAACTTTTTCCAAACTGTTACAACGTTTTTAAATTTACAACATTTTCAAAATTTACAACTTTTTCAAAATTACAACATTTGCAAAATTTACAACTTTTTTAAAATTTACAAACTTTTTCAAACAATGAAAGCTTCTCTTTAGCTTCAAGAATTTAAAATTCTCTACTAATAGTGCCAACCACGTGAAGGTGGAAGCTTTTCTGGCACCAATTAACCTAAACATAAAAGTGTTACTCAAAGAAAATTTAAGTTTCAATCAAAACCATATACTATCTATATATGTACAAATACATAAATTTAAAATAAAATATATTCAAACTTAAATCTAGATCTTTAAACTAAAAAATTATATATATATTGAAAAGAAATTATATATACCCGACATGAGCATTGTAAATTCATTCCAATGAACCATCAAGATTGGATCTACTCTGAATAGCAGACAAGATTGCTTCATGATCTGACTCTCGAACCTTCCAAAGAATCTTGTTATTAGGCCTTCCTCGATATCATACAGCTGAATATTTGTTGCTAGAAGTAGATGTGAATATAAGAGTATTTTCTTGTGTGTCTCAAATTTTTCAAACACCAAAATAGAGGAGTTTTTTAATGGATACTGTCGAAGCCAAGTTCCAGTAACTACCATTGACCCTGTAGGATACTCAATATCTTCTTCATCTATATAATAGGAGAATTCAACTTCTTTCTTTCCTCGATGCAACGACATAATAAATAGTTTGTTCCTTCTTCATTGTCTTCTATCGCAATTACTGTGAACACATGTCATGTAAAAAATAACCAAGGTTGAACAACTCAAATTTAAATTACATATTAAAATTTCAATGGACATAACTCAATACAAAAATTAAATAAATAACCATAAATACCTTGTCACACCAAAATCAAAATTTTGTCAAAGTCCTTGGATGTTGTAACTTCATTTGCAGAAACAAGTCGTAATGCTTGTGGAGGTTGATAACTAGGAAGCAGAGTTAGAGGCCTACAAATCCATCCTTCCACCCATTCTTGTGAATCACACTCAGCAGTGACAAATTCGATATAAGATGCACAAAAACATGTCAACTTTCTTGTCCATATGGCCCACGAAGTAGCGTCTGAGCTACAAAATGAGTGCATATCACTAGACCCAGTGACTGTCATACAATCCTCGTAGTTAGCAATATGTTGTTCCTCTATCAACCAAAAATATCTGCAAACTGTGGAATTTTCTTGAGAACCTTGGGCCATGTTGTCAGTACACCATTCCACTATGCTCTTTGCATCTTTTAATTTAGCACCATCTTTGTACTTCAACTCTTCTCTTGCAAGAGCTCTTTTCACACATGCCCCTGCACCGTTATGCTCTCCTTTTCCATGTCCAGCCTCAATGAAACTCCAAATATGTTACACACCCATCTTGATGTGCATTCTACTAATCCAATAAAATATTCATGCATTCTTAAACTGATACATATAATTATCTGACCATATATAATGTTGTTTGAAGTGGATGTCCCTATCAGACAAGTTTCTATAAAATAACTGGAAACACCTTTGCACAAATTCAATATAATGAGTACGATCATCACTGATATAAAAGTGGCACTCTCTTAAAAAAAATTACCATTCTTTGTACTTTTAGGAGAATGTAGAAATGCTATATGAACAAAAATGGCAACTTGTACTGAGTTATAATATTGCGATTGAACCTCCATTTGTGGTTGCAATGTGTAATTCTCTGTAAAATCGACCACTAAAACAATAGTACCAATAGAAAATGTGTCTTTTCATATCTTGAATTTTCATCCAACCATCAAGCTCTATGTGTATGCCTCGCATACTCATAAACAATTTCATCCTTAAATTTTCTCATAAATTAGAAAATGGGCATTTGTTCTGTAACTAGCTCACACCATTTCAACTCTTTTCCATCTTTCAACTGGTATACAACTGATTTATATTTATCAAACTCAACTAAATTATGTCCTATTGTACATTCAATTTGCTCATGGATGCAACTTTCCAATTTAGGTAATACGCCGCATGTACTACAACTTCCATCTAAATAATCATGACTATACAAATATTGTCCAACTTCTTTTTCACAAAATATAGTAGAAATTAAATCCCTGGAAGATATTGGTGGAACTTGAACACCACATTCTGATAACATAGTTTCAGAATGAAAATTAGAATGAATACGTAAAAATTTAGCATAATGCATCGCAAATTCAACATGTTTCCTACAACAACAAGTGGTGCGAGCATGCTTGATTTTCACATAGAATGGTTTCAACATTTCAAAAAATGTTGACTAATTTTAATTTCCAGATTTTCTTGTTCAAACTTACGAAAAAATTGAGTTTGAGTTATATCTAAGAAATGCTTTGGATGTGGTTCACGATTAGTAGAACCAACTCTCCGTTTTATAACATCTCTTGTATTAGGTGAAACTCTTGTGTTATCATGCCAAAATTTAATAAAAACTTCTCTAATAGCATCATAATTATTTTTCTCCTTACGCAGTGCTATAGCAGAAAATACCCAAAAATCGACATTATTGAGTGATTGAAGGATATTACGTGTTTCAATTGCTTTCATTAGATTTTTTCAATTGACTTGCAACATTCAACTTGTTTGCATAATCAAATGTTGTTTTTTTATTGATTCACTTACAACACTAGTAGCAAATACATGACGCACAATATTACTATCCCTAGTGTGTCTCTTGACACCAACAGTGTGATATGCATCATGAAGGTTTTCAACAATTGTAGAGGTTTGACCACATATATTAGATGTTGTCAATCCTAAGGTGTTTAATGTAGGTCTCATTTTAATCAATTTCATCAAACTAACAAATAACTGACATCTTTGGGAATCATTTCAAATTTCAAAATGATTATCCCAAATTTCAGTTGCTTTTTTTTTTTTTTGTCGTTCAAAAATTTTGTCAGACATTGGTTTCAAATTTTTTCATCAATTTCAATTAAAAAATTAGGTTTCTTATGTAAAATCCTAGGAGGTGTTTTTGTCAAATTTTGCTTGTCTACGGTTTCAACATGAATTTCCTTATTCACATTTTCATTGTCTCCTTCAATTTCAACATTTGCTACATCATGAGTATTTAATTCTTCTTCAACATTGAAAGTAAAAAATTCTTCATCACGAGTATTTAATTCAACTTCAACATTGACAGTAGAAACAATACCTAGTTCTTCATTGCCTACTATAGTTGGGATTGAAGATGAACCTCTTCTAGATTCATGAAGTTTCTGCATTCGCTCAGCATTTTGAATTTTGCTGGCCTCTAGTTCGTTTGGTTTTCTTTTACTTAATGACTTCGTTTTTTGTCTCCCATGATGTTTTTCTTCCGGTGACAAGAAAAATGTGTAGAAAAAGACATAATTTCACAATAATTCATACGGTAAGGTCAGAGAGTAAAAATTGCATGGTAATTCAGACATTGGGATGTGTGTAAATATGATTTATGAACCGTGAACGTGCTTTATAAACCACGATCACGGTTTATAAAGCACGCTCACTGTTTATGTTAAAAGACCGTGATCGCGCTTTATAAACCGTGATCATGGATCTATCTGCCAAACCTAAGCCTTGGAAAATCTTTGTTTTTCCCCAACCAAAGCTATGGAAGGTCATTATGAAGTGTAAACGGTCAAAAACCTCAAATATGCTCTTCTAAAGACTTGAACCATTGTAAAAAACTGAAAACATTTCACAAAAATGGTACCATTGCGTAGGGGAGACTCTTAGCTTTGTAGAAATATTGTTTTTAAAGTGAATAGAATAAGATAAATTTCATTTTATAATTTTTACTAATAATAGGTCTTTAAGGCATTTTTTCCCGTGAATGTTCATGTCTACGTTTAAGACTGTAACTTTTGTTTCACTTATCAAAAATGATAAAAATTATATACCATCCAAGTGTGGACAAATTCTATACACATTAAAAAAAGATATTTGATTTCAATATTTTTTGATATAGTTATGGCAGAAAACGGAAAGTGCTCCGTTTTCCTAAATATTTTCAGACCACTTTCACGGAAAAAATCATAAAAAAAAATCATGCTAAAAACAATAAAAAATAAAATCCATCCCAATATAGACAAACTACAATCTAACGTTTCACCAAAGGAAAAAACAAAAAATAACAAGATTTGGTCATCCAAAATGAGGGCAAAACGGACTACAATCTTATAAAAATTTTCAAAAAAAAAACTAAGTCATATAATTTTAAGTGTTTAATATAGTTAAACTTACCCCTTTTTTAAAAAAATTAGTAGTCTAGAAACTAGATTCTGAATCTATGATTCATATTATATAAATTTTACTAATTTAGAGTGCGTTATAGCTAATAATCCCTACAAGTTTAGATTTTGCTATTTTTTCAAATTATGACGTCCAAGGAGTGACCCTATAGTGTCCCATCAATCTTCCTGCACTACCCACCAAGCGCGGGGGCTCACCAGTGTCTCCTGGCACAGCTCCAAAGTAGACCAGAGGCAGATCCTCAAATGCGAACTGGCTCTCCACGTATGCCATGGTTGACAAAGTTGCACTGAGCTGCATGAAAAAAATTCTAAGTCTAAAGGTAGGGCCAGTAGAAACACCACGTGTCTCCCTGGTTGCAAGCCACAGGGCAAACCAAAGAGGTGAATTTTTAATGAGTGCAGTCCCTCCATGTGGACAAGACTTGAGTTGTGAAGGACCTTAGATTTCCAAGTGTCCCATTGAAGCGCTCCACTCAGAAAGGGCCACGTTTTCCACTATGCAAGAGATAAAATTGACGGGAAAAACCACACCGTCACACCGTAAAATGCAAGGGAGGAAATCACCCATTGTCGCTTGGAAATGAATTTTCTTAAGGTCCAAATAATTTGACATGATATAAAGCCCAAATATGATCCAAAGGACCGCATCCAATCAGGAAAGGAACACAGTTCAAAAATGTTGAGATATAAATTGACAAGGGAAGAAAAACCACACCTGCAATCGTAAAAGGTAGGGAAATCACATTTGTGCCAGACATGAAATCTTTCTTAAGGAAAAATAATTTGGAAATGATATAAGCCCAAATGTGAATTCCACTGAGCTCAGCCAATCAGAAAGGACCACGTTTCCACAAATAGTGGGACAAAAAGGACAGGGAGGGAAAAACAAAATCTGGGTGTGGAAAAAACATAGAAGGCAGGGAAGAAGGAAAAAATGAGTTTAAGCCAAGTTAAAATTATTTTCACATGGAAAGAGGAATGCAAAAAAAACTTCTGGAACTTAAAGTGATCCTCGACCAGGAAGGATCGATCATGGCAACCAAAATGCAGGGATTAGCTTAGGCTTCACATTTAACATGGGAGATAGGAAATTGAAAGAGCCGCAAACTGAAGGAATTTCCAAGGACAAAAGGGGTTGAGATCAAAGTGAGCACAACACATAAACAAATATGGAAGAGTGAAGCTGCTCGCTTAGTCAACCTTATTCCAATAAGGCGGAGAAAGAGAAGACCCTCATTTTTTATTAGGCCCCGACCCTAACCATATAATAATAGGGAATATTGACAACTTTCGTAACTTCACAATTATAATGGATTCACAATAACACACACATCATATGTTCAACACCCATGCAATTTATTTTCACAAATCAATCTTTCAGGAAGTTAACAAAGGGTAATTTGCATCTTTTCCAAAACAAGCACATAGAAAGATACAATTTTCATCACAATCACCAAAGCTTAATAGTAGGCCAAAAGGAGACAAGACTAGGAAGTCTTCTACTTGGGCCATTCCATGTGAATAGATCCCACAATGTGACCTCCAAAGTGCATATAAAAATCACACAACAAACACCTTATTTCTCCCTATTTAAATGCAAGAATAACATAGAATTTTTTCTCCACTAGGGTGGAGCACCTCTCCCAAACTCCTTTCAAATTTTCCTCACCACTACCCATTTTCCTCCACAAATAACTCCATTTCCTTCTACTACCACCCTCTTAAGGGCAATCTTCCCATCCCAACATAAACATTAACAAACACACAAACATACACTCAAATAAATAATTATTTCTCAATCAAAACTATACAATAATAAATCAAAGGGGTAAGGCATACATTCCATCAAAAGGCTTTGAATATTCCAACGTAAAGCTTCAATCCAAGAAAAAATCCCGCATAAATATTTCTCCCCAAAAGCTCCAAGCAACGAACCCCAAACTCAAAAATTCCAAACAAATTCAAGAGAAGGAATGAGAACAAGTAACCTCCCCAATATTCTTTAATTAACTTCAATAAAAATTAAAAGAGGTGAGGATGATAGGGTTGCTCCATGTAGGATGACCTTCATCTTTCCTCAATTCCAACTACAAAGTCAACAACAAAGACAAATTCCTAAGAAATTAGTAAGTAAGAGATGACATCACACGTAACACTCAACAGGCCACTCCATAATTCCAAGGACATATAAATGAGGTTGAAGTTGAAAATTACTTTAATTTTTCATTTTCACCAAAATATTGCATTATGACGGCTAAAATGGACTCCTACTTCATAAGTATGGTTGGTGGGTTGAATTTGAGAGGCCAAGGACAAGGTTACATTGTCCCAAAAGATCAAAAACATGTCCACTAAGTAAAAATTAGAGATAGGTTAAAGGAGAGGAAGAGTGACACACTTTCAAAATGCAGTTAAATCTACTCATCATAAGCAAAGATCAATGACCATGCTACCCTATGAACTACCTAATTTTTCACAACGTCATTTAGTTACTAATTAAGGTAAATTAACTAATTAAAAAGCATATCAACAAAGTACTAATAAAGTTACTATATTTAAAAATAATGAGATACGTGCCACCAAAAATAAAACCATGATTAAACGAGGGAAACATCATAACCTATAGACACACACATGGGTCACCCCTAAGGGAAACCTCTAACAAAGAAGTACATTAAACAAACACCATATATAACAAAACATTTCAAATTGGTCCCTAGCCCCTTCCATTGTATAATGATTTATTTTCCTGCGAGTAGAAAACAACAATGACCTCTTTGGCCCTCCCGGCCCCCACTTCAATAACCTCACAGCCCGCCCTACACACTTACATATGATTAATAATCTCATAAAAACTCACGCAATTCTCTCAACTGTCTACAATTTTTAATTAATTTGATTTTATATTTACTAACATCAATGGAGAAAAAGATAGTTTGACATCCAAACATAGAATGTGTCACGAATATATGTGTCGGGTCTAAACTCAGAAACAATGCAAATAAATATGTATAAAAATTCCACGGAATGTCAGCTATCATATCCGAATCCAAATGTCTATATAATTATCACCAGCTAATCAAAATATAATAATCATAATGCAATGTCTCTAATCAATAGTAATAAGTAATCAAAAACATAGTGGGATACGTGTGAAGGGAGTCGAAGATTACAATCTGCTGGTTGATGACAGGTTTATAAAAACTATGCTATTATGAAAGTGGGTTTTCTCTATTAAGAATTTATTAGAGAAAAATCTCCTCAAAAAAACTACATCTATATAGGCGACATAATATGGGTAATATTTGAAAATGTAATATAATGAGTTTTCATTGATTCCGATGATTTCATTTTTCCTAAATGAGGAGATGACTCATGTCACAAATATGCTAAATCTTCTATCAGAATCATCCCTCACTAGACCACCCCAAATAATTACAAATCAATTTTAGTTGAGGAAATTAAAAAGAATGAGATTTTATTTCTAGCTTAGTAATATGATACTAATTAATTAAGACAATAGACAATAATTGGATATTCAAATATGCATAAAACTTGTGGAAACAATGTGGTTAGGGGAAACGTATTGCAATAGGATGTTTACACAATTTTTTACAAAAAAACTTGATCAAGATTAATAAGAATTCGAACAATATTTGATACATTTAAAAGGACACAAAAATTGAAAAATACCATATAATTGGCAAAAGAAAGAGAAAGGTTGTAAATCTTATTCAAATTAAAAAATATAAGCGCATGTTTATGTTAATATAAGAGCCCAAACTGAATATCAATCTACATACTATATACGAGTAATCGGAAATAACAAAGTTGTTAATGTGAATGGAAATTTAAGATTAAAACAATGATTATAGGATTCAAATGTCAAGAATCAACATGATATGCATTTGCAGTTCTTTATCAAGGAGTAATACAACCGATTCTGCCTATATGGAGTTCTTTACCAATTTATGAGCCATAGTTGAAAACTTAAAACACTCAATGTTTTATGTTATCAGAAATTATAATTCTACCTTGTACACTACAAACCAATGGTCTAGGAAATATTTCATAATTTTGCAATCTTCATGTATTCATAGGTAAACCCATAACAAACTTTTGTAGAGAAAATTTGGTTTGAAAATCTAGATTCGTCTTT
>CM034153.1:565552065-565946938 GCA_019776745.2 Taxus chinensis | reverse complement strand
ATATTGGAGTGTATAAAATTGTGCATGTCATAGCCTTACTTACTCATTTATTAGCATTGGTGTTGTGTTTTGACTTATTAAGTTGGAATTGAGGAAAGATGAAGTGGCATCCTACATTGACCACCCACCCATCATACTCACCTCCTTTTGTATTATTTATGTTAATCTGGATTATTTGGGGTTACCTGTTCTCATTCGTACTCTTGCATGTTTTTTAATTTTGGCTTTCATTCTTGCTTGGAGCTTTTGGGGAGTTACTTTATGGGGTATTTTTCTTGGATTGAATCTTTCAATGGAAAGGTAGGTATTACTCATTTTATTTTTTATTGTATATGTTTTTCTTGAGAAATATGTGATTGTTTGAGTGTATGTTTTATGTGTTGTGAATGTATTATGTTCAGAAGGGTATATTTCCCTTAAGAGTTGTGTATGAGAAGAAAATGGACTTATTTTGTGGAGGGAAAAGAGAGTTAGTGAGAAAAATGTGGAGGGAGTGTGGGAGAGGTGCTCCACCTATGTAGAGGAAAAAGGTTTCTATGTTTTACTTGCATTTGAATAGGGAGTAATAAGGTTTTGTGTGTGATTTTGATAGTTCACTTTGGAGGTATTGGATGGACCCTCTTCCCACATGAGAGGCATAAGGAGAAGAATCCATATTCTTGTCTCCTTTTGGCTTACTATTAAGAATTTTTATGGTGAGTAAAATGTGAATCTTTCTATGTGCCTTTTTTGGAAAAGAATGCAAAATTACCCTTTGTTGAACTTGCTTGAAAGATTGATCGATTGTTAAATATATTGCATGAATTTTGAAAATATGCATGTGTGTGTTATTGTGGACGCCACTATAATTTTGAAGTTGTAAAAGTTGCAAACATTCCCTATAGTTCTATGGTTGGGGCTCGGGGTCCAATAAGAAGGATGGATTATCCCCTTTATTAGAATAAAGGTTGGTCAGAGAGCATCACCTACTCCCCCTTCCTTATATTGTGATTCAAAAGTGAAGAGATAGAAGAGTGCTAAGTTGAAGCCTGGAGGATGATATTGAAAAAAAAACTTTAGTATTTGAGCCCAATGGAAGAATCCTATTTTTATAGAGTTGGCCATGTTGTTTCAACTTAGAGTGAAAGGCTTTTAAATCTTGTATTATAAAACGGAGAGTCCTTGTAAATTTTTATTTATCAAATCTTGTATTGTTGAAAGAAATAACTTTGGAATTGTATTGAAATGGAAATGTTCATTTCAATTTTATATTTTAAGTCAAAATTTGTATTATGTATGCATTTTTATATAAACAAATGGTTTTTTGGTATGAATAATATATGTGATTTCCCTTTTAGTATTGTTTTCAAACTTGATTTAAAAAGGAACAAGAATTTTCATTTAAGTATGTTATAGTTTCATTCTCTTCAAATGAATATGTAAAAAGAAATTATTTGAGTTGTGGTTGTAGCCAAATTTTAAGTAGATGTTGCAAGGAAATTTTCTTAAATTTAGTAATCTTAATCCAGAAAGAAATTCTCTCCCCTATCTTGCATTTAGTTGAATGGAAAATATATAAGTTCATTATCTCACCTAGTTAAATATACTTAAATTATATAAACTACATATGCCTTTATATTTGTTATATAGATAAACTTGAATTGATATGTGTGTGTGTGTGTGTGTAGATAGATAGATAGATAGATAGATATGTGTGTGTTGTGTGTGTGTGCGTGGTGTGTGGTGTGTGTGTGTGTGTGTGTGTGTGTGTGTGTGTGTGTGTGTGTGTGTGTCTATATATATCACACACACACACACACACACACACACACACATATATATGTTATATTAAAGAGAACAATCTTAGACTTATAATGTGCAATTTAAAAAGGAAAAAAAAAAACTATCTACATATAAGTATATATATTTTTACCACTAATAGAAGTGTATAGATTAACCAAGTTATTGTATACTATAATATTGATCTATATATATTAAATAGAGACATGTATATAAAAAAAATTATATAACACACACACCCACACACACACACACACACACACACACACACACACACACACACACACACACACACACACACACACACACACACACACACACACACATATATATGTTATATTAAAGAGAACAATCTAGACTTATAATGTGAAATTTAAAAAGGAAAAAAAAACTATCTACATATAAGTATATATATTTTTACACTAATAGAAGTGTATAGATTAACCAAGTTATTGTATACTATAAATATTGATCTATATATATTAAATAGAGACATGTATATTTAAAAAAATTATATAACACACACCCACAACACACACACACACACACACACACACCACACACACACACACACACACACACACATATATATATATATATATATCATTTTATATATAAAAATAAAATTTGAAAACAATGTTTGAAATTAGGTTTGGCCTTTGCATTAGTGTGTCTATATATATATATATATATATATATATATATATATATAACTATAGTGGGGTGGCGGCAGGCACCTCCACCCAAATCCATATAAAACTATGAATAGGGATGGTGCGCCACCCACCACCCATATATTATATAAGCCCAAACTCTATTTAATGAAACAAAAATCCATCCTTAATAAAAACCAAGGCCATACTCTCTTACCAACGCCGTGTTTGTTAAATTCAAACCTATATTTAAGTAAATAATAATATTATATATATTACAAACTACCCTATTCTTGGACACATTTCCTCAGGTCGTCTATAGTAAATAAGTTTTTTTAAAGAAGACAAATACAAAATAAATGCATAAATATATATACTCCAAACCCTAGACCTGTGAATATATCTCATTTTATGAAAAATGAAACGGGGAAAATAATTCCCATAACCCGAATAGGGTAAATATTCCACAAAATAAAAAAATAAAATAGAAAATAATATGCATGAAAAACCCTAGGAGAGGGATGAGAAAGAATCATTCAAATTTGTGTGTATCCATCTAAAATAAGCAAAAACCATCCATGGCCTCTCCTTGCAAGCTGCATGGATTCCATCCCTCTTGCTTCCTAAATGTGCAAAAGTGAAAATAAAATGAATTAGACAAAAATTACAAAAAAATAATCCCATAAGGATTTTTAGGGATTTGTTGAGTCAAACCTAGATCTAAGGGCCCTAATAGATCTACTCTAATGGTCGATATTTTACCCTACACTTTTAAGTGATGGAAACTTTATGAGACTGGGTTTAAATAAATAGGTATGTGGATTCAACCAATGGGCCCACTAGTTGGTTAGACCAAGTTGTGTTCTTTTATTATGGTTTAGTAAATAAATGATGAATATTTAGTTATGGGTTAAATAATTAAGTAATTGTCCATGGGTTTTTGAGATAAATGGATTTTAATTAATTAAAAGTAGGTGTATAGTTGATTAAATAAATGGGACATGGTTATTATGGTTTTAAGGAAAGTTGCTAAGGTCAGCTTAGGAAATGTATTTTATTAAATTTAAAAGGAACTAAGTGGATTAAACAATGAAATTGGTTAGGAAAACTTTCGCATAAAGTAAAGGAACTTAATGGAAGGAATTTTTTTAAATTGTAAAATATTTTGGGAAATAAATTAATAATACTTAATTAACAATTTGAATTTGATTCATTTTTTAAGGTGTAGAAATTCACAATAACTTAATTGATCGCAAATAATATTTAGAACCTTTTTAAACGAAAATAAATCTTCCTGTAATTTTTTCTAATTAATTACTGGGGTTTACCATGGTGTTTGAGCGTTGTAATTGTGGACGTTACAATATCTAAATTCTAAATTTTATCTCGTTGAATTTCTCAGTAATTTATCACATTTTATTTGATTAAAAATTACAATTTTCTATCACTTTAACTACATAATTCACTCAATAAATTGTATGCGTTATGTAGGAAAACATCATTTTTCTATGAGACCAGTTTAGTGTGAAGGATATTGTTGTTTTATCTTCATACAATTTTCTAGCTACAATGATATTAGATTTATAGTAATAAATTTAAATTAATCTTACTAATAACATTATGATTTAGATTTTAATAGGGGTAAATGGATCCACATTTTTATGTCACATGTGAACTGAGTGAAAGGAAAATTGTGTATAATTTGGTGATAATTAATTAGGAAATATTATACCAACAAAGAAGATCATTAAAGAAGGGTAATATTATGGCAAAGATTAGATGTTAGGAGAAGAAGGAAATTGATGTGGCTATTGAATCCCTCTAAAAGGCAAGAATGTTGTCGTTGGTTTTCAAAACAATTCAAAAAAAATTCCTCCATTATATAGAGGAATTTGTATAGTGAGTAGGAAGAATATGAGAAATGTAGTGATACAATTTGAGAGCATCTTAAACAATGTTTAAGTTGAGATAACTCATCATAAACCTTCATTGTGAGAGGGATAATTGATAAATTTATTAAGATCTATTTTTAGGTTTTTTTATCAAAATATGGCACCAACTACTGTAGATGCTCATAAAAATGTAGGTTTCTTGTTAATAATAACAAAGGTCAAATATCATGCCTATTATTCCTTAATTTGTAAATTATTAATTATAAATATTTGGCGTGATCAATAGAAAATGTGAAATTAGACTTTGAGATATATATACACACACGTTTTTTATAACTAAGTTTGTTTGATTTAACAATTCTTTTATACTTAAAGATTCTCCAAAGCCATTTTGTAATCTGTACAACTTTCCACTCCATCAAATTTTCAATCGTAACCATTTGAATGTTCTTCAAGATATTAATTATAAACATTTGTTTTTGTATCATCTAAATAAACATTATGCCATGATCAATACGCTTCCTTTGCTAAAGTGATTATTGAGAATTCCCACTTTGATAGGTGTCATCTCCCATATTGTCATAATCGCAAGTAATCCAGTAAGGAGTATCTACGAATTGAAGAAAATCTCCAAGCACACATGAAAATGCTTCACATTTAATGAATGTTAAGGATATGAAATGTTAAGAAGGTGGTGTCAACTAAAAATCCACAAGGAAAATTGTTACATCTAATATTTATTGTTTCCCTGGAAGGTATATATAATTTTGTAAGATAATGGTCTATAAATGCCACAAAACCACCTAGCTGGCCATGTTCTTCAATTATCAAATTCAAATACTACCTTAATAATACATGGGATGTTGACTTCACTCTGAATGTTTGTCTCTAAAGTTTCCCGAGACATGCACAAGTGACATCCCCTTAAATTGATGTGTGTTTTAACTACCCACAAATCGCAATAACTAGCATTGCAAATAACAACTATTGACATTAGCAATATTAATCAACCACACATTTTTTTAATTTGAGATATATATAGAGTATGTTACCTCAAAAAATTCTTCACCCCACCTCATTCCTCATTCAAATGACTAAAAAAAATTCGTATATGGTTAATATGTCCCTATACGTAACAAAGAGGCATTTGGTATTAGTTCCCTTTAACATTTCCCCTACTCTTGTACATATAAACCCTCAAACCCATTCATCAATGAATCTCTTCCTCCAATAATGTTTTCATCCCTCAAGTATAACATCTTCAACATGTCCCTTTCAATATCTCCATTACACCATTAGTGTGTGATTGTTAGTTATAAAAATCAACCTCCTACTAAATGTGGCATCAATGGCTTGACCATGTTTGATAACCATTACACACATAATAGCCATCCCAAGCTATTTGTAGTGTTTAAATGACTATTGCAAGAATATTATCCCTCTAATATTCTATTTAAAATTTTCCATGACCTTATTGCCACGTTCATAAAATGGATCTCTCTTAGATCTAGCAGTCATTATTCCACAATTTATGCTCTCAATATTCATATTTAGAGTTTGTAATGCATGTTTTTTGTGGATGAATGTAAATTAAAATATCCTCCCAAACATGTGGTTAAAACTGAAGTAAAATAAAACAAAATCAACAGATGTTGTGAGAGGGTAGATATGCGTTGACATGTAGTTCAAATGCAGTGTTCTCTTTCCTTGTTGCAAATCATAAAAATACTGCACCTAAAGACTCCTTCCCATAAAAATAAACCCATGCTAAAAAAATGGAAAATCTATATAAAATAAACCCTCATTGTCATATTCATCGATAGGAGATTAACCAATAGTTGTCCAATCAATAGCTTATGTTGGAGTATGATTTTTGGGTTGTATGGAACTTGTAAATATTTCAACCTATTCATTTTTTTTAGAAGGGAGGGATCAAAAAAGTGATGGTTGGTGTTATGTGCACTTAGTTGTATATTTTTTGGTGGACCTATTTTAGATTCAATGCCATCTAAGTCAAAAATGTTGGAATTCAAATGGTGTATAAGAGTGGAAATTTGATTAATTTCATATGGAATGCCACGGAGTATTTCAAGGTAAAGATATACATATTTGTAGTAAGATCAATGAGATTTTTTTGAATTGCAACAAGATTTACTAATGAAGTCATTAAAATCCATTTTGGTAAACCAAATTATCCTAATAACATATATGTCAAGCTCCCCAACCTAGCACAACGTTGATTACTATAACAAGTTGGATTACATATCTATTACATTTATTAAATACATAAAGTGAAGATACATTCTTATAAAAGGTCACGTATATGTCTACATTGGGAACAATACATTTAAATTTATTTCTTATTGTATAACTCAAAATTTTTGGAGAGTTTGAAATGGTACTTGTGTGGGAGAATTGAATTATAAATGGGCAAACCTATGCTTTGAGTTAACAGTAGAAAATGCAATTATTGTTTTGTTATACCTATTATCAATGTAACACTATCTTCAAAATTAGTACTATGTGATGTGCATTTGGTTTCCTCTATTATTAAATACAATACATATTTACATTCAAATTTGTGACATCTAGATTACATATGTGAAAAATACAATAGGAGTGTACATTTTAAGAAAGTTTTTTCTTACAATGGTTACAACATACCTTTGAAATGCAAGCAAGATAGACAATTGATGAAATATTAATGTGGATTGTTTTTTGTAGTGGAAAATGTATTCGATTTGCAAATAAACATAGAATATTTTATTCCTTTTAATTGTCTCATGTATGGGCTACACGCATATGAGAACTCAAGATATGTAGAAATGGTTTTATTACTCAATTGATATATAATAGTACATGCATATCATGTTGGTCTCAAGAGATTTGAATAATATAGTATTTGTTTAATCTAGAATTTTATTCACATAGAAAAACATCAAATTTCGTATTCTCAATGTTATATACATATATTTATATACATTTTAGATCAACATAACTATACATATATGTATTATTTTTATTTCAGTAAGAATTACAACTTTTCTTTTGCAAAGTGCATGTCTCTTTTCGATTTTCATGTGTCCTTTTAAAACATTCCTAAAATTGTGCTATTCAATGACTATTGTTGAATATTTGTGTAAAAATTGTTAAAATGTCATCAAAAAAGGTTCTTCAAAGCACATCGGCTAAACAATTTTTTATGCATCTTTGCATCTATTACTATTTTTTGTTTTCCTTAAAAATTTAATATCATATAATTATGAAATAAACCTTGCAAATATGAGTAACTTCAAATATTATTTAGATAGATAATTTAGTCACAGCTACAAGATGGGTCATCTCTCTGAGGTGAGGAATTAGATAAAAACTAAATGTTAAAAATATTTACACATATTATTACTGTCTTTTATTGTAGCTTATTTTGAGGTATATTTTGACTAATAACTTTCCATGATAGGAAAATTATATAACGGACATGGATTTTTAAAAACATCTTATCACCAACATATCTAGATTTTTAATTTTGTTTCACTTGGATGTTTGATTAATTTGTCACATTCTCTTTGATTTTAAGTTCCAATTTTATATTACTTCAACTACATAATCCATTCATTATTGTATGTATGGTGTATGCAAATGTGATTGTTCCAAGAAACCAATTTGGTGCGAAGGATGTTACAATTTGTTATTGTTATCCATTTTTGCCCACTTGGGCGTAATGGACAATAGGGGATAGTTGGCCTGGGGACTGGATAGGGCTACTATGATAAAATCTAGGTTTGCAGGTCAGATTCATGTTTTAGGGAGTATTTACATCATGAAGGGAAGATTTGGGGCTAATCAGGTCAACTAGGTTATTTCTGGGTCATTCATGGTTCAAGAGCTCTGTCACTGGAAAAAATGGGCCTCGGGGCCCACATCCGGCTCAAAACAACAAAAAATGGCCATTTCGGGGAAAATGTTAAGTTGTAGGCTTTATGTGCTCATTGCTCTCCCTCAGTTAAGAAAAAAAAACTCCTTGAAAAATGCAAAGAATTACGTTAAAAGGCCAATGAGGAGTCAAGATAGGGCCGAGCTAAATATTAGCTCAGCGAGATCTTGCAATGCAAAAAAATTCAGGATAGAACACAAGTTGGCGGGGGTTACGAGTTGTGTTGTAGCACAGATTGTCATGGGGCTAGCTTTGCAACGGACTTCACTAGACAACGTGCGGGCACTAAGACACTTTTTTTTTCTCTCACCTTAGAGGATCAAACTACTCCAGTAGTCCCAAACTACGCCTTTCTCCATCTTCGTCCACCACCCATTCCCCAACTGCATCTCCAACCTGCACAAGTGAACCCTTCCAACACCTTTCATAGCTGCCCGTACAATTTCTCCAGAAGACCACTCGCCGAATGCCACGGCTGCCCATACAACCACCAGGATCTCTTAATATACCTTCTTAGTTCACCTAAGGGAATGCACAACTCATGCCTCCTGACTCATCACTGACCCAACACTCTACGCCGCTGGCCAGCTCACTGTCAAACATCCAACTATTCTGCACAAGGCCCCTAAGGAACATCACATGCCGCTTTCTGTCATCCATCCATGAGTCTGCCTGAGTTTCCACGCTAGTCACCTACGCATGTACCAGCGGGGGAAGTCCTCCTCGCTGATCCTTCCCAGATGTGAGCCTCTACTCACCCCGACCTACTGACTGATCTTTCACCCAAGTCCAACACCACCAAAGATCCCTGCGGGGAGCACTGCAAGCTCGCCATCTATGTGGACCGCATCACATGCGGGTGAGGTACTGTTCTTCCCTCGGCTCGATCCAACCTCTGATCTTGTCCCGATGCCATGGCCACTGACATCGCTGTGCCTACTCTTCGAGACACCCGTCTGCGTCCAGACCGCATTGACTCCTACTCAAGTCTTCTTCCCTGGTTGTCAGCTCACAACACTGCAACTGTATCCATGATGTCCTTGACTCAGCCCACCATGTCACGCATTACCGTGTGAACCATCCTCTATCCACTTCCTAAGTCTCAAGCCTCAGCTTATGCACCCACTCCGCATCCACGCTTCCACTGTGCCTCCGATACATCTATGTGAGCACTCAACTCATCTGCATTGTTTTAACCTCTACAAGGTTGAGGAGCTCGCCACACTTGGCTCACTCGCATCTGAGTTACTTCTCCTCTGTTTCAACCTTCAGGATCCTAGTCTCACTCCATCACACCTCTTGGTTGTTTCCCACATGAACTCTGCTTCTAAGGACATTACCACCTCAAAGGTCTCCCCAAGTCCACTATCACTTAACACTGGAGTCCCATTGTTGATCCACGATGCACATCTCTACATGGACATACTCCGAAAGGGTAGAGTATATCTCCAAGGTCTGTTGAACACCCCATCCTCTGAATGTCCAGTGCACCAAGTGTTCCACACTCCATTTGGTGGGGTTGTGAGTTCACCCCGTTGGTCTTATTGTCTGCCATGTTCATCTAGATCTTTAGGCATGCACTGCACTCTCAATGCAAGGCCTCTATCGATACAAGGTCTTCATGCTTCAGGCCTCTGGGATCGTCCACATGAGGCCCAACTCTCCGCGTACATTGGGTATGTTCTTCGCTCTAAGACACCCTGCAAATCTACCAACTTAGCTTTTGGCTAAACCTTGATTCTGCATCCTTGTCACAGCATGAATTCCCCCATGCACAACTTTACTCACTCCATAGCCCTCAAGAGTTGCTTTGGTGTGCCACCGGAAACTTCCCAGGAGGTCACCCATTTTCAGGGCTTAACTTGTCGCCCAGATTTTCTTAGGCCAATGCATGTGAGGTCTTCAACCCCAACCCATGCCTAGCAGCCATTTTCCTGGTCGGGAGTCCCTCTAGATTTGTTATCCAAAATTCACCCTCAAGGTAATTTTGATAACATGCATCAAATTCTTTAGTCAACAGGAAAATAGATTGAGTCAGGGCAAAAAATTTCATTTTCTAGGGTCCCCTCATAGGTTTCAACTCTGTAGAAGAGAGCAAGTTCTGAGAAAATGGCAAAAAACAAGCTCAAAAAAATCACGAAAAATGGCTAAGTCCTAGTCCTCGCAGCATTTGGGACAGGGGACAAAACGGCGCGAACCGGCCGAAAGGCCGCCAGACGGTCCAAATGGGACATCCGGGCTCAAACAACAAGAGAAAAAATTGGCTATGGAGAGGGTCCATTTAGGGGAAAAGCGGGAAAAAGGGCGCGAACCGACCGAACCGGGCGAAATGAGTCAAGGCAGCCCGAAACAGTGTAAAAGTACACGAACTGATCAGCCGAAATGAGAACTTTTGTCCTGGAACAGTTGGGACAAAAGGGCGCGAACCGGCCGAACCGGGCAATTTGTCTCCGAAAGCAAATGGGACATATGGGCCTCAACCGGCCGGTTCGGCCGAAATGAGAAATTTCAGCACTTTACCAAATGGGACAAAGGGATGCCGAAAAGCTGAAATGTCCGAAAAAGAAAAGTCAACGTTTGGTCCTGGAAACTTCAAACGGCCATAACTTTTGACTCCGAGCTCCGATTTTCATAAAATTGGACCTGAAACGAGCACGACGTCCTCTATGCCACAAAAGCTGGATTTCTTAATTTTAATGAGGGTAGATATATTTAAATTAAGGAAACCGGCTCTAGTCAGTGAATGCTCTTTCCCGTCAGATGACAGAAAACGCCTGCCAGGCCCAAAATAGCTCCCGCACTCAGCCATAACTTTTGCAGATCGCACAAAATTGGTACCGTTGGAATTGTGGTTCCGAGCCCGATGCACAGAAATCAAGAAATTCCAGGTTTGATCAGAATTTTTTTGGGTTTTTTAAGAAAACGTGGCCGGGTTCAGAACAGTGTTTATTTGGTATGGTCATCATTCCTTCTCTGCTGCAGCACATGGGACAGTATGGCGAGCCTTTTGCAAGTAATGTATACCCATTCCACTCAATTTAATGCCGAGTTGAGTTGTAGCACAGATTTCAGGATTGGAATGTTGGGCTCATTGTAAAGGAGTTTTTGAGTAGCCCTGTCAAAATTTCTTTGTGAAGCCAGTCCCTTGTAGTGGACTCCTTGCATGGTGATCGGCCCTTATCTTGTAATAGATTGAACTGTGCATATCATGAAGCAATAAAATATCAGTTTGTGGATATATCTGCTGTGTTTCCTTGCATTCTTCTTGCCCCTTTAATCTTTCTACAAGTATACTCGTGTCTATTTATTATGTTCCTGCAGGAATTCATGTGTGCTTGGAATATTCCTGTGAATGCATTTTGCTGGGGTGAGTCATCACCTCTTCTAGTGTGCACTTTGCCTTTGTCACACATTTGGAGATTACTATCTTTTTCTGGTGTAGCTTTAGTGGGCTTTCATTTTATGCACTCTCTCTCTGGTCCCTTGGACCTCCTGCATTATAGATTGTGGCAGGTAGTTTAGAGCAAGAACCAGCTTTCTCTGGAATCTCAAGTAGCAAGTCCCACAACTTGGAGTACCCATGTTATCCAATCACACTGGATGGTGATCGAAATCTGATCACAACATCCAGAAATAAGACTCCCTGATAGCGCCTCAGAGAAATACCCTGACACGGATGAGGTCTGCCCATCCTGGGGGAGGCAGCGCTCTATGAGCATGGAGACGCACCCCCTTATACATATTGATTGGAATTCACAAGCGAGCCCATCACGTGGTTCGGGAAAAATGATGTGAAATCGGTGTTAGCGAAAATGAGATAGCTCATTATAGCTTGGCAACAAACCATGCAAGTGACAACCAAATCAGATTAGGGTCGAGAAATCAGAGAAATCTTGACACGTGGGTGAGCTTATCAAATGTCCAAGGTAGGAAGGGCTTGAGGGTTTGAGCAAGGGTCTAGGCAGACCAAGCCGACGTAAGAAGACCACGGTATACTCGGCCACAAAGAATAAGTGGCGAGTTGAGAGACGGGACTAAAATCGAGTTGCACATGGAAGATGGGCCATGCAATGCAAATCCAGACGGGTCAAGGATTCAGAGGTTGCGCCACAGGTTAAACAGATAGGTAACGTTAACTTGAGACATACAAAGGGGAGGCCAAAGGATGAATCAAATTTGGACAATGCATGTAAAGCTCACCCGGGCCAGCGGATAGAATGGTCAGTCGTTTGGATGAAGCACAAAGTGTTCGTGTTGGAAAGTAAGAGATCCATTGTTTTAGGAAATCAAGGGCCATGATGGCTCATTTAAAATGAAATAGAGTTCAGTGATGGAACTAAGGCGCTCGACGACATGCCACAGGGGGGCCAAGTCACCAAGCTCATCTAACCCATTACATAGGTAAGAAGGCCGAATCGGCCAATATGGAGAATAATGATCGAAAAAGGGAGCTTGATGGAAATGGTGAGAGGATCAGGCCATAAACATAAGGCCGGCTAAGCCATAAAGATGGAGAATTCAAAAACCTAAAGGAGTCGGCCGGTTTTAGGGTCAACATGAATGGAAGGTGGGGAGGTTTTTCAAATTTTTGGGAAACTTTACTGTGGAAACTTTGGATGAAACTAAGTTTAAAACTCTGAACACCTTTGTCTCTCAAAGTCCAAAATTTAAGACTTCAGGTTGCATGATTTTAGGGAAACGGCGGGGCTTGAATGATGAACACTGCCGGTGAAAAAAAAGAGAAAACTTTGAAATCCAAACTCCGAAATTTAGAGTTCGAAGTTTCAGGAATTTGAGGAATTCTGAGCATCCGATGAATAGTGTCTTCAGGGCTGAATAAAAGGTTAGGAGCGTCCTAGGCAATAGTTTGAATGGACACCCTCCTCAGAAATTTAGTTAAAATATTTTTTCCATAAAGTAAATAAATAAAATATGTTTATATTCTTTTATTTTTAAATTTACATCATGGTCATACTAAAATAATAATAAAAATATATTAATAAATTATCACATGAGGATGAAAAATATTAATCGTAGCAGATGCTTAGAATGCAAAAAATTCAATATTTTATACAAGGCTTCTTACAAGTCTGATTTAGCCATATCAAGTAGGTGACAACAACTCTTTCTTGATATAAAGCACCATTTCTTTGCAAAGATACAAATACGTTTATGTAGCTCCCATGGTTTTATTAAGATTCGTATTTGGACCAAGCCTATGAATTCCTCTATAACAAAATAATAGAATTTTTCCCCAAAAAATTAAGAATAGAAAATAAAATACATTTTGCCTTCAATTATACTCACCTCTACTAGATACACCAGTGACATTATAAAAAATACATTAACATTTTTCTAGAACAAACTACACACCTACATAATATGGAGCTACATAAGAGAATGTGTAACAATACCAACAAAATCATATGTGCTTATCAATATGGGATATTTTCTTTTACTTGCAAAAATATTACAAAACTATTTTATGTGTATGCATGAAATTTATGTTACTATACAATAATATCTACAAATGGGTTGATCAATATTAAATCCTCAGATAAATTATTTAAAAGTTAAGCTCTAAAATTAACTGACAAAAATAAAAAAATTAGATTCAGGCGCCCCCTGACTGTTGGCACCCTAGGAAACTGCCTAGTTTTCCTAAGGATTTGGTCCCCCTCTGAGTGCCTTGAGGTCAGGGAAGAAACCCGAAACCTGTAGTCTGAATACCGGACTTCGGGATTTCGTCATTTTAGAGTTTTTGGTAAGCTCACCCAATGAACATTGCACATGTGATAGATGAAAAATGTGAAATCCGATCAAGGTGAAAGTATGAAATATTGGAATGTGTGTTGTTTTAAGTCAATGTGGTCGGTGCAAGTCAATGCAGAGGTGTCTAGGTTAGGTGATGAGCCAATGTCGACAGGTCACATGCGTTGGACAACAAGCCATTAGGTAGTTGAACGAAATAATTTAGTGACACCTGCAGATCAACATTGACATACTAATGAGTTATTTTTAACTCACCAATGGTATGGGCTGCGAAGATGGGCTGGATCTGGGGCTCGAGACAAAGCAAGCTAAAAAGGAGCCACGTGGAATTGATTTGGTGGTTGAGCCAAAATGGTGTCGGGTTCGACCATGTGGTTGTCAATGTAATGCATGACACAAAGAATGCAAAGGATTGTTCTAGGAGGTTGCAAGAAGTTTGAGGTGATAAGGTGGGATCCACGAACAGGGGCCATGCAAACCATGAAACAGGGTGGAGTTCGCTCGGGACAAGGGCCAAATCATTGGGATTGATCTAGGTGACATGTTAAGCCAACAATAATGACCAACACAGGGCACGATTCAAGTAATTAAAGGTCATCTCAAATAAAGGTAAAGGTAGCTCGATAGATAGCTCACCAACCATCTCGGGAAGTTGGCTCACCCAGTCATGGATTATAATGCAGTGCCAAAACAAGAAAGAAAAAAAATCCTTCAAGAAAACATGTGTAACTCTTTCCATATTTGCCCATTTTTGACAAAATTATAGTCATTGGAGAGATAAGATTGATATCTACATTATGAAGCCATGAAAATGGGATTTTTAGAGGTTTTAAAACACTGAAATTATAGAGACCCTAGAAAACTTGAAATGTAATATCTTGGGCCGAGGATGTCTGTTTTTTTTTTAAAACTAGTCATTGGAATCATGGAGAGATGACCTACAATGTGACACCATGAAAAGTAAAATTTTGGAGGTTTTTAAGTTCTGAAAATGGTGAAAAATTAATAGTACTAGGTAGGTGAGGTGCATTAATGAGGGGTACAGGCTTGCTTTGTTATCCAACAAGGTAAAATAGATGGAGACATGGGTTTTCTAGGTTTTCCCATCCTTGTTGTAGGGGTAATGATGAATTTTATGGGTGTTTGGAAGATATTTCATATTTCCTCTCTCTCTCCCCCCAAAATTTCCTCTATAAAATATAAAGGGGTTGCATAAAATAAGGAGATAGTCATTTTTCTCTTCCCATGCTTCTCTATTATTTTGAGGCTTCAAGCCTTCTTCCAAATCACTGTAATGGATTCATGCCTCCTCTTACTATAAAAATGTACTGTGTAAATTTAATGGAATAATAGAAGTGGTGTTTGTGATACAATTGTCAATCCTTGCATTATTTTCATTACTTTTCCTTACCTCTCACTATGCTTGTAGGATCTGTTTATTTTCTCATGTACATTGCAAGGTTTGGATGTGTTGTATTTATCATGGAATGGTGAATGTTTGAATTTTGTTTTATGGTGCATGACCACCCTCTCCAAGTGCATTTCTCTCCATTTTCTAGGCTAGGAAAGTGTCGAACATCTCCTTTTATTGGTGTATCACTGCTCGTAGTGTAGGTTTTAGTTTTCATGCATCTTTATCCCTGTCTCCCTAGCATTAAATTAGTTTTCTTCAATAGTTTTACTTGCATTAGGAGTAGTTGTGGTAGGTTGGTTTAGGAGTAGGAACCGGTCTTCTTGAGAGAGCTGTCCCATTTTTCAAAGTCCCACACTTAGGATAACTCAATGTTTTATAATCACGCCGAATGCCCCATTCATTCAAGCTTTTTGGGGGGTGTTGTGATTTTTCCATAACAATTATCTTCATATTTATTCATAGCTACAATTATCTTTGATTTACAATGATAAATGAAAATCAATCATACTAATAATTTTATGTTTTTGACTTTAATACGGGTACATGCCTCCACATTCCTCTGTTACATGTGAGATGAGAGAAAGGAGAAATGTATATAATGACAATGAAATATAATTATCAAAGGTTATAATAACTAAGAAGATCATTGAAGAAGTGTAATATTTATTTTCAATGGAAAAGAGTAGGTTTTGGGAGAAAGGGAAATTAATGTGACTATTGAATCCCTTTAAGAGGCATCAATTTTTTCATGGTTTTCAAAACTTGACCCTCCATTACGTGAACAAAATTGGATAAAAATTATGGCCATTATGATAAATATAGTGAAAGTATTAGAGAGAATTTTAAACAATTTTGAAGTTTAGATAACTCATAATAAACTCGTGTTATGAAAAGTATAATTGATATGGTTATTATACTATATTCGGTTTGTTCAATGGAAATTATGAAATTGGATATTGATATGATTTTCTTGTAATTAAGTTTGTGTGATTTAACATTTTTTTGTATTTAGGTTTTCCATAGACATTTGTCAATCTTTAAAACTTTCAACATTATATATCAATTTTTCAAAATTAACTATGCAAATTTATTCTTCAAGATATTAATTATAAAGTTTTTTTTGTATCATCTAAATTAGTCGGAGACCATGATCAAGTAGAAACTAGATAGTAAATCCATAAGCTTCCTTCAAAACATTGATTACTGATTACTAATAAGTGGATTATTAATTAAAGAAAATAAACCTAATATTATAAAAAAAAATGTTGCAGTCATTTCTAGCTTTCTTCTGTTACATGCCAAATTTTAGCTTGGTTAAAAACTGTTTTTATTCATTGATTTAAAATTTGCATACAAAAAAATAAATCTATTCACCATTTTCGTAGAATGTGTTTGAAGCTATATAGTTTTCACCACATAAGTGCCTTCATATTTTATTTTCATTTATTCTCATTTAAAATGGTTTTTTCCATCTCCTTTTTTCATTCTTCTCACTTCATTTCACATACCTTTTCTTTATGTCCCGATAATCATTTCCATTGCACATTGCATATAGGAAAGGTAGTTATTACATGAAGTAAAACCATTACCATATATGATAGTATGTTACTTGTGTATTAAAAATTAAGACAACCTTCTTTGAAACCAAAAATATGTCTGTAGGAATTACCATTTCTTTTCTTCAAAACTTATGCGAGTTGTATGCAGTTTACACTTGCCACATCACGTTATTTATGAGGTAAAGTTCATTTTCCAATGACAAAAGTGCATTTATATACATTATATTAATTTGACTACCAATCATAGATAATGGTTTAATAAATACATTAGGAGAACCCAAAGGTGGTACAAAAAAGGTCACGAAGGGAACATTAAATTTTTGAAGAAATGTGTAAAGTTCCAAAAAGAGTATCATGTTCTTCTTCTTGTTTATTTAATAAGCGAGTTATTCATGGAAAGATGAGAAGAATTCATATGCGATACGATGGTTAAATTTTGATTAAACTCAAGGAAATATTATGCAAACTCTTACAATTGATATGGAACATAATTTTGGGTATAATTTTGTAGTGGATTTTAAAATCACAATGGCCAAGAATGTCTACTTCGTCAAGTGTCATATTATTGTTTACATTGAGTTTGGACATGATTTTTCATTAATATAGTTGATGCAAGTCTTTTTTATGACCATAATAATAAGAGAAGTCACCAAAATCACATGACAATGTTGAGGGTGTGTAAACAAAATGTGATGGATGCTAGGAGTTGAACATGGAAATCCTAATAAGTGGATACACCAATATCAACATGTATGTTGTGAACTAGATGATATAAGAGGATGCCACTCTAAAACAAATCTTCATATGAAGGAGATTACTTGGGTGGGACCTCATTTAACATGGGATACACAAATGATATCTAGAAAACAAATTGTTTTATTTATTGTTATAATTTTGTTTGTAAAAAAACCAAGAGCATGTAGCTTCAATGAGTTAAAGAGAATATAACAAGTGTTATCTCTCAGAAGTGCACCTTTATTGAGATATGAAAATAGGGGTTGTAAACTATCCTTATCTCTCACTTCTGTAGATACAATGGAAACTCCTCAGGTCTATGGGTATACCTATTATTGAGGCAAGTCTCAGGTATCAAGGCCGGTTCCTTCTTGATGTATCCTAAACAAAGTTTTTGGAGTTTTCAAGGTAAAAAGATTGTTGTAACTGAATGAAAATGGGATGATACACCAAATTTGTTGAGGGCTTTGACTGAGTATATGCACAATAAAATTAAGAACAAATAATGGAAGCATGAACCAATGGGTTTCAGTTTGATCATAAGGAAAACACTTGTGTTTTGAGGGGTAACTCACAACAACACAAAGCTAACATGCAAACTAAGATTGTATAGAAAGCACCAAATTTGCAACAAGGTAAGATAATTAATCACGTAATTGAAATTCACAAAAATTAATATAAAGATACACACCACTGCACATAATTGGAAAGGAAATAACTGATTCTCGTTCAAGGTAAAAAATGGAAAAGAAGATGCTTTAGCATTCATTTATCCAAAAATTCATCCTTGTGCCTTGCTAGTGCACACAATATATACGAAAAATACTCCACGCAACCCCTCCTAAAAATATTCTACATTCTGTACTCACCCATGCAAGCTAATTTTACCCCTTTATCATGAACAAATAAAGGAATAAAAATAGACATGTTGATTACAATGAGGCATAATAGCCTTAGTTACAAGAATACACTCTAGTCAAAGTGTAGTTGACTATTTTATTTTTAGTGCAATTAATACACTCAAGGGTGAATAAAAATTATCCAATAATAAATTTTGCTTGTTTTTCAAGTCATCTCCAATGTGCATGCAACTTGGTCTTCTTATTGTTTGATTAAATAATCATATGTAATCTCTGATGTAGCACTTGTGCATCCACGCGCTTGCAAGGGTACTTTGGATTTATCTTTGTTCTGTCCTCTTGTGAAGGCATGCAAAATACATTTTGTTCAAAAATAATGCCTTCAATAATCAACACTTAGTAAAAATACTCCTCCAATGTGGGGACCACTTTTCCATGTGCACATAATAGTATCCTTCCTTTGTGAAAAATAAGGTAATTTCTTGTAAAAGGTAAGGTTTGAACAATCACTTTATCATGAATCTATGGGGACCACCTTATTTTTCTTTAATTGAATGATTATAATAACCAATTCTTTAAACTCATGTAGCAGTATCCTCTTCACCTTATTGGCTACCTCTGAGCATGCAAAAGAAAACATTCCCCTTTTTTACTTTCCATGGTGTATACATTTGATTACATGTGATGCGGTCTCCTTTTTATTAATCTTGGCATATAATTTTCTTTCAAAATCATGGGGTATTTTGCAAAAAATAAGACAAGTTTTTAAAAATTTAAGGTAAGAAAATAACTTAACCTTTAGCCACCATCATGGGTCATTTTTTACTTGACCATGTCATACATGTTTATTTTGATAATGACCTTTTGATTGCTAGACCCCTTTTTTATGATCTTTTGTCTCAAATCATTGCATAGTATAATTTCAAGCCCCTGATCATTGGTGGTAGTAATTTTTCAAAAGGTATTCGACTTGCTAACTATTCAACACCCCTTATGATGTGGTTGGTCCACATGACATGGTCTCTTCTTGTTGAATGTCTTCTCTACAACCGTGGTTTGATGATCGCATCGATTACCTGACATTTTTATTGTTCAATCAAATAATACAAATTAGACCTTATATAAGGTCAAATATAATAATTTTTAAAATTATCTAAGGTTTTCCCCCTTATTACTATGACTCTCCCTCCGCTATGTCATTGATTGACTATGTTTTCATAAAAAATGGTGATTTGATCTCTAGCCTTCAATCTCTGTACTTAAATGATCTTCTTCGTCAATTCTAACCCTTGGTGAGTTAGGGTAACATTGTGGTTGGGTAGGAGTTTATATTTTTAACCATTTGATCGTGTATCATCATGATATGTATTTTCCATCTCATTTTGTATTACTGTGGTGAGTTTACTAATCTATAGCGGGGTTGGCAGTTTTGAATGAGTGTCGTTTGATATTTACCTTTGATCTATGGCCATCGATATTTAACTCTGATTGAGGTAGGCTCCACTATGGTTGAGTTGGGTGAGCTAAAAAAAATCAACCCTAATCACTTTTCTCATTCGACCTGCTCTCCTAAGTAGCGAATCCCTGGCTATTTTATTTCATGACTGCGATTGATGAGTTCTTGAAGCCCGAAGCTCTATTTTTTTGTCTTTGTGACATCCATTTTTATGGTATTTCTTGAGCTATTTGTTTCTATAACTTAGAAAACTCAGCCACTCAAATGATTTTTTGATCAGGGGATCATTTTTGAAAGTTACCTAAACATCCCTAAATGGTGTCAGTGTAGAAGATCATCTCGAGAGCTTTCCAACGACTGTGAGAAGCGACAAACGGACATCAGGAGTTCTAGTTATGTCCGGTCAAATTTTGGTCAACATGAAAGTCAACTCTGGTCAACTGGTCAATATTAGACCAATCGCACTATGATAAGTATCAAAAGGTGTTGGCAAAATTCAAGGGGTTTTATCCACCAATCTTCAAAAATCGTGAAATAGAATAGCGCGTCGGAACAAGAGGCTCTACTTTTGTTATGGAGGGGAGCCCGGCTGCAGTGTAGACTATGGTATTATCACCGACGTGGTGGGTCCACAAGCCACCACTTGTCGAATTTGTTCAATTTTCCAATCATAGGTCGACAGGTGATCTTATTTGCCATATTTTATGTGCATCGAATTTCAAATTACATTGTAATTATTGGCCACGCATTATTCCCAAATTCCACATACCACGCATTATGCCACAAACTATACATATTAATGTTTATACATTAGTATTAAACCACCACATGCTAAGTCCATTTGTGAAGGAGGGAAGCGGTCGTGGGGGCATGCAAAGCCATGGATGGAAATCCACGTGGTGATCAAGGTGGGGGTGGTTATGCTCACGTGGTCTTTTGACCACTTCACATGCATGTAAAATGCTTAATAAAGCCTAAGGTATTATCAACCCACAAAATGTGGGATATACCCACTAACCTAATCCACCACTTTGGGATATAATCCCATTAAAAAATGAAAATCGGCTAAAATGGGTATTAATCCCATTTCCTATGCAATCCGTCAATTTGAAAATTTTATCCCAATTTCTATGTATGGCTAAGGTTTAAAAATAGCCTTAGGATAAATTATATTGCATTTTTTAAGGGCCTTATTTTTTGTATAAAAAGGGAACCCATTTACATTGTAAACACACACCCTAAGCTTATTATTTGTTAAGCTTATTGTGGAGACACCCCAAGCTTATTATTCGTTAAGCTTATTGTGGGGACACACACCGGCGCAACCGGAGAAGCTCATTGCTAGAGCGCGGAAAGGTGGACACATTAGCCTGAGAAGCTTATTATTTGTTAAGCTTAATTGTGAGATGTGTACATAAATATTGTTTATTGGCCTATTATTTTAGGAAATAGTATATGAAATATTTTTGATTGGGAGTAAATTATAAACTACCCAATAGGCCCATTGAGCCGCATCAATTACTTGTAAATCTTGGATTGTCGACTGGAGTGCTAGCATCCCATTGATAGCATCGGGAAGGCCGATTGAAGCCAAAGGATATTGTGCATCAAGAAGGTGAAGAACAATTCGACTGATCATCGGAAGTTTTTGAAGAACTGGTGTACTGATAGGCAAGTAAAAATCCATTAGGTTTTCTTATGAAAGTACTATTGTAACTTACAAGTTTTTACTAGTGGAACGGTTCGACCACGAACCCAGAGACGTAGGCAATTGCTGAACTCCGTAATCAATCTTTGTGTAATTGTCTTATTGTCTTGAATTAATTTTCGAATTGATTACTTAAAAAGAGAAAATCATCGGTAAATATTTAAAGCCTACAAGGGTTCGAGATCGGGTAGTAATAATCTGATTATTTTCGGATCATGTTTGGTATCAGAGCTGGTTTAGCTCCATATTTATTTTTTAGTAAATCTGATTAACAGAGTGATTGCTTCAAGATTGGATAGTTGGTTCAGTTTGTGTGAACAGGGTACAAGTACACTATGGGAAAGATGTCTAAATAGGCAAAGCTTGAGGAAATTGAAGCTTATAATCATCAGATCCAGGAAGATAACTCTCTCCTATGATCAATGTATTACTCCCTGGAAGAGGAGAATGCTTGTTTGAAATTGGAACTGAAAACCAAGGATTGAGCTCTTGGCAAGGTTGCAATGTGGTAATCAGAGGAAGGAAATACCTTCAACTTCAGATGCAGAGGCCATGGCAAATGATTGTCACTATAAGTTGTTCACCATGCGAATCTTCTTCTTCCTCCCATTCGGTTTCAAATTTAGGTAATGAAGTCTTTGGTTTGTTTGAAAAGCATACTAGAGGCATTGGATCCAAATTACTAGATAAAATGGGATTTCATGGAAGAGGCCTTGGGAAAAATGGTTAGGGCATTGCTAACCCAATACAAGTTGAGGATCATCCTCATTTTTTAGGTTTGGGTTTTCCTAGTGTGGGAATGGAAATTGGAGAATGCTCCAAGAACGCTGACGGGAGACAAGCTTCCGAAAGCAAAGAGAATACCCTACTAGTCCTGCAAGATGATTCTGAGTATGAAAGTTGTGCTTCGTTGTCATAGGGAAGATGTGGTAAGAGAAATCAGTGAAAAGGTAATGAGATTCCACCTCTAGTTTCTTACCATAATAGTGAGCACAGTAAAACTTCTGATCCACTTTTTCAGCTTAAGAAGTATGGTTATGATTTCCAGAAGATGTGGAATGCCTTTCCATGTACTTTTTGTGGATTGCATAATCATTATGTGGCCAGATGCTGGAAGAGAAGGACACTGATGAAGAAGTTGATGTCGTTCATCAGGAACAAGGCAAATCAGAAAGACCAATCTTGTCATGCAAAGTCGAGAAATGGCAGAAAGAGTTCCTCATCCCAGAAGGAGGAGATTAAGAGGAATTTTTGTGCTCATTGCCAGAGGAATGGGCACCGGGTGGAAGATTGTTGGACATTGCATCCATCTCGCCATCAGATTAATGGCAAGCCAAAGATGGAATGGAGGCCTATTGTAAAGGCAAAGGAGGTTTCAACTTTACCACCAGTTGACAATTCAACCCAGGACCAGGTAATACCTGAAAGTGAAAGTCCTTTCAAATGGGTAAGTCAACAATTTTTCAACTATATATTACATAATTTAGATTGATGAATAGTATGTAGTATTAAGTTTGGAGATCAAATTTTGTGAGAAAATGCAGAGAGAAAGGTTTACCATACTCAGTGGATTTTCTTACTTAGAAAATTTGATTAATACTCCAAACATATCTCCTAATCAGCTTGTGAGTACCTGTTATAGCTTGGATACAAGAATTAACTCATATAAAGCTTGAAGATTAATCTGCCATTTGTGCAGACAATAGAGTTCTAAAAAGATAAGCTTGGAACTTCATTCTATGTAGAGGCATTGTGACCGTGCAGCAGAATGGTAGCTGAATCATCATTAGCATTGATGTCATGTTGGAACTTCATTCTGTGTAGAGGCGTTGTGACCGTGCAGTAGAGTGGTACCTGATATTGTATGTCAACAAGTAAATCTCTCAAAATATTAGCTTGGAATGTCATTCGGTGTCAAGGCATTGCGACCACACATACGAATGGTAGCTGATCAACAGACTTAGCATCATGCATTGGAGGCTCGATGTCTTGCAAGAGGCTTAGCATCATGCATTAGAGGCTTGAGGTCTTGAAAGAGGATTAGCATCGTGCATCAGAGGTGTTGAGGTCTGAAAAGTGACAACTCATTGTCCATCATTGACATCGGATCAATCAAAGCTCTACGTAAAATGGGGTTCCTTCAAACCAGTTTGGATTCTGCGGAATCAACTTGGAGCCAGGAGTTATGTTATAGAGTCAAAGAAGATCCTTGTTGTCAAATATCAAGAAGCTTAGCACCACACAGAAGGAGCATTGAGGTTTCGTTTAGAAACTTAGCACCACAAAGCGGAGGCATAGAGGTCTTCTTCGAATATCAGAGTGGTGCAGCGGAAGCGTCGTGGACCCATAACCCACACGTCCTAGGATCAGATCAGAGTTGTTGAAGTGAGAAGGTTGGAGGAGAAGACCCAAGGGTCTACTACAACAGCACTTTTGAGGTGGCAGTAGATTCTTTCAGATTAGGGATAGTATGGAAGCTTTTTGGGACAAAAAACCTTTCTCAATGGGGAAGTGTGATCAGGGGATCATTTTTGAAAGTTCCCTAAACATCCCGAAATGGTATCAGTGCAGAATATCATCTCGAGAGCTTTCCAACAATTCTGAGAACGTGAAAAATGGACATCAGGAGTTCTAGTTATGTCCGGTCAAAGTTCGGTCAACGAGAAAGTCAACTCTGGTCAACTGGTCAATATTGGACCAATTGCATTGCAACATGTGGCAAAATGAGTTGAAAATTTTGAAGGGGTTTTATCCACCGGTCTTCGAAAATCATGAAATGGAATAGGGTGTCGGAGCAAGAGGCTCAACTTTTGTTACAGAGGGGAGCTCGACCGCCGTGTGGACTATGGTATTATCGCCAACGTGGTGGGTCCACAAGCCACCACTCATCAAATTTGTTTAATTTTCCAATTATAGGTCGACAGGTGGTCTTATTTGCCATATTTCATATGGGTCGAATTTCAAATTACCTTGTAATTATTTGCCACGCATTATTCCCAAATTCCACATACCACGCATTATGCCACAAACTATACATATTAATGTTTATACATTAGTATTAAACCACCACATGCTAAGTCCATTTGTGAAGGAGGGAAGTGGTGGTGGGGGCATGCAAATCCATGCATGGAAATCAATGTGGTGATCAAGGTTGGGGGTGGTTATGCTCACGTGGTCTTTGGACCACTTCACGTGCGTGTAAAAGGCTTAATAAAGCCTAAGGTATTATCAACCCACAAAATGTGGGATATACCCACTTACCTAATCCGCCACTTTGGGATATAATCCCATTAAAAAATGCAAATCGGCTAAAATGGGTGTTAATCCCATTTCCTATGCAATCCGTCAATTTGAAAATTTTATCCCAATTTCTATGTATGGCTAAGGTTTAAAAATAGCCTTAGGATGAATTATATTACATTTTTTAAGGGCCTTATTTTTTGTATAAATAGGGAACCCATTAGCATTGTAAACCCACACCCTAAGCTTATTATTTGTTAAGCTTATTGTGGAGACACCCCAAGCTTATTATTTGTTAAGCCTTATTGTGGGGACACACACCGGTGCAACGGAGAAGCTCATTGCTAGAGCGCGGAAAGGTGGACACATTAGCCTGAGAAGCTTATTATTTGTTAAGCTTAATTGTGAGATGTGTACACAAATATTGTTTATTGGCCTATTATTTTAGGAAATAGTATACAAAATATTTGTGATTGGGAGTAAATTATAAACTACCCAATAGGCCCATTGAGCCACACCAATTACTTGTAAATCTTGGATTGTCGACTCGGAGTGCTAGCGTCACATTGATAGTGTCGGGAAGGCCGATCGAAGCTGAAGGATATTGTGCATCAAGAAGGTGAAGAAAAATTTGACTGATCATCGGAAGTTTTTGAAGAATTGGTGTACTGATAGACAAGTAAAAATCCATTAGGTTTTCTTATGAAAGTACTATTGTAACTTACAAGTTTTTACTAGTGGAACGGTTCGACCACGAACCCAGAGACGTAGGCAATTGCTGAACTCCGTAATCAATCTTTGTGTAATTGTCTTATTGTCTTGCATTAATTTTTAAATTGATTACTTAAAAGGAGAAAATCATCAGAAAATATTTAAAGGCTATGAGGGTCTGAGATCAGATAGTAATAATCTGATTATTTTCAGATCAATTTTGGGTGAAAGTATTTGGGTTCTCTATGATAAGCGTGGGCATCATTACTTGTTCTTCGATTTCTGTAACATGGTTATTTGGAGGGTTATATTGAATATTTTATGCATTATGAGTCATTTTTTATCCTTATTCCATTTTTGCACAGCATGAGATTTTTGGTTTGCAATCATTGTAACCTACTTAATTTACTTCTTGCTAAACAAGGACTAATATTCTATAAAACTTCGTGTTTATTTTCTATTTCCTGCGTATAGCCATTTCTTTACGAGCTCAAAAGTCATTATGGGTGGTCATTTTGTGCTTGTGTCTTGTCATCTTAACTAGAGATCTAGGTTTGAACATTACCCATTATAGACATCATTATTGGGATGCTCATGTGAGGCCATTTCAAAGACTAGTAAGTCAAAAATGACGCTCTAGCTTGTTGTTTTCATCATCAAAAGTGTAATGGATTTTCATTATTTCTATCTATTTTCATACCCAAATTTGGGTGTTCTGAATTGGTAGTTTTCATTAATTAAGTTCTTGTGCAATACTCAATTTTATCCAATCAATTTAGATGCCATTTCATACCTAAGCAATCCTCGATTTGCTTTGTCAGCTGATGGATCGCCATTTTCAAGAATGATTATTCTGAGTTTGTATGCTCTTTTTAGAAACTATTTGTATTATTATGTGATTCAGTTTCTTTCCATTCAAGAATTCATACACCTTTAGCTCTACTTTTGAGTTTTGTCCCATGTGACGTTGTACTTTCTTGAACTGTTTGCAGAATGTATCTTTGTTCTTGTATCCTAGTCTTAGATTTACACATTTCTTTGCTATATCTAGACTATGATCATATTAAGCTTCATGGGCATTGCTATTTATATTTAGTTAGTTGAATCCTTAATCCATTACATCTATAATGTGGCTCGAATATTGTAGAACCCCTTTCTTGTTATTGTATAGAGATCTGAATTCTCACTTGTCTTTGCAATGGTATTGATGGTTTTTGAGTAACTATCCCTTGAATTTGTAACATATCATCATTTACAAACCTGCAACGTTTGTCATCCTCTAGCTCTGTATTCAAATATTTCGGTTCTATTGTAAATTTTTCAAAAATGAATGCCTTCATATTCAAATCTCCAGATCTGCAACTTTTGATCGTCTCCTGAATGAGTGTTTACTAATGCATAATATTTCTAGAATGATGAGAAAATAATTGTTCTTTCATGTAAAATAGTAGCTTCCAATTACAAGGAAATGTACATGCTTTCACATTAAGTACTGAAATTTGTATAGATTATGTTTTTTTATAAATGTTCATAACTAAAACCAATCTCAGTTAGACTTAATGCCATGCACAGGTAAGTTTTAATACTGGTTTTGGAACTTGCGGAGAGCTTCATTCATTTAATACTTGTCATTTGTACTCAATTTATGATGTTCTTGTTGATATTGTTGTAAATTGATGTAACACCTGCTAAAATGCTCGCACGAGACCAAAGAACAACCTAGGTTTAGTTAGAAAAATTATGGAATAATTTTTATTTTTATTTATTTATTTTTTAAGCGTGCCCACATACAGGTTTCGAAACTTCAGTTGTCACGAAATGCTTCAAGTTCAATTATATTTAATAATTAAAACTTTCCATTATAACCAATTATTAAACCCGCATTAAGACTAATAAGTAGATTTAGTCCAAGCAAGGTTTAGTTCACTCTAAGTGTTAATTTAATAAAAATTAAATTCCTATTATAGATAAATATTCCACAATTAAATATAGAGGGTTAAAGGGATAAAAAATATAATAATTAAATACCCAAGGTATTTAATTCCACAAGGTTCAAACAAATAACAAGGTCCATTTTACATGGGGTTAGAATAAACATCCCCTTACCCCATAAAGTGACCCCTTAAAAGTCAACTCATGTTTTAAAATTAAGACATTTAAATTAAAAAGGGTAATTTCCACTCACCCACTCTCCACCTACTTTTTGTAGGGATGAATCTCATCCCTTGGATGGAGTAAATTTGGACCCTTGATTAGAAAATAGGCAATCTAACCCTAAAGCATCCTTATGAAAGCTTCTTTCTCATTTCATTTGATTCATTTTCTTTCTTTGTTTTTTTTTTGCAGGTTGTTGGAGGTGGAAGGGAGGCCATTGGAGGCCATTGCAAGCTCTTGAAGGAATGAGCATGCTTCTTTTCTCTTCTTATTTGTTTATACCCTCATTGGGGTTTCAAAAAGTATTTATTCTTTTTATTTAGTTCATTTTCTTGCATATGCCCAAATGGGCAAATGGGTTTTTGTCCCATTTTCATCAAGGATAAGATTTGGATTCATGTTTTCATTTAAGTATGAGAAAGTTTGTATTTATGTGTGTGTGTGTGTGTGTAAATATATATTTAATATTCTTGTTTATCTCCTATAATGGGTGAACCCGAAAAACTGAAAATATAAGCAATTATATATATAATTTCAACAGAGAAAAACCAAGGCCACAGATCTTATGTTTTGCACAGGCCGTATGTACAAAGAAATACACAGGTTTCTGATTTTTTTTTTGTGGTATAAAGTGAGTTCATGTTGTTAATTTGGAGGGGGTGGGGTTCTAAACTACCACGGTGGAGCAGAAATTGTGGTGGAAAAGTTTTTGGCTATAAACTATAATAATTATCCCCTATGGTAAATACCCACTACCGTGGCTATAACCATTTGTTTACTTTTTAAAAAATTTAACTTTTATGAATAAAAGTTTCCACATTTTACCTTTTTAAAAGTTTTCACTTTTATAAACTTTTTCTTATAAATTACATATAAATACGTAGGTTTATTTATTTATATATTTAATATTTATTTCTTTGGCTATAGTTTATATTAGCATACTTTTATTAATATAAAAAAAATATATTAATAGTATATTAATATTAATATAATTTAATAATAATAAATCCATTAATATTAATATTACTTTAGTATGAATAATATTTACGATATTAGTATCCTTATCAAGCATTAATGAAATATAGGTAACGGTATTAGTAAGTTTAGAGCTTTTGCACTAAAATTTATTTCTCCACAATTTAATAGGTATTGTACAGGAGTTAAAATAGATTTGATTTCATTTCATTTCCCTTAATAATTTGCAAATGGATTTACAATAAATTCTTAAATGAGGAAAACATACTAGAGCTAGAACTTAAATTACTTCATTGGCATATTGAAGACTATTTAAAACTTAAGTCTTTCCATCAACAATACAAGAAAAAAAATGCACTAATATTCTAACTTTTCCAATACATGCCTTTTAAGTAACACAATGAAATTTAATATTTCTTCAAGCAAATTTCCCAACATTCCACAAGAGAGTTTCAACAATATCTCCAATAAGTTTTAGAGTAAGAACTACTAACATTCCAACAAGATCAACACACTCATATGAGGTTACAAGCCAAGTGAAAAGGGAAAGAATAAATTGTTTTTCCTTCAACTTTCATTTCCATCTACATTACAACCTTAATAATGAAAATCAATACAACTCTCCTTCAAAATCTTAATACAACATCTTCCACTTAAAGTGGGAACAATTTACAATAATGGAAGCTAAAATACAAAGCAATATTACAATTTCTTCCACTCTAGGTGGGTAAAAATACAAGGTAGTTTCACATTGTCATCAACAAGGCTCCAATTTACAAACACCAACAAGGTAGCTCCTCCAATAGTTTTCTTGATTCACAACAAGATAGGGGGAGAGGCAACACTCTCCACCCAACCAAGATATCCAAAGGAGAAGAGAAGCTATCCTCTCCTTTGGCCCCCGAGCCCCAACCACATCACAATAGGAGAAGATCTCAACTCATGGCAACTACTAGCTTCCACAATACTTAACATACTAATTTCACATTCATTCCATTTACATAAAAACACAACAACAACTCAACAATAAGAATCAATAAAACAACAATATAACAAGGCTTATCAAGAAAGCCAAAAGAGTAAGACCTATGGGGAGGCCACTTATGCCTCCCAATGGGAATGGGTGCCCACCTAAAAAGCCTCCAATGCAAAACACAATACCCCTACAACTCTTATGCCTCCCTCAAGTACCCCTTATCCCTCCATCCACTCTTATGCCTCCCTCACCTCTTATGGCTCCCTCAAAGTAAGAACAAGAAAAAATGTAAGCATTTCTCAAACAAGGTGGGGCACCCAACCCAAACTCCCTCCTCAAGAAAATGATCTCTTATGCCTCCCTACATGAATAAACTCCCCATAGTCTCCTCCCACTCCCAACTTAGGCATTCTACCCATACCCAACAAGCATTTCAAAGAAACAACAACATTCAACACAACATATACACACATACATATAACAAAAATGAACATAATATTAAACTAAGGTGAAGCTCCTACCTCTCCATGGTAGAGCTTGTTCCAAGTATGAAGTTTCAAACCCCTCCAAGATCAAGCAAGCATCCACAAGCTCCAAAAAAATTCCAACAAGTATCGACAAGCTCCAAAATTCCAAAATCCTCCAACTCTACTCTAAAAATACAAGAGACTAAAAATGATCATGTAACCCCAAAACAAGCAAAAAGGATTCAATAAATAGAGAAAGGAGAGGGAGGGATGATGTGGCTCCAAGTAGGATGCCACCTCATTTTCCTCTCCACTCCACATCACTTGGTCAACCTCATATTCCAATGCACAATTAATGAGTGGTTGGAGGAATGACAAGAACCTTACACACTCCATCTAAGCCCACTCCCCCAAAGGACAAAATTAAATATTTGAAAGAAAGTGCAATTAACATTTTACCTTTTTATCCCCCCAAAAACACCTAAAAGACCCTAAATTTGACCTCCCAACCCATAGGTAGGGTTGGCATGGGCTTTTAAGAGGTGTGGGACAAGTTTGACTTGTCCCACAAGCTTCCAAATTTGGCCTCTAAGGCCAAATTCGAGTTTCCCATGTGGGGTAGAGTGTGCTACACTCAAAACTCAAACACACATCACTCAACACAAAATCCAAAGTAAATCAAGCCTAATAAATGAACTCCTTTTTGGTCACATCTTTTAATTAGTTTAAAACAAATTCAAATTAACTTAATTAAGACACTACAACCCATGACTAAAAAGGGGTAAACACAATTCCAAGAATCTAAATAATAAAACAAGTAAAATTTCACTTACTAAAAGAAAACACATACTAACATAATAGAAAGGGAAATTTAAAACAAAACAACACATGACCCCTAGGTCACAATTTTCCCTTAACCAAATAATTCTAACACACACACAATTACATGTTGCCATGGTGACCCTAGTTGGATTCTTCTCGAATTCCAATGTGGTTGGTCTCCACTCCCCCGATATTGTTGTGAATATAATATACCTGCAAACAAAGAATACCTCCTTCGGCCTCATGGCCACATTAAAACATTCATGCCAAAATATGCGATATAAATCTAAAATCAACTATATATGAATTAATATCATCTATGCAAATACGATATCACTTACAATTTCTAGCACATTTCTATTCCACATTTCATTCATGTCAAAATGATCATCACATTAATCCAATTATCAAGGTCTACTCAATATGACTAAATATATCACATGTCAGAATTACAGATAAATAACCATGTCAAAAGTATATCAATATCAACATCAAATGTCTCCAGTAGTCCATATGCATCATATAAGAATCAAATCAATAACAATTCAGTATCTCTGATATCTACTAACATGCTATATCAAAAACTATAATATATCCATAAGTGCAGTCGAACAGTATCAAAAAATAATAAAAAAGGTGTCGAAGGGAAGTGGGCACTACATCCCCCTCCTCTTAGACTCAACTTCCTCCTGGAAGTCACTGGAACAGGTGTGGAAACTACACTCGTAATGAATGTAGCATCCTCCCAAGTAGCTGTAGTCTCATCATATCTGTCCCATTGGACCTGAACCTGATCAATCTCTCTGCCGCGAAGGCCCAGGGTCCTGCACTCTATAATGCGTATGGGCTCCACCATCACCTGCCCCTGATCCTACACCTACAATGTGGTCCAATCTAGCATGTGAGAAGGATAAGAAATATATCTCCTAAGCACAGAAACGTGAAACACATCATGGACGCGAGACAAGCTAGGTGGCAATGCTAGACGATAGGCCAAGGGACCGAGGTGCTCCAAGATCTCAAAGGGACCCACAAACCTAGGAGCAAGCTTAGAACCTTTTCCGTAATGGATAGGGCTCTTATGCGGTCTGACACGAAGAAACACCTTCATTCCCACCTCAAAACTATGATCTGTCCTATGTGGATCTGCATACTTCTTCTTCTGTCTGCACCTCCTATAATCTCTGTCTATCAAGGTAACCCTGCTCCATATCCTATAATAATGTTGGCCCAAGGGAAACCCTGTCCTCAATCCTGTCCCAACTAAGAGGTGTCCTGCACTCTCTGCCATATAATTCCTGAAAAGGAGCCATGCCTATTGAACTCTGGAAACTATTATTGTAGGCAAACTCCACCAAGTACAGGTACTCCTCCCATCTCACCTGATGATCCATCACGTACATCCTGAGCATATCCTCTAAAATCTGATTCACCCTCTCTGTCTGTCCATCTGTCTCAGGGTGATAAGTTGTGCTGAAATTAATCCTCATCCCGAGGGCATACTGCATGGTGGTCCAGAAATGGGAAGTGTATAAGAGGATCACGGTCACAAATGATCTTCCGTGGAATCCCATGCAATCTAACAATCTCATCAAGATATACTCATGCCACAGAACTAGCTGTATAGGTGGTCTTCACCGGAGAAAAATGAGCTACTTTCATCAATTTATCCACCGTGACCATGATGGCATCATGGTGGTATCTCGACGTAGGTAACCCAACGATGAAGTCCATGGAAATGGTGTCCCACTTCCACTCCGGTATGGTGTGAGGATAGAGAAGGCCAGCTGGATGCTGATGCTCGACCTTCACCCTCTGACACTCTAAACAGTGTGACACAAACAAAGCCACAATATCTCTCTGAAGTCCTCTTCCAAAAATACAACTATCTCAAGGTGGCGTGCATCTTCTTCACCCCGGGATGGGCTGAATAAGGTGCACGATGGGCCTCTTTCAAAATGTCCTGTCTCAAGCCTCCATCTCTAGGAACATATATCCGACCTCTGTGTCTGAGAAGACCATCTGCCTCTAATGAAAATCCATCAAATCTCCCCTCAAGGGGTCTCTGAGACTCAATCTCTGCTCTGGCTGCAAGGTAGAAACTATCCTGAGGAAGCTGCTGCAAGATCCTACTCCGTAAATCTGTGCCCACTGAGGTGGCCATAGCCACATGTCTCCATCTACTCAAGGCATCTGCAACCACATTCTCCTTCCCCTTCACATGCTCTATCTCCATATCATACTCACAAAGTAACTCCATCCAATGCCGCTGACGAGCATTGAGATTGGGCTGTGTGAAGAGGTGGCGAAGACTCAAGTGATTAGTCCTGAGTGTAAATCTCTGGCCAAGAAGAAAATGTCTCCACCATACTAAGGCATGTACAACTACTGCAAGCTCAAGATCATGAGTCGGATAATTGAGCTCATAATCTTTGAGTTTGCGAGACTCAAAGGCAACTACTCTACCCTCCTGCATCAACACACCTCCAAGTCCTACCAAGGAAGCATCTGTGCAAACGTAGAACTCACCCTGAGGATCTGGCACTACAAGAATAGGTGTTGTCGTGAGGCATTCCTTCAGTGTACTGAAGGCCTGCTCACATCTATCTTACCATAAAAAACTTCTTCCCTTTCCGCTGAAGGGAAGTGATGGGGTGCACAATCTGAGAAAAGTCTTGAACAAACCTCCTATAATACCCTGCTAGACCCATGAAGCTACGCACCTCGGTCACACTAGTGGGTGCTGGCCAATCCATGATGGCTCAAATCTTGGAAGGATCGACTGTGATACCTTCCCCAGAAATGATGTGGCCCAAATATTGCACCTCATTCTGAAAGAACGCACACTTCTCCAAGTTCCCATAAAGGTGCTTGCTCACGAAGACACTGAAGAACCTGGTGAAGGTGCTCCTCATGTGTACATGAGTAAACCAGAATGTCATCAAGGAATATGAGCATGAAGCGATCAAGGAAAGGTCCTGAATACCCCATTCATCAAACTCATAAACACTACGGGGGCATTCGTCAAACCGAAAGGTACCACTGTGAACTCGTAGTGGCCATATCTCATACGGAATGGTCTTATGAATATCTGTCTCCATAATCCTGAGCTGATGGTACCCTGAACTTAAGATCTATCTTGGAGAAAATGGTAGCCCCCTTCATCTGATCAAATAAATCATCAATGCGTGGAAGGGGGTAACGATTCTTGATCGTTACTTTATTCAGCTGACGGTAGTCAATACACAACCGAAGAGATCCATCCTTCTTCTTCACGAAGATCACTGGTGCACCCCAAGGGGATACACTAGGATGGATTAGGCCCTTCTCTAGAAGGCCCTCGATCTGCAACTTGAGCTCACATAGCTCAGGAGTAGTCATCCGATAGGGTTCTCGTGAGATAGGCTCTGCTCCCGGAACTAGATCTATATGGAAATCTATCTCACATGGGGGAGGTAACCCCGGTAGCTCCCCTGGAAACACATCAGAAAACTCTCTCAAGATGGGATGGTCATCAAGGGATGGTCCACTAGACTCATCCTCTGATCTGTCACTAACCGTAACAACATACAACTGACAACCCCATCGCGCACACCGCTTAAGCTACATAGCGGAGATGGTGTGAATAGAAATGGGTCTCCTAACCCCTGATATCACTAACTCCACTCCAAGATCATCTATGCAAGTAATAGTCTTATGGTAACAGTCCACTCTAGCTCTGTGAGTAGACAACCAGTCCATACCCAAAATGACGCCATAAGATCCTAATGGAAGGATTCGAAGATCTGATGTAGTGGTGAAGGGTCCCAAATCCACTACACACTCCTTAACTAAGGAGTCTACAGAAATTTTGGCTCCATAAGCCATCTCAACATCCCAACTATGGCCCTGCCTAATTGCCACTAGCCTGCAACGCTCTACTAAGGATGGTGTAATAAATGAATCAGAAGAACCAGGAATCAAATAATATAGAGGTGGAAATACCACCAATACTACCTGTCATCTCAATCATGGTACTCTGGTGCTCATCCTGGCAGTTCTCGACTACTGCGTAGATCCGATGACTCTGTGCCATATCTCCAATAGTAGGCTCTGAGCTCTGCGTCTTACCATTGTTAGGGTTCTGTGGGCAATCTCTCCAATGATGTCCAACAACACCATAACCATAACAGCTACCTGGTCCTCTCCAGTGGGAAGTAGCTCCAGCTGGTACTCTAGATGTCTGAGCTATGGATCCTGACAATCTGGCTATGGACTGCTGAGGTCTCTGCTGACGAGCTCCTGCTGACTGAGCTCTCAGTGCACCCTGTGTCCTGATGGGACCCCTAGGAAGAGGCCCCATACTCCGTCCTCTCTGCACATCAAATCTCTGAGGAGGTCGGTAAGGTGGGTGGGTCTGCTGCTACTTGCTGTGGTGGCCTGAATGAAGCCTTCCCTGAACTTTTCCACCCCATGGAGGAGGAACTGACCCCTTCGACCTACCATCCTGCATCTGCTGGATACAGCTCTGAACTCTGTCTCTAGCCTGTTGCGTCTTCCCCCGTGTCTCCTCTGTAATATAGGCCTTCTCCATGGCCTCTGCTAATGTCTGTGGGTAGTGAATGTGCACCGCACCACCCAAATCCAAGTTTAGGCCCCGGATGAACCTGTGAATCCGTACCTACTCATCCTGCATATAGTCGACGTACTGGAGTAGGTCCAAAAATTGACTCTCATACTCAGCTACTGTCATCGATGCCTGATGGAGGTCATGAAACTCATCTATTCACTACTGTATAAACCTCCTGGGTAAATACCTGCTCCTGAAATGCTCCTCAAATAGCTCCCAGGTAACCGTCTCCAAGTCAACATGAGCTTCTGCTCCTCGGTCCTCCACCAGACTCCTGCTCCATCCCTTAGAAGATGGATCACAACACGAGTTTTTGTGTTGCTAGTACAAGGACAGAGCTTGAAGCATCCGCTCAAGCTCACCAACCAGGCCTCTACCTGAAAACCACCTATATCACCGAATAGTGAGATGGTCGTAGCTTCAAGATCTCCCTGATATGGTCTGCAGCTGATGTCTGATGACCCCTAGGTCTATCTGTATGCTCCTCCCTCTGTTTAGGGCTCTGAGACCTGTCCCTATGTCCTGAGATCCTGTCCCCATGTCCTCTCTGTGGTGACTCTGCCCTAGCTGACTCTGCGCAGAAGTTCTCTGCCCTATGCTCCTCGCTGTGTCAAGGGGATACCTGGCATCTACTGATGGCTCCAAACCATGTCTAAAAAATCATCCTCCCAAGGGCTCTCCGCGTATAGCGGCATTGACATCCTGAAGTGTCTGTAATATCTGAGGTAGAATGGCCACTACAATCCTACTCTGGTGGTGGTATATCTAGGTCTATATGAAAAGACCCCTCGCCTAATCCGTGCCTCCTGCATAGATCAAGGTGAGAGTTAGTTCATTGTTCTAGGTCTTGTGCCAGTTTTCTAAGTTTGTTGTTTCATATAATTATCAACATTGTGGTTTTATAGATTTAAAAGAATCAACTTTTCACTAGGTTAAATGTTCATGTTTCATGTTTTCTAGGTGTGCCCAAAGGTCCAAGATTTGAACCCACATCTTTGATACCAAGTGTAACGCCTGCTAAAACGCTCACATGAGACCAAAGAAAAACCTAGGTTTAGTTAGAAAAATTATAGAATAGTTTTTTTTTTTTTTAAAGCATGCTCGCATACAGGTTTCGAAACTATAGTTGTCACGAAATGCTTCAAGGTCAATTATATTTAATAGTTAAAATTTTCCATTATAACCAATTATTAAACCTGTATTAAGACTAATAAGTAGCTTTAGTCCAAGCAAGGTTTAGTTCACTCTAAGCGTTAATTTAATAAACAATTAAATTCCTATTATAGATAAATATTCCACAATTAAATATAAAGGGTTAAAGGGATAAAAAATATAATAATTAAATACCCAAGGTATTTAATTCCACAAGGTTCAAACAAATAACAAGGTCCATTTTACATGGGGTTAGAATAAACATCCCCTTACCCCATAAAGTGACCCCTTAAAAGTCAACTCATGTTTTAAAATTAAAACATTTAAATTAAAAAGGGTAATTTCCACTCACCCACTCTCCACCTACTTTTTGTAGGGATGAATCTCATCCCTTGGATGGAGTAAATTTTGACCCTTGATTAGAAAATAAGCAATCTAACCATAAAGCATCCTTATGAAAGCTTCTTTCTCATTTCATTTGATTCATTTTCTTTCTTTATTTTTTTTTTTGCAGGTTGTTGGAGGTGGAAGGGAGGCCATTGGAGGCCATTGCAAGCTCTTGAATGAATGAGCATGCTTATTTTTTCTTCTTATTTAGTTTATACCCTCATTGGGGTTTCAAAAAGTATTTATTATTTTTATTTAGTTCATTTTCTTGCATATGCCCAAATGGGCAAATGGGCTTTTGTCCCATTTTCATCAAGGATAAGATTTGGATTCATGTTTTCATTCAAGTATGAGAAATTTTGTATTTGTGTGTGTGTGTGTGTGTGTGTGTGTGTGTGTAAATATATATTTAATATTCTTGTTTATCTCCTATAATGGGTGAACCCAAAAACTTAAAATATAAGCAATTATATATAGAGATCCATATATATAAAATTTCAACGGAGAAAAACCAAGGTCGTGGATCTTATGTTTTGCACAGGCCATATGTGCAAATAAATACACAGGTTTCTAATTTTTTTTTTGTGGTATAAAGTGAGTTCAATTTTGTTAATTTGGAGGGGGCGGGGTTCTAAACTACCACGGTGGAGCAGAAATTACGGTGCAAAATTTTTTGGCTATAAACTATAATAATTATATTATATATCCCCTATGGTAAATACCCTACTGTGGCTATAACCATTTGTTTACTTTTTAAAAGTTTTAACTTTTATGAATAAAAGTTTCCACATTTTACCTTTTTAATATTTTTCACCTTTATAAACTTTTTCTTATAAATTATATATAAATACGTAGGTTTATTTATTTATATACTTAATATTATTTCTTTGGCTATAGTTTATATTAGCATTCTTTTATTAATATAAAAAAAAATATTAATAGTATATTAATATTAATATAATTTAATAATAATAAATCTATTAGTAATAAATCTATTAATAATAATATTACTTTAGTATGAGTAATATTTCCGATATTAGTATCGTTATCAAGCATTAATGAAATACAGGTAATGGTAGTAGTAAGTTTAGAGCTTTTGCACTAAAATTTCTTTCTCCACAATTTTAAAGGTATTATACAGGAGTTAAAATAGATTTGATTTCATTTAATTTCCCTTAATAATTTGTAAATGGATTTACAATAAATTCTTAAATGAGGAAAACATACTAGAGCTAGAACTTAAATTATTTCATTGGCATATTGAATACTATTTAAAACTTAAGTCTTTCCATCAACAATACAAGAAAAAATAATGCACTAATATTCTAACTTTTCCAATACATGCCTTTTAAGGAACACAATGAAATTTAATATTTCTTCAAGCAAATTTCCCAACATTGCACAAGAGAGTTTCAACAATATCTCCAATAAGTTTTAGAGTAAGAACTACTAACATCCAACAAGATCAACACACTCATATGAGGTTACAAGCCAAGTGAAAAAGGAGAATAAATTGTTTTACCTTCAACTTTCATTTTCATCTACATTACAATCTTAATAATGAAAATCAATACAAATCTCCTTCAAAATATTAATACAACATCTTCCACTTAAAGTGGGAACAATCTACAATAATGGAAGCTAAAATACAAAGCAATATTACAATTTCTTCCACTCTAGGTGGTAAAAATACAAGGTAGTTTCACATTGTCATCAACAAGGCTCCAATGCTACAAACACCAACAAGCTAGCTCCTCCAATAGTTTTCTTGATTCACAACAAGATAGAGGAGAGGCAACACTCTCCACCCAACCAAGATATCCAAAGGAGAAGAGAAGCTATCCTCTCCTTTGGCCCCCGAGCCCCAACCACATCACAATAGGAGATGATCTCAACTCATTACAAGTACTAGCTTCCACAATACTTAACAACTAATTTCACATTCACTCTATTTACATAAAAACACAGCAATAACTCAACAATAATAGATCAATCAAAACAAAAATATAACAAGGCTTATCAAGAAAGCCAAAAGAATAAGACCTATGGGGAGGCTACTTATGCCTCCCAATGGGAATGGGTGCCACCTAAAAAGCCCCCAATGCAAAACACAATACCCCTAACAACTCTTATTCCTCCCTCAAGTACCCCTTATCCCTCCATCCACTCTTATGCCTCCCTCACCTCTTATGGCTCCCTCAAAGTAAGAACAAGAAGAAAATGCAAGCATTTATCATACTAAGTGGGCACCCAACCCAAACTCCCTCCTCAAGAAAATGATCTCTTATGCCTCCCTCAAATAAACTCCCCATAGTCTCCTCCCACTCCCAACTTAGGCACTCTACCCATACCCAACAAGCATTTCAAAGAAACAACAACATTCAACACAACATATACACACACACATATAACAATAACATAATATAAACAAAGGTGAAGCTCCTACCTTTCCATGGTAGAGCTTGTTCAAGTATGAAGTTTCAAACCCCTCAAAAGATCAAGCAAGCATCCACAAGCTCCAAAAAAATTCCAAAAAGTATCAACAAGCTCCAAAATTCCACAAAATCCTTCAAAATTTTCTACTGTCAAAAAATACAAGAGACTAAAAATGAACATGTAACCCCAAGACAAGCAAAAAGGATTCAATAAATAGAGAAAAGAGAGGGAGGGATGATGTGGCTCCAAGTAGGATGCCACCTCATTTTCCCTCCATTCCACATCACTTGGTCAACCTCATATTCCAATGCACCATTAATGAGTGGTTGGAGGAATGACAAGCACCTTACACACTCCATCTAAGCCCACTCCCCCAAAGGACAAAATTAAATTTTTGAAAGAAAGTGCAATTAATATTTTACCTTTTCATCCCCCCCAAAACACCTAAAAGACCCTAAATTTGACCTCCCAACCCATAGGTAGGGTTGGCAAGGGCTTTTAAGTGGTTTGGGACAAGTTTGACTTGTCCTACAAGCTTCCAAATTTGGTCTCTATGGCCAAATTCGAGTTTCCCATGTTGGGTAGAGTGTGCTACACTCAAAACTCAAACATGCATCATTCAACTCAAAATCCAAAGTAAATCAAACCTAATAAATGAACTCCCTTTTGGTCAGATATTTTAATTAGTTTAAAACAAATTCAAATTAACTTAATTAAGACACTACAACTCATGACTAAAAAGGGGTAAACACAATTCCAAGAATCTAAATAATAAAACAAGTAAAATTTCACTTACTAAGAAAAAATACATACTAATCATAATAGAAAGGGAAATTTAAAAGAAAACAACACATGACCCCTAGGTCACAATTTTCCCTTAACCAAATAATTCTAACACACACACAATTACGTGTTGCCATGGTGACCCTAGTTGGATTCTTCTCGAATTCCGATGTGGTTGGTCTCCACTCACCTGATGTTGTTGTGAATATAATATACCTACAAAACATATGATACCTCCTTCAGCCTATTGGACGCATTAAAACATTCATGCCAAAATATGTGATATAAATCTAGAATCAATTATATATTAATTAATATCATCTATGCAAATACAATATCACTTACAATTTCTAGCACATTTTTATTCCACATTTCATTCATGTCAAAACGATCATCACATTAATCCAATTATCAAGGTCTACTCAATATGACTAAATATATCACATGTCAGAATTACAGATAAGTAACAATGTCAAAATTATATCAATATCAACATCAAATGTCTCCAATAGTCCATATGCATTATATAAGAATCAAATCAATAACAGCTCAATATCTCTGATCTCTACTAACATGCGATATCAAAACTATAATATATCCATAAGTACAATCGATAGTATCAAAACAATAAAAAAAAGGTGTCAGAGGGAATTGGGCACTACAATTGAGATGAACCCTACAAATTACATGTATTTTTTTCAAGCATGTTTGTAGTACTGAAACAGATTCCTTCACTCATTTTGTATTGTCTCCTTACATGTCTTCTACCTGTATCTTACTTAATCTTTTGGTATCCTACATATTTGAGCTAAATATGGATATTTTTTGTGCATGAATTTTCTCTGAAGCATTTCAAAGTTGTAACTTATTTCTTCGAAGATTCATTATTCTGAAAATCTATACTCAACCATTTTGTTTCTAAAAGTACCCTTGATGGATTATATTTATTTATTTTGTCTTGAATCTGAATCAGGCACACTTCAGAAGTGTACATGTGATATGTATCTTGATGGTTTTTCCAAGTTGTTTAACAAAATTATACCTTCATTTGAATTTTGTACTTTACTTCTGTAAATAAGTTGTAGCAGATTAAAAATGTGTACTATGTTTGTTGATTAAGTCTTCGAAAATGCCATCATTAAAGAATGTTTGAACCTTGTCTGATTATACATAGAACTTGATCTATATTTGGACTCCTACATTTATTAAAGTATATACCCTGATATGATTGTTAGAGATTTGAATTCCTTACATGATGAAGTTGTCTTTGGTGTTATTCATTTTATTGGATAATAGTCACCACAAAATATTGGTTGTAATTGTATGTTGGTTCTGTACTTTGCATTTGTAAAATGTAGTGCCTTTTAAGTTAAAGATCCGTGTTGAATCTTTTCTTCATGGTAGGTCACATGTTGTACTTTAATATTATACTCTAAAAAATAAGTCTTTAATATTCTTGAATTTGTATGAATGTTCTTTGTTGAATGGACTCAGTCATGTGCTCTCAAAGAAATCCTTTACTATGAATGACTATTTCCTTTATTTTGGCATACCTCCAATTTGAGCTCAATAGTTTTCTATATCTAGACTAAAATCTTGTAATGGTGACACTCTGTGAATTGTGATTTCTTAAACCTTTGTGAACAAGGTTCTTCACTACTTTTATTTTGTCTCTCTTTAATTGCATGGATAGCTTGATGAGTTGTCTATAGCATTAATCATCTCTTTACTAGTGATGTTTTTCTTCATTATTGCAGGATATTTGAAAAATGTAATTGTCATTCATTCTTTAAATTTTCTACAACTCTTAAGTACAGGCATCTTTTCAGCAAACAGTAAAATTAGTACTTACAAGCTTATAGATTTTAAAAGCTTTTGATATTACTTGAGATGGAAATTATTTCTATACTCTTCAAATTCTAAAATTAAAGTATATTATACCTTATTTACCTAGCATATAATTCACCTTGAGATATAGAAGTTTGAATTCACTTTCAGTTTAATAGAACCCTGAGAATTTGTATACTTGAAATCTACTTTAGTAAGTTTTGTGTTGATGAAAACTATGTGATTAATCTCTTCTTTACTTTAGTGGCATGAATTTGTATTTACAATATTGAATTCAAGAAACTATTGTAAGATGAAAACTAAAGAAATGATATACTTCTGTAGATAGTCATACTTTGACTGAAAAATCTCCTGATTCCTGAATTGGATCCTTGTTTCATAATTGATCTATAAAGTGTTGTATCTTTCCTTATGGCCCCATATCTTTTAGGCTTTTTAAAAGTGGAACTGTTAACTTCTACTTGGATTTATAAGGATTTGGAAAGATGTAATTCTCCTAATATCTATATTCTTGATATGATCTTGCTTTTGCATCTTATAGAACTTTGCATTTCCTATGTAAATTTGCAATCTGATTATGTTTTTCTTCAAACTCTTGCTTTTGTAGCTATAATTATTTGAATTCTGTGCACTAATTGCAATCTATATTTTATAATAAATAAATTAATTTTTATTCTTCTGTAACCTTCACCTACACACTAAATCAAATAGTTAGAAAATAATAGGACTTTTGGTCTCTCTTATGCTCCATAGTATTTATTTTCATTCTTGTTTTGATTTTTCATGATTATGGGAATCATATGTGCTTCTACAAGATACTACTTTTATTCTGTATCAGTTCCCTGATATATGTTATACCTTCTAATTTCAAGAGACCCACTTACGTAAAACTAGAAACACATGCATGCAGATTGAATACTGAGCTCAATAACTGATTCCTTTTATCTGTTTTCTCTTTGAGGTACATTATTGCAATGGAGTGATGTGGAGAAGATGGAGCTAAAAATTCAGAGAAGAAACAAAGATGGAAAACCCAAGGAAATGATGGATTTCTTCTCCATTCCTTTACTTCTAGTTTTATAAACATGTATCTCTTATTTCAGTAGTTGTAAATTACACCCCACAGCTTGTGTGGGAAACATTGAATTTCCTTGATGAATAAATGATATTATTTCTATAATTTAGTTGTGTAATTCCTTTTTCTTTCATATTTTATGATTTGTAATGGTTGTATAATGAGTTAAACAACTCAATACATACTTAATAACACTTAATCATAGGAATTGATTGAATTAAAAATTCATGTGGCTTAAAAATGAACTCTCAGCAATGCAAACAACAACTTTTTTTGTTGTTTCTGAGTCCAAATTCTCAGGTCATCTTCTATCTCCGCCTTCTTCAAGGTTGTGCTTAGTTCTACAGAGATTTTGTACATCTTTGATGAAGGTGATCATGGGATAGCAACATATGTGAGGTGTTGCACTCGGAAACAACACACATAGCTACAATTTACCTTCTTCATTCACTTAACTGAAAACTCAATTTTACACTAAATGTCCCATATTAGTTAGGTTTATTTGTCAATTCCTTTCATTGGAAACAAAGTTTCAAGCTGCCCATTTTTACATGAGTGTGAAAATTGTCAACATTTATGGAGATCCTACGGGGAAATCATCCTGCTAGCTTTTAAGACCAGTTCCTTGCTCTATTACATTGGGCATGAAGTGAAAACATATAAAAAAAAACTTCTTTTCCTGAAAACTGAACCTTCTGAAAAACAAACTAAAGTTGGGAAAGGATCTGATAAACTATATCACGTGCATGAATGCACTTATTGAATTGAAAAACATTCCAATGTGCATAAACTACTCTTATTGAAAGGGAAATCCTACTCTAACTACAAAATGTAGGATTTTAAATAATAGTGTTTAAGAAACATACCATTCATAGGAATGGGAAGTTCTTCTCTGTTTAGCCTTAAAATTAAAATTCATTGTGCTGCTTGCGAGCTGAAATCATATAAGTACCACTCCACATTGTATCAAAATTCAATGGGCTTCCTAGATTTGCATGATCAACATCCCATTTTAACATAATGCCTCCTTTATTGAAGACTTTGAACTTAGTCTTTTTATCAAATGATCTCTTGATTTGTCTATGATTCCTTTCCATGTTAAGATGAGCTTGATCTCTTAGCTCTTGTAGCTCTATTAATTTTTCATAATGAAACTACATTGGTTCATTCTCAAGTAGTTCTATCTGATGTACTAAATCCAATACGGGAAATTCAAATGAAATAGACATTCTTGCCTCATGTTCATAAACAAGCTTTTATGGTGAATTACAAACTTATCTTTTAAGTGTCACTTTATCAAGCCAAAGTGCTCAATTTAGCATCATATACCAAGCTCTTTGGTTTTCCTTGAGTGTTCTTCTCGATGATCTTCCAAAGATTTTTTTTAGTGCTTTCAGCTAATCCACTACCTTGTGGGTAACAATTAGACGAAGTACTTAAATAGATATCATTCTTGACATCCCAATCTATTACCTTTGTACCGAGAAATGTTAAAACATTAGTTGAAATGTTAGTTGCTGGAACACCAAATTCTCAAACTATAATTTCATAAAATGATAAGATTAAAGTATTGTTCGATTCTATCAAGGTGATTGCTTCATTCCAATGTGGGAAATAATCCATAGTAGTCAAGATCCACTTGTGTCATTGTTATGAAGGTGGATTTATCATGTCAATGAAGTTCAATATCCCACCGCATGAAAGGTTGATGTACTGAAATAGGTTGCAAGGGAAGTAAAGCTAAATGTTATTTTCTGAACAAAGAATGCACATTTCTTACACCTTTTAATCCATTCAAAACATTCCTTGAATATTCTAGGTCAAGAGTAACCAGATGTCATGATCTTAATCATTGTAATACATGATGAAAAGCGACCTCCTATAGGTCCTTCATGAAACTCGGATAATAATTGAATGCACTATATCATAATTAATACATCGCAACAAGATTTCATTTATATCCCTTTTGAACAACACACCATCAATGAAAACATAAGGTACAACTTGTAATATGAAATATCTTCATTTATTCTTGTCTATATCTTCCAGATAAGTACCATGCTATACGTAATCAATCAAATCAGTCATCCAACTTGATCCTTGAACTTCTGGATTGAGTTCTGGTTGCTGATTTTTAGGCTGTAATAAAGTTTCTAACAGTTCATACTTAATATCAAAATGCTATAATGAATTTTATAATTGCAAATCCTGTTATTTTAACACATCAGAAATCACATGTTAACATAATCCTTTACCTTGCAAACCATTTTATCAACATGAATGTCAAAATTATACTCCATAACCTTTGTAATCCAACCTTCCCTCTTATCATTAAGTTCTTTATTCAACAAGAATGCGTTAACACTTGGATAAGACACTAAAACATGTATCTTATTATTGGAAAGCATGTACTTGAAATTTTTTAGTCCTCTAACTACGACAAGTACTTGTTTTTCAAGGAAAAGTGTACCTCATCTCGTAGTCATGCAAAATATGACCAAAGAAAGCAATTGGTTGCTCAATTTTTTCATCATTAACATGAGTTAATATGGATAAAATGGTTTCAGCTCTTGTAAGTACATATATCGTGAAATCCTTATCAAAATTTGGATTTTCCAAAGTAGGAGCTTGTGAAATAGCTATCTTGATAGCTTCAAATCCTTTTCTCCCTTCGCTGGTCCAAAAGAAAGTTTTATCTTTCTTTAAGATGGTTGTTAATGGCTTAAACAATGCTACGAAATTTAGAACAAATCTTCTAGAAAAGTTTATTTTTGCAAGAAAACTTTGTAATGTTTCTTATGATGAGGCAAGGATAGATGTGAAATTGCTTTAGTTTTGAAAGGATCAATAGCTAAACCTTTTCTAGAAACATTATGTTCAATAAATTTACCTTGATTGACTGAAAAGATAGACTTTTTTGGATTCGATGATATTCCAAACTATCTGCAAAGCTAATAATTCTGCCTTAGATGTATAACATGATCATCAGAATAATTTTAAAAAATACAGTAACATCATCTAAATAAAACAGTTTTCATTTATTTAATTGGCTATGAAAATCCATGTCCATTACATGTTGAAACATTGAACCAAAATTAGAAATTCCAAAAGGAATTCTTTTATAAGCATAAATACCCCACTTTGTGGTGAAGGTTGTTTTGTATATGTCTTCTTCACGCACAAGAATCTGATTGTATCTGCTATATCCATCGGAAAGGGATGGCCTATCTGAACCTAAAATTGTTCTTAAAATTTGATCCCTATTGGGCAGTGGGTAATGATATTTTAGTGAAGATTTTTTAAGATCTATAAAGTCCACACATAGCTAGATTTCTCCATTATTTTTCCGAATAGGAACAAGATTAGCTACCCAGCTTGAATTCTTAACTATAAAAATAATACCTAATCCAATCATCTTGGATAACTCTTTTCTCGTTAGGGGTTCAATCATAGGATTTATAGGCCTTTGTTTCTGCCTAACTAGTTTAGAAGTTAGCTGCAACTCTATGGTATGCTGAAATAAACTAGGATCAAATCCTCTCAAATCTTGTTATTTCCAAGAAAAAAAATCTTTGAATTCTCTACATAAATTGATGAAAGATTATTTTTTAGCAAAGGAACATATTTTTCGATAACTAACTTATTTTCATCATCAACTAAGATCTCTTCGTACTTTTCTACGTTAGTTGAGATCTTTCCTTTATCCTTTCTTAGTTGATCATTAGAACTAAAACTATATTCTAATGTGACAATTCCTCGAGGAAGCTTGTTTGTCTTCAATTAAACAATTTGGTCACCATATAAATGTTGCATTTTTCCTTGATTAACTACAGAAAATTTAGCTTCTTGATGCAAAAATCTACAAAATTTATTCATCATCTTCAAAATTTGGCCATTTTTCTTCATTATTAGGCACCGAAGGTCTGATAATCAACTTTATATGAGGTTATACTTTGTTTTTCTTAATTTTTTCTAGCACTTAAAAGATAGCACCAGTTTTTGCAAGTCTATCTGCATGATTATTTTTAGCTCTTGGAATAGATTACATATTAAGAGCATCAAAATAATCCATTAAGTCTGAAATTCTATGCTTGTAAGATTTTAGCAGTGAATTATTACACACATTACATTTTTTTAATTGATTAATCACTGACTCTAAATCACAAAAAACTTGTAACATGTTGATATCTCTTTTTTGGCACATTGTAGGTCGTGAATTAATGCTTCATATTCAGCTACGTTACAAGTACATGAGAATTACAGAATTAGAGATGAAAAATACCTTTCATTTGGAGGAGAAGTAAGAATCAAACATGTACCTTTTCCTCTTTTGTTCTTTGCTCCATCGAACTGAAGCTTCCATAAACCTTCTGTTGTTTTTTTTTGGACAATAAGGGGATTAGTGAATTTTCTTATTGCAAACAATAAACACCAAATAAATCTTATTTTGCTTCCTTGAAGGGATCATAAGAATGTTCTTGTTGACTTTTTTCATCCATAAACAAATTAGACAAACCATCTAATGCAAAAACATGTGTTGTGATGTCAAAATCATACTGATCTATGGCTACATAATTTGCTACAACATTTGAAGCATGAGGTTCTAATATGAAATCTAGCAAAAGACTTTGAATTGACTATAATTTAAGTTCCATACCTTGTAGTAAAGAATAAGAATGAATAATCTGAAGAAATATAACCTCTTATCTTTGTTGTAAAATCGTTTGATAAACATAAAGAAAAATAGGGAGGTAAATTGACAATTGTTACATCTTGAAGAATGCAAACATTTAGACAAGCATGTAATGTTACTGTACACACCCAATTTTGCATTGACTATAATTTAAGTTCCATACCTTGTACTAAAGAATAATAATGAATAATCTGAAGAAATATAACCTCCCATCTTTGTTTTAAAATCTTTTGATAAACATAAAGCAAAATAGGGAGGTAAATCGACAACTGTTACATCTTGAAGAATGGAAACATTTAGACAATCATGTAATTTTACTGTACACACCCAATTTTGCATGTGCTACATTGTCCAAAATTTGTTACAAAAGTTTGTAATAATGATTCATGTCCTTTCAGAAGGTGTTTGAGTTCCTAAGCTCATTCGCAGTGTATATTTGTAGCCTAGATGTTTGTACTTAGCTTTTCCATGATATTTTCCATCTTCCCACTCTTTTTTGTGCATGTTTTGGATTTTAGTGTCATAAATGTCACCTTGCCTAGGTGGTGGTTTTGGAACTTCCGCTCAGGTAGGGTGATGATCCTGTGTATTTTTTTCTACAACCTTTCATGTGTTATTTGAACATGTGGCGCTTCACTTAATATGACTTTCAAGGTGCGTTTGTGAGCTGAATTGCCTAAAAATAGTCTTCACCCAATGATTTTTCACTCCCATGTTGCCTTCTACATGAAGGTACATCCCAACCAATTCCTCTATATTCAATGCTTGTATTCAAGCAAATTAATGGCCTGTGATTTTTGTGTAGCTTGCATAGTATTGTTGCCACAATCTTGCTGGAAATTGCATACCCAAGATTTTTTCACTTGTGTCATCCTTCTTCCACCTGCATTGCAACAAGACTTCCTTCAATCAACCATTTCTCAAGCACCTTCTCCTACTATTTCCTTTGCATTCCCAATTCCTTGGACACATATGGACACAAAGAGAAAGAAAGGATAAACTAAGGGACAAATACAATAAAACTAGATTTACCAAATCTCTTTCTTATCCAGGTTAGAATTGTTTGTTTATACGATTCATTTGTTCAAATTATCAATTCTGATTTATTCATTTCAAATCCATATCAAATAGAGTAGTATAATTGTTTCATTTCAGATAATCAATCAATTGGAAATAATCAAATCATTAGAAAGCTTGCTCTTCAACATTACCGGGGAAGTTATAGGGAACAATATATCCTCTTCAGATGTGATTTTTTTTCTACCTCTGAGGTAGGGTTAAGGGGTTTTGATTAAATTAGTTTAGCTATTCTAGAGCTATATTCACATACTTGCACAAGTAATTAGCTACAACTGGTTGATTACTTATATTTAATTTCATTTATTACATTAGAAACATTGTTTAAAATCGCATAAAATATATAAAAAAATTAACATTTTCTAGATTATTTTGCTTTCATTATTTTGTTAAGATATACTGTGAAAATACCAAAAACATAGTAAAAATTTCCTTTGATAATTATTTTGATTTGTCAAATCAATTCAATTCAATTCATCATGACCCTCAAAGGTCCACAAAAAGAGAAAATGTTCATGTGTGATGCTTTGGTCCCACAACCCAATCGACCTAAGTTGTTAACCAACATAGATACGGGTTTACAATTGTTAGTTTTACGCACACCTGCTAGGTATTCTAAGAAGATATAATAACTGAACACACTAAAAATTGGAGTTGATTGAGCCTACGATTATTATATTTCCCATGGAAATAGGGCTTGATTACGCATATGACCATAAAGAGATCACATGCTCGATTAATTCACGATTTTGATCCCTAGGTCCCACAACCCAATGGGCTTGTTGACCAATTAAACATCGACACTGGTTTATGTGCACTAGCATTTTTATCATCACCTCTTCTAACCGACATTGTTGCAAAACTTTCCGTGTTGAACATAATAGTTGATCAGGCTAAGGTTTTCTGGACTAGAGTGGAAAACCTACATAGACCTTGTGGATCCATCATGCCTCTCATTCTCAATTCCATGACCTTGTATGGAAATCTATATGAGGCATCCATAGGTAACTTTCTGTGTGTTCCACAACTAGTAGATAGAATCTCAAAAAAGCTTGATATTGACTGGAGCCTCTAAGTAGCCATTCTATCTAGTCATTCCATTATGCCACTTCAGGTTAGGAAGGATCTCTTTTCCTTAGACTTGAAGATCCCGATATTTTCTGTTGAAGACATAAGGTTTCCCCATTATCTTGTTCATCGCTACCACACACACATACCTTTCCATTCGATACTAGTTGTTCTAGAAAAAACTTGGGAGGTTGGGTGTGAAGAAGTTTGTGTGTTTATTTTCTTTCATATAAATTGGTGAACATGATGTGAAGAGCTAGTCTCTAAACATTTCCACTTTCTTCATCCATCTTCCTCTTTCCCATTATTTTTCGGGTATTGTTATAACCTTTAATATGTCAGGATACAATGAATACCATTGACCCATGTCAGGTTTCAATGCGTGTAACTATTAAACAAGTGGAAAAAATAGTCACCTTCGCTATCTACATGGGCAGGTAACTATTCAACTGCTGAGGCTGAAAATCCTCTTCCTTAGGGAGCTAATGTTGGTTCCTCTATACCAATTGAGGAGATTGACCAAATCATGTGGAAAAATCCTCCTAAGCATTAAACTTCTAACAACATGAATTTCAACTAGGAGGTAGGTTCATCTCCTCGGGTTTTGTTCAAAAAACCCATTAACATGTAGTCAGACCAACTCCCACCTCTAGATGAGGATTACTTATCATGATATGTGAGAATTGAACAATGCTTCCAAAATATAAATGAAGATTTTGATAGCTTACAAGGACATGTTGATGTATCTCTCCCAAAGAATAACACTACCCCTACAACAATGGAAAACATTTCCAATGAGGGGTTATAGAACAACGAACAATTTATAGCAGGATACCATAATCCTCAACAACCTCCAAAAGTTGAGCAAAAAGCACCAAAACAAAACACAACCCCATCAATGTGTGACGTCATTTTGGCATTAGTGGAGAAATTTAAAGAGATAGAACTTTCCCAAAACACTCAAAATTCATATGTTGGGCAAGTAAGATTTTTTCACTATCCGTCAAACTATGGACAAATACCTGCTGCATAGAATCCTCTAGTTTATACGGGTGCTCCAAACTCTAGCCATTTGCTAACTGGGATGGGCATGTTGGGTATGCCCCCACACACCACATACAAATATCCACAACAAGCACCATTCACAAGTGCATTCTCAAACACCATACCTTTTAGAAGTGCAACATTCCCTGGATTTGTGCCTTCAAATCCGTATCAAAACAATCAACCCCCTTACATACACATGTATTCTAAATCACCACAAGGTGATTTATACACTTGTCCAAGTTTATATGGTCGGCCACATGGGATTCTTTATGCCCCAACAAATGTATATAATGCAGCATTTAAACAATCGATGTAACCTCCACCTCCCCAACAAGGATCTTGAATGGTTGAAACATACGCAATGAGGACCTATTCTGAATATCCTAAGGAGCCTCTATACTTCTCCATATAGAATGTCATGCTCCCAAGACCTTTTCCTAATCTTCCGAAGTTCAAAGGGGAGGGAGATCCTAACACACATATCAAATCTTACTCAATGGCCATTAGAGAGTTGCTCCTGTGGGATGTAATTGTTACAAATATTTTCCCTAAGAAATTGGAAGGTATCACTCTCGATTGGTATTACATGATAGTGGAGGCTTTGATAAACTCCTTCAAGAAACTTGTGTCATAGTTTATGAAGGATTTTGATATGGAAAAACTTCTAAGGATAGGAATGACATAATTCCTTCATATCAAACAAGAGCACAATGAATATGTTTCTTATTTCATTCAAATGTTGAGGAAGGTCATTTATTCCTCTATAAACACTCCTAACATGGATCAGACAAAACTTTGCGACTTATTTCTTCATTCCCTTAAGAGGGAGACAAAGGAAGAAGTCTGAAAATTCCCACTAAGGAGCTATGAAGCCGTACTAGAGGGAACTCTACGAATTGGTCAAGCAACTATAGACAATGGTCGTAATACCTACAGAACAAATGGGAGGTTATTTAGTCTTAACCAAGGTAACTCTGGTTACTCCAACAACAACAAAAATAATTAGGGACCAAAGGTCCTTAATAAGAATCGTGGCGTTACAAATGGTGGTGTTACCGATCAGCCAAAGAAAACCAATGTTGTTATCTCTCCCAATAAAAACCCTACCAAAAACAACAATAATATGAATGGAAATAATCAAAGAAATAATACCTTTTCACATTCAGTCAACGTTGTGGAATTTAATCATCCTCAAGAACAACATCTGGCTTAACAACAAAGACAATTTCAGAATCAAGTCCCTAGTCAATACCATGGTGGGTATGCAAACCAATTCCAAAATCAAGGGCGAGGGTTCCCAAATTTTGATTATAACAATCTGCAATTAAACAATGATCGTGGTTTCAGATCACAGCAGTATGCAAACCAAAGACCTCGAGATTATAATACTGATTTTTATTGCGGTTTTCATAGGTTCCGTAAGCATGACGCTAGAACATGCCACAATTACAACAAATTTCTACAAACATTTTCCAGAAGACCAAAGACAAATCTTTATAGACATTGTTCTGGAAAATTTGACAACACCAACGTAAAACACGTATGCAAGAACGGTTTCTCCTCAGAACACACAAGTGAGGATCTTTAACATTCCTCTCCCTGCTTGCCCAAAAGATGGTACCATAGATCCCAATGGTTCAAACAAAGGGATTGTAATAGGAAGCAACAATCATGAATCCTCAACTTCATCAAACCCACAAGTGGCACCTCCCTTGGATGGTTGCAAACAAACAAAAATTATGGGATTGGTAAAATTGGACATCGAACCTCATATTAACGTTGTCACAAGAACTAAGGATTATTTGTGAGAGCTAATACCCATTTACCTGACCATGGCATAGGACATCCACCAAACACTTTCCAAACTAGTAAGAGCATATGACTTAATCAATGAATTAACGAAGACCTTTCCTCACATTTCCTTCTTAGATCCATTGAAGAACTCCCCTGCTAATAGATTTTCTTTTTTAGAAGCATTGAGTATTGATCATTTGATCAATGTTACTCCTCCTCCAGAAGTGAAAGTAAACCACATATAATTTGATGTCTACCCTCTTGGGAAGTCAAAGAGGGATGATGGGTTTGTGTTCAACATAAGAAAAATGCCAACGGATGCCAAAATTGCACGTAGAGGTGACCCAACCTTGCATTTACAAGTATGGATCCACAATAACTATGTGTAACGTGTGATGGTGGATGATGGGGCAGTAGTTAATATATTCCCTTTCACTGTCCTCCAAAAACTAGGATATAGAGAAATAAATAGTTTCTCAACACGAAATACACTAAGGGGTTATGACAGCCTTAAAGAAAATTTGATAGGGACCATAGTGTTACCCGTTACCTTATGAACCAAGACATTTCTCACTGAATTCTATATTATAGATCAGGAAACCAACTATAATATGATTCTCGACCACCCATGGATACAACACATAAAGACAATCCCTTCCAAGTTGTTTTAGGAAGTGATATTCATGTGCTTAGGGAAGGTCATCATAGCGTAAGGTGACCCAAAACCTTTCAATATACACCTAGAAAATTTAAAGAAGAGACCAGAAGTCTATTCTGAGTTCAAACTTCCAACAAATAAACTTAGCAAACAAGTTGGTTCAAAACCAGAAACAAAACTGGTGCCAACAACAGAGTTAGAAGTCACATGATTGATCGAGGGTATTCCAATGGTTAAGGATGAAACCATCATCATAAAGACAGTATCGTTAGGAACCAAAGAAAAAAGTTTCGAGTTGTTGGAGAAGGATCTACCTATTCTCCTCCCATTTGATTCTTTGGGCATAGGACATGCCCTAGGACTTGGCTCTCTTCAAGCAGATGGATTTTATATGGTGGAAGTAACAAAAGAAAAGAAAGAATATACAAAGAATGATCCTACGTCTATTTTTCCAAGTAATTGTTGTACTCTCCATTTTTATGGAGGAAGGTGTCATTTTGGCACCAGGGAAAGTGTGATCCTTACCTCTCCCAAGGAAAATATTATGTCATTCACCTTCAAATTAAACTTTGAGTGTATAAATAATGGATCTGAGTATGAAGCCCTCCTTCTTGGCCTCATTGTAGCCAAAAGGATGGGTGCTAGAAACATTAGAGTGCTAGGATTCTAAACTAGTCACAAACCAAGTATCTGAGGTATATGAGACTAGGGATAAACATTTACAGATCTACAAAATGGTAGTGCATAATCTGAAAAAGGTTTTTGATGTCATATCGATTGAATTAATTCCATAAGAACAAAGCATTCTTGTGGACTCTATAATAACTTCTACTTGTTATCATTGAATCACAACACCCTTATGTTTACACAAGTGCATATACTTCAACTCATGATGTTATTGGATAACATGGATACTATCTCCAAGTTGTGAGACTTTCTACTTAAGATAAACCTCCAGAGAAAGCTGGTTCTTGAGCCTAAACTACCTGCCACAATCTACTCTAATGTAGGGTAAACTAACTATTATAATCTAACTTTCCAAGGGAACAAGGAGAGAGAATACATATAATTAAATCCTACACTAAAGTGGTGATACACTAGAAATGAAGGGTGTGAGAGTAGCCTTTCAATGTGTGAAAACTAGGAGTAAAGTGCATACTAGAAGGGGTGATAATAGTTCTCCACAATCTGAAAATGCATTCACAACAATGTTTCATACATGCACCATAATAATGGATCCTTTTAAGAGTATAAATATAGACACAATACACTTGTAATCAAGGTTGAAGGGGCAAGAAGAATGCAAGAAAACACAGCAGGGAAAGATACATCCACAAACTTATATTTTATTGCTTCATGATATGCACAGTTCAATCTGTTACAAGCTAAGGGACTAGATCACCATGCAAGGAGTCCAAAATAAGGGCTTGTAGGACATTGGCTTCACAAATCAACATTGACAGAGCTTTGCTACTACAAAAATCTCCCTTTATAATGAGCCCAACACTCCAATTTATAGAAAAATGAGAAGAGAGAGAGAAGGGGAAATGGAAATCCCGAAATCTATCCTTCAAAAAATTGTAAGAGGAATTAAATGGAGTGAAATCATTGTATGTTACTTTAAAAATGCTCTCAATATAGTCCCAGGTGCTTCAACAGAGAAAGAATGATGACCATGCCTCTTAATTGCACTCCTAACCACTAAATAAAACATTGTCATGAATCCGGCCACGTTTTATAGAAAATCCCCATGAATTTATTTTCTAATATGGAATTTCTTGATTTATTTTCATCGGGCTCAGAGACATGATTCCAATGGTACCAATTTTGTGTGATTTTGTTGAGAAATGCAAAATTTATGACCTTCTGAGTGCAAGCCGCTATTTTGGGTCTAGCAGATGTTTTCTGTCATTTGACGGGAAAGAGCATTAACTGACTAGAGCTGAATATGTTTCTTTTACTTAAATATATCTACCCTCATTAAAATTAATAAATCCAATTTTGGCATAGAGGACGTCGTGCTTTTTCTAGAAAGTCCAATTTTGTGAAAATCGGAGCTCGGAGTCAAAAGTTATGGCCGTTTGAAATTTTGGGAGTCAAACGTTGACTTTTCCTTGGAGTTGCCGATATTGTGGAAAAATAAGGTCCGCGTGTCCCAGCTGTCTTAGACACATTCTCCTACATCGACCGATTTGGGCTTCCTTGTCCCCTTTTGTGGCCTTTTCTCCTTTGCGCGTCCCACGCGTACTTTTGTCCCGACTGTCCCAGATGAAAATCTCTGCACCACCCGCAATAGAATGACTTGTGGCAAATCGATCGATTCGCATCCCACAGGTACTGACATCCCAACTGTCCTGCGGACCGCCTGAGACAAAAAGTTTTGACTTAGCTAAAAAAAATTGTATTTCGGTCCCAAACTCGGTACGACAAACCTCGATACAACCCGCACTGGTACGACCCACAGCCTCTAGACCTGTAATGCATTAAAACAAGCCCGTGACTCCATTTTTTTTATTTCTTCAATTTTCTCTAACTCGTTGGATTTTTTCCTTGGATGGGGAAGTTACAGAGAAACCAAAGAGACCCCCAAACATGATTTTGGGCCTTGAATCAATCTACTTACTCGGGACTGAATATTTTGATGCATGTTATGAAAATTACCTTGAGGGGTGAATTTTGGATAACACTACTTTGCGCTTCAATCCAAATAGTGAGTTAGAAGATACAAGTTTCACAGTATCAGTGCATGTTGAACCTTTGGTTCACAAAATACCAGTAATCCTGATGTTGACACACATAGAAGCCAAGGATGATTCTATAATTTTATACCACATTGATAATGATAAAACAAGTCTTGGGTATTTGAACGCCTACGCAGAATTGTACCTTTCTCATCACAAGGTTGACTTCTCCATTATCCCACATTCTTCAACCCTACTTTGGAAATCCCATGATAGAGTCTTCCTTTGAGGAAGGTCTTGAAATTTATGAGGTGGGAGAGGAAGGGGATTTAGAGTTACCTTCAGCCCCAACTAAGTTTGAGGAATTTAATGCCTCCTTAATCAAGGGAAATATCGATATAAACATTAGGATGGAGGAAGAACCAAGAATTCTGAAGTTGGGATCCTCTCTAACTCCAGGGGAAATAGAGGTACACAGGTAGATTCTCAAATAATACTCAAAATATTTTGGATTTAATTACACGGAAATCACAGGAATTTCTCCTAATGTTACGGTTCATAACCTCATCACCAAGCCAGATGCCAAACCAATTAAACAAAATTCAATGCCTATGAAGCCAATGGTGGCTCTTATGTTGAAATAAGAAGTGACGAAACTCTTCCAAGTAGGGTTCATGAAACCAGTTGACTACTCTCAATGGGTGTCTAATATCGTTCATGTTCTCAAAAAGAAAGGGAAGATCCACATTTGTATTGAATTTTGGGACATTAACAAAGTGGTGTCTGAAGGATGCTTTCCCACTGCCCTCCATTGATGTTATTGTTGACGTGATAGTTGCGTTATGATTTTTGTCTCTCATGGATGGGTTTTTGACATATAACCAAAGTAGGATTTCTGAGGAGGATCAGAATAAGAAAACTTTCATTACTCCTTGGGGAACGTATTGTTATGTCTTCATGCCATTTTGGTAAAATAATTCTTGGGAAACTTACCAATGTTCCATGATGTATATTTTCCATGACCTTATCTACAATATTATGGAGTCTTACGTTGATGACCCTCTTAGCCAATGCTAGAAAATGTTGTTATCACCCCAGGGTGCTTCACATCATTCTCTCTTGGTTAATCGAATATGGTGTCAAGTTGAATCCAAAAACATGAGTATTTGGTGTAACAGGAGGAAAATTATTTGGATACATCATATCTTCATGAGGGATTTAAGTATCTTAGGCCAAAATGTGAGTAGTACTGGAGATGACCCCACCATCAAACAAATCTGGTGTAAGGTCTCTCCTTGGGAAACTTAGTGCAAACCCAAATGTTTTATCCCTGATCTAACCTTTGTTATTGATCTAATAAAAAAAATTATTAAAGAAGGATTATTGCATTGATTGGATAGAAGAATTCAATGAGGCATTTGAATCAATAAAACAATTCTTACTCTCTCCACCTACACTTATACCTCCTAGGTCAGACCGTCCTCTCATTCTATATTCAAGGGAAATGGATGTCTCACTATCTTGCATGTTATCTCAGGAAGATGGTGATAAGTGTGAGCATGCAATATATTTTATAATTCAAACATTTCTTGATTATGAGATGCGTTACATGTAGGAAGAAAATTAGTTTCTAGCTATAGTGTTTACAAAAAAAAAGGTTAGGAAATTATATGTTAAACATAGAAAAAAGGTTGATAGTCAAAACAAATCATTTGAAGACTTATCTAATTCAAGGTTCACTATCTGAAAATTTCAGGTGCTTTATAATGCTAATGGGTGAATTTGAGTTGACCTTTGTTAATTAGAAGTCCGTAAAATGAAAAAATATTATAGATTGGTTAGTTGATAACCCAATGGACTGAGGTGACCTGGTTGATCTAGAATTTCTTGATGAGTGTGTTTATCATGTAGAGATCAAGTCCCTAATCACTATGTTCCTTTGGTACACTGACATAATCAATTTCATTGTGGACAAGGCATACCCTGAAGGGGTTACATCCCAACAAAGGAGACACTTACGCATTATCATCATTAAATACGTGATTTTTGAATAAGTTCTCTATCACAGGGCCTTTGATGGAATGTTAATAAGATGTGTTAACAAAGAATATTCTAATAATATTAGTTATGAATCACATAGTGGATTATGTGGAGGTCACTTTAGAGGCCATGCCACTTCCTCGAAAGATACATCAGATGGGCTACTTTTGGCCCACATTATAGCATGACACATTAGATTTTGTATGCAAGTTCCATAAATGCCAAGATTTCTCCCATGAGATCCACATACTGGCACAAGCTCTACATCCAAATTGCGACATCATGGCCCTTTTCCATGTGGGGTATAGATTCTAATAGGTAATTTTTCTCCCTCATCAAATGATGGACATAACTTTATAATCATGACCACATAATATTTCGCAAAGTGGGTAGAGGGCCATGCCTCTTACAACAATACGGGGTTTTGTAATCACTAAGTTCTTTCTGAACCAAATCATTTGTAGGTATGGTGTCCTACAAGTCATTATCTCTGATAATTGGATGTCTTCAAAGAATGAAGAGGTATATGAAGTATGTGATAAAATTCAAGATGAATCATCACACGGTTTCTCTTTATTACCCTCTGGACAATGGATAGGATGAGGTAAAAAATAAAACGTTGAAATCCATGTTATCCAATTTTTCCCCTCAGGAAAAATCTATTAGACAAAACCTTGCACAGGAAAAATGGAAAGGTTAGTTTCAACAGTGCAAGCTCACATTTGATCCCAAAATATCAGGTTACAGGAAGGCTCGACAATTGCAATGGAGGGTGGACGGCCAATAGAATTGTTAAAGGAGAGCAAAGCCTCAAGTAAAAAAATGAAAGAAAGCTAACTCAGTAAGTCAAAATCAGAGCCCAGAGAGAGTCGACTCGAAGCAAAGTGAAAGAGCAATCGAAGGTGCCACATGTCAGCTCAATACACTTTCAAAACATGCAACAAAAGTGGAGACCCTAAGGATGCGCTTAACCCCCATGTGGATCTCAGTGCATATAATTTGTTCACCTCGAGGCCTAAATAAGCTATGTATAAAAAAGGCCAAAAAAATCCTCTACATGTCTCTTTGATGCAAATTCAAAGATAAATTCAAAAGGAAGGTTCCCAAACAAGCACAGGCACTCCACATGGTCAGATCCTGAGAAAGGTATAACCGACCGTTGAAAATTATAATTATGGGAAGAGCCAACAAAATCCTCCATGTATCAGCTCAGCACACCTTCAAAAGGTACGACAAAAATGGGTCCCTAAACAAGGGCAGGATCTCCACATGTGTAGGGCCCGAGAAAGTTACACCAACCATTAAAAATTCTAGGAGCCAACGGAAGCCTCCACGTGTCTCATCGGCACAACTCGAAGAAAAAAGTGGGGTCCCCAAAATGAGCGCAATATTTCCACATGGTCTAAGCCAAAGAAATTTAGTGTTCACTAGAGGCTCAAATCAAATAAGTATAAAATGACTAGCGAAGGCCTCCACGTGTCTCATCGGTGCAACAGAAGTAGGGTCCCTAACTGAGCATAGGCTATCCATGTGTCTAGGGCCCGAGCAAGTTACACCATCCATTGAAAAGTCTAAGAGTTAGCAGAAGCCTCCACGTGCCAACTCAATGCACCTTTAAAGGTAAAATCAAAAGGTAGGTCCCAAACATGTGTTGGCCCTCCACGTGTTTAGCGTCAAACATAGTATCTTCGCCAAACAAAAGGGACTAAGTAAAAACACAAAGAAAGTAGAGCAAGCTCATAGACGATGCCAAGTATTGACATGTCGCATTCCCAGGACCCTAAAAGGAAGCAAAATCTTAAGAATGCGCAAAGCTTCCACGTGGATCTTACATGGATAGAATCCAAACCCAAACCAGATTGGAGATGAACATAAATTTTGACTAGAACCTCAGATTTGAGAAATAAAGGAATTTTTGGAAAGTTATCGATGTTTGCTACTCAACTACGACTGGACATTTTGGAGGCTATCAGGCTTCTCACATACCACCATAAAAGTATGGGCTTCCTTTCTTTCCTAACAAGGAACAGTAATAGAGGCATGGGTTTTGCACTAGAACCCATCATTGTTGCAGGAAAATTCAATGCTCTTTTGGGGTGCGTTGATGCAAAATCACAACACCGTCAAATGTCCTGAGATCTTGAGTGGGGCATCTAGTGTGATTACACAACATCAGACCATCTCTCAAGCTATGCAACCTACAAAACCTGAGATGGACCTCCATAGAAGGTTGGTTCCCACTTCTTAAACTACCTTCCTGAAGCTACTTCAGTGTAGGTTAAACCTATCTATCCTAATATAACCATTCCAAGGGGACACTGAGAGAGAGAGAGAGAGAGAGAAAAATATCCTATACTAAGTGGTGATACACTATAAAAAGAAGTGGATGATAAAAAATCTAACCACTTGAAGTGGAGAGAGGTGAGCAATGGAGAGGATGGACAGATGCATCATAGACCAGAGATTAAGTTCACATGCAACATCACTTAGAAACCCCATTAAGCAAGGCTCCCATAACCTGCAATAGACATTAGAGTATGCACAGTATACCCTACAATGATGAGAGGCAATGAGAGATAATAAAATAAGCAAAGGATGGACAAGATGCATCATGAAAAAATAATTTATTGCTCCATAAGTCACACATTACATCATCAGTTGGAAAGAGAGAAGTAAATGCCTTTACAGAGCCAACAGAGGAGGCTCAGACTCCACATTCTACCCTAAGGAATAAAGAGAGAAGGGGGAAGGAGAGGAAAGATGACCAACACTTTAGAAAATTTCCCTCCTTTAAAATATATAGAAGAATGAGGGAAAAAGAGAGAGGGAAAATTTGAACTCTACTCCAACCACCCCTAGAAGAGCATTAAATCCACCTACCACAATGAAGAGTCTCACTACAACACCCATGCCCCATCTCTGTCCCTTACTGGGCAAGAAAGAGGCCCATTTTTCATCATGGAGGCATGTGGGAGACTTGACAGCCTTGAAAATGGCGAGCCAAAACATTAATGGTGGCAGGTGAGAAGTCCGTGTTGAGAGCTTTCCAAAATGTCCCCCATTTCCCAAAAAGATATGGCTATCTAAAGATCAAGGTCATGGGCTCACAATATTTAAAGACTCCATCAGTGTAAGAACCATGTGGCAGTGTCGCACGTCATGAAGATTTAGCCCCTTCCTTTCACTCTTGAATTTATGTCAGAATGACACATGGTGACTTCCATGGGCTCCTCTATTTCCTCTTTATTCTTCCTAAGTTGATCTTGTTGGTGGAGACACTATGCTTGACCCGAGAAACATGGAGGCTTCGCGCTCATTTAGAAATTTCCCCTAGATTTTTCTTTTGAAGTTGCGATGATAAGACACGTGGAGGCCTCCCCAAGATTTTGGACTTTTCAATGGTGGACCTTACCTTTTCAAACTCTGACCATGTGGTAGGTTAGCACTCATTCGGGGACTACCTTTTGGGCTGTGCCTTTGAAATTGCACCAATGGGGCACATTGCACCTTCCACGGTTGTTCCCAATTTCTCTATGTTTTGGCTAAGGCCATTTTGTTTGGTAGGGCCATATGTTTGACTGTGGCCATGTGGAAGCTCAGCAAACATTTCAAAACTACTCTTTATTTTTCCTTTGAAGTGGCACTGTGCTGACACATGGCTCCTTCCATTGGCTTGGCTCTGTTTATACTTTTCAATAACCATTACTACCTTTTCGGACTCTAGAAATGTAGAGGTCCAGTGCTTGTTTGAGTGTCCGCTTTGGGTCACACCTTTGAATTTGTGTTGATGCGACACGTGGTGTCACCTGCTAGTTCTATACTTAGCCAATGTGGGCCTCGATCCATTTTGAATTCTATTGGACCCAAGACACGTGGAGAGTCTGTGCACGCTTGAGTCTCTGCTTTGGGCCACGCCCCTTGAATTTGTGTTGATCTAACATGTGGAGGCTTCATGATCATTTAGGGTCTGCCTCCTAATTTTAACTTTGAAGTTGTGCCAAAGAGGCATATGTAGGCTTCCACTGACCTTATTATACTTAGTCGATTAAACGACTAGCTTTGTCCCTTTTTCGGACCTCTGACATGTGGATGATTGGCGCTTGTTTATGTCTCTGCACTTGATCCTTTCTTTGAAGCTATGCCACTGAGACACATCGGGGCTTCGACCGACCCTCTTATACTTAGTCTAATTAGGCCCTCTTTGTTCCCGTTTTTTACCCTGACCACGTGGTGACCATGCGCTTGTTTGGGGAACCACATTTGGAGTTGATATTTGAAGTTTTACTGAGTATACATGTGGCACCTTCCATTGGCTCTGCCCCATTTTTACTTTTCCCACTATCAACTTTGTCTCTGCTAGGTGAAATGATTAATTTCCTTGAAGCATCCTTTGGTCATGGAGTCATAATTAATAGCCTGATACTGATCTTCCCCTAAAAATCCGTGAGCCCAACTACTTGCGCTTGCTGACCCTGAACCTAGGGTTTTACCTATTCTAGAAATGAACTGTGGGCACACTGAACTACATAGGGATATAACCTTGGAGCAATGAAACAACACGGCAAGCTATACAAAAAAGGGAACTTCATACCTGCTCTAATTGGAGCATGTAGAGTGTGCACAAGAAATTATTTTGTTGAAAGCAAAGTCTACTCCTACTCCTACACTAACCAGAGAGAAAGGGGACTCAAACAAATATTGCAACTAGCAGGGAGAAGTAGCTTCCATATTTCAAAAAAATCAGCCATGCAAATGGTTTGACACTGAATATGATTGTTTGTATGAGTGAAACACTGGCAAGAGGTCGATCCTCCACCCATATCATTAAGGTATCAACATCAATCAAAGATACCTCCTCAATCCGATTCGCATTGGACTCCTAGAGGTGTTGATGGTTACCCTTGGTGCTTTGATACTCGTCCTCCTACCTTGAATTGGGCAATGACTTGTTTAAACTTCTCCACTTGGCTCCAATGAAGCCAAGTACCTAATTGGGCACGGTCTGATCTGATGGATGTACCCATTTTTCTGAACTTTGAATCCAAGAATGGAGTCTTCTTGCAGACCTTCTGGGTGAATGGTGTGGAAGAGATGATGACATCCTCTTGCTCCTTCCCTTCCTTCTCTTGTGAAGAACATGGAAGATTCATATCTTCTAACCTTGGTTCTAGAGGGTTGTTATGAAGTGCAGGTTATTGTACTTGAATGCTCTCCTTCGTGGTAGTAAGCTCATGTGCTTGGAATGTGGATGATGGAGGATAAAATGATGTTATATCTTTAGGATCCTCTCCATCAAAGTAATCTTTCAAGTCTGAGAGATATTCTACTTCCTTGTTGTCCTGCTACATTTTCTCGACCTCATCCATGGTGTCCTCCTGATATGCAACTTTCTCACCATGGTTCCCTTCATTCTCAAACATGAATTTTGAAAGATCAAAATATTCTTCGACATCATATCTTGAAGGGGATCAAATGGGAGGAAGAACTAAAGTTTCTTTTGTGGATTTCTCCACACTTGGAGCCTCTAAAACCGTATGGTCCTCCTCCTTCATGGGTTAATCAATCAAATCACACCCTTCAAATGAAAGAAAAAAATCTTCAATAATGCTTTCTTCATTAAGTGGGTTTAACTCTTATTTGATCTCTACCATCTTCTCCTCTTTGATATGAATCTCGCATATAATAAATCAATAAATTGTAGAAGATAACACAAAACAATATATATGGGGAACCAAGATGCCCTAATATGCAATATATTCAGAATAATACCCTTAAGGTAGGGCAACACCATACAATGCTCCTTAAGGAAGGAGCAACTCCACAATCCTCCATGAGATGGTAATCTTTACTTGCAAAGGGGACACCATGGTTCCAATAAACATCCTACCAAGTACATGAAGACTTGAAAGATAAAACATACATGACATCCTCATAATGATACTCACATCCTTTAAAGTAGGATGGGTAACACCTGAATCGTTCAATGTATGGCCAACCTTGCATTACCCTTGATATAATATAATCCTCCTATGTGATGCCTATATAACTAACTAAGGGGATCTCAAATGCCAGCAAAAAATGTTCAATAATCTTTCTTCACTCAAGTGTCCATCATACATTATAATATTGATATCTCCAAGGTACATAGAAATATTCAATGGGACTTGGAGTTAGTTGTTCTTCCTCCTTAACTAGTTGTGTAGCTTGGATTAGATCAACATCCTCTTCAGAAAAAGTTCCATTATGGACACTGCATTCATAGAAAACAAATTTTTGATCTTCTGCTTCTTTTTCTTTTTCTTCTTATTCTGAAAACTCAGCCTCAACCACCACTAGCTCTTCAACCTTGACTTCCTCTATTGTTTTAACTATCAAGGGGATCTTTGTAAACCCAAACCTGGTACCCCAACTCTTCATATTTTCTATCATTTCTTCTTTTGTGGGTTCCTATTCTTGTTGTTCTCCTTGACTGGTCTTTGGAATCACTTCGCCACATGGAATTAGGAAGGAAAGAAGGAGGAGTGGATGGGTTTTTAACCAGATTTTTAATTGTTTGTGGTGATGAGGGAAGTGGAACTTCTTGTTTGTTTAGAGGGTATGACTACTTAGAAGGAAAAAGGGCACACAAATTGAAGTGGGATGGAAGAATAGTGGATGTAGAAGGGGAATCAACACTTGGGGAAGAAGATGTGGAGCTAGACTCATGCCACTACTGTGATGATACTCATTGATGAAGAGGAAAAGAAAAGCTAGGAGGTGTTGGAATTATCCATTGACAAGGTTTTCTTGTGTCCAACTCATAAGCCTCAATCTCCTCAGTCCATTGCACAATTTAGAAGTCAAGCTTCTGTTGTGGAATATAATGTCTTGGAAAAGGGCGTCCCTATGGACAAGGTGCCCTGCAACCAATCCTGAATGCCTTCATCTATGTTGTAGCTCTTGACTACACTATGCTAACCTCCATTCTTCAGATCTTCTCCATCAAACCAGAATTCTCCAAATAACTGTCTCCATCGAACACACACCCTTTCTCTTGATAATCTCCTTGGCCAAAATACTTTTGACACTGCTCATATGGGAAAGCATAATGGTTATGTATCTGATCATAATGGTGATCTCGAGGAGTTGGGAAATACATTGGAGGCAGACTGCACTACTGCTGCTGCAAGTGTGAATTCTAAGATGGAAATGAAGTCATGATTGTATAACCTCATGGGATGGAAGAATATGAAAGAGATGGAATAAAAATGGATGAAAAAGAATGGGGGAAGGTCTACAACTTCAGAGATGGGTTTTTGACTAGATGTAATCTCCAGATGTGCTTTATATGTACCTAAACAAGGTTGAATCTTAATAGGAACACACCAACCTGCTAGGATGAAGTGGTAAAATGCTTCAGACCTATCCCATTGGGTGTGCCAAAAATGTACTGTCGTCATACGATGGATTAATATTTTCTGTTGATAATGAGACACCTTTTAAAGATGAAACTCTAACTTCTGTGATGTCCCACCAGGCATGCCTAAAATTGTTGTTGCAAAATCATAGCACCCCATAATGGCCTCAGATCTGAGTGGGGCATTCAATGTTATTGAAAAATATGAGACCATCTCTCAAGCTATGGGACTTGTAGACTTGAGATGGACCTATAGAGAAGGTTGGTTCCTTCTTCCTAAACTACTTGCTAGAAGCTACTCTAGCACAGGAAAAAATAATCTAATCCTAATATAACCTTCCAAGGAGACAGGGAGAGATAGAAATGAATAAAAATAGGTCCTATACTAAGCGGTGATACACGAGAAAAGGAAGTGGCTGATAAAAAATATAATTTCCTGAAGTGGAGAGAGATGAGCAAGGGAGAGGGTGGACAAGATGCACCATAGACTAAAGATGAAGTTCACACGAAACACCACTTCAAAAACCAATTAAACACAGCTCCCAAAACCTACAATAGACATTAGAGTATACACAGTATACCCTGTAACGATGAGAGGCAAGAAGAGACAGTAAAATAAGCAAAGGATGGACAAGATGCATCACGAAACAAATTTTATTGCTGCATAAGTCACAAAATACATCATCACTGGGCAAGAGGCAAGGAAATGCCATTATATAGCCAAAAGAGGAGGCTTAGAATCCATATTCTACCCTAAGGAAGAAAGAGAGGGTGGAGAAGGAGAGGAAAGATGACAAACCTTCTAGAAAATGCCCCTCCTTTACAATATATAGAAGAATGAGGGAGAAAGAGAGAGGGAAAATTCGAAATCTACTCCAACCACCCCTAGAAGATCTTTAAATCAACTTACCACAATGAAAAGTCTCACTGCAAAACCCATGCCCCATTTTCTTCCCTTACTGGGCAAGAAATATGCCTATTCTTCATCATGGGGGAAGGTGGAAGATTTGACAGCCTTGAAAATGGTGGGCTGAAACATTAATGGTGGCAGGTGAGAAGCCGGTGCCGAGAGCTTTAAAAAACATCCCCCCTTTCTCGAATCCGAGTTTCTAGTTGAAAGATATGGTTGTCTGAGTCAGGGTCAGGGTCACAGGCTCACAATATTTAAAATATTCTATCCATAGAGGGTCCACATGGTAGCCTCACACATCTTTAAGATTTAGGCCCTTCCTCTCGCGTTTTGAAATTGTGCCGAACTGACACTTGGCGGCTTCCACGGGCTTCTTGATTTCCTCTATTTTCAAACTTAGTTCCTCCTATTGGCAAAGACACTATGCTTAACCCGAGACATGTTGAGGCCTTCGTGCTTGTTTGGAAACTGCCCTCAAATTTTAATTTTGAAGTTACGTGGATAAGACACATGGAGGCCTCCATAGGATTTCTGGACTTTTCAACGACCAGCCTTACATTTTTCGACTCTGATCACGTGGTGGGTTGGTACTCGATTGGGGACTTGCCTTTTGGGTCATGCCTTCGAAACTACGCTGAATAGACATGTGGTCATTTGGTGCATATTTGGGGACCACCTTTGGATTCGACTCTTGAAAATGTGCCAATGACACATGTGGAATCTTTCGCTACTTCTCCCTATTTATTTGTGTTTTGGATAATTCCCTTTGTTTGGTGGGGCCATATGTCTAACCCTGGACATGTGGAGGCTCAATCGCTACTTCTCCCTATTTATTTGTGTTTTGGATAATTCCCTTTGTTTGGTGGGGGCCATATGTCTAACCCTGGACATGTGGAGGCTCAACACACATATGGGAACCCACTCTGAATTTTACTTGTGATGTTGTGTCATGTTGACATGTGGAAGCTTCCGCTGGCTCATCTCTGCTTACAATTTTTAACGACTGATTCTATCTTTTTAGGCTCTGGACATGTGGAGGGCCAGCACTTATTTGGGAGACCCACTTTTGGATTCACCTTTGAATTTGCACCAAGCTCACTTGTGGTTCCTTCCATGAGTTTGTGATACTAAGCTAATTCGGTCTGATGCCTTTCTTGAACCCTAGACATTAGGAAGACTCACGCTCATTTGAGTCTCTCCTTTAGGTTATGCCTTTGAATTTGCATTGATGAGATAAGTGGCGTCATCCTTTGGTTCTTTTATACTTAGTTGATTTGGGCCCGTTATCCATTCAATTTCTGTTGGACCCTAGAAACGTGGAGAGTTGGTGCTTATTTGAGTTTCTACATTTGATCCTTCCTTTGAAGCTATGTCATTGAGAAACTTGGGGGCTTCTACCGAATCTACCACATTTGAATTTTGAACGGTTGACTTTGTCCCTGTTCAGACCCTAGAACATGTGGAGAGCTTGGTGCTTATTTGAGTTTCTACATTTGATCCTTCCTTTGAAGCTATGTCATTGAGAAACTTGGGGGCTTCTACCGAATCTACCACATTTGAATTTTGAACGGTTGACTTTGTCCCTTTTCAGACCTGGGACATGTGGAAGCTTGGCGCTTGTTTAGGGTCTCCATTTTGTGATTCTATCCTGCAAGTTACATCGATGAGGCATGTGGCACCCTCTGCGGGTCTATGACTTTTCAATGGCCTATGAGACCCTGTGGGCTTGTGGGCCTACACTTGAAAATTTCTACTTTTTTTGAGAAGTGCAAAATTTTGAAAATGCCCCATAGACCCGCTGGCTCGCATTTTCCATGTTTGGCAAAAAGACATCTCTGAGCCCGCCGGCCCACATTTTCCACTTCTCATAACAAATAATTCTCGGGCCGGTGAGCCTGTAGTTATACTTGTACCTTTTGTAAAATATGAAAGAATTTCAAAATATCTCCCACCGCCCCACCGGTCCACAATTTTCCCGTCGTGAAAAGTTTTTTTTTAGGCCCGCTATCTTGCTTTTGGAAAAAATTCATTCCCAGTCCCATCAGCCCACCATTTGCAAAATATGAGGAGTTAGAAGGAATTATTTATGTTAATGGAAAGGGGAAGAAATTTCCAGTCTGATGAAAATACTTTCAAGGGACCTTAAGTGCTTGAAATATACAAAAAAATCAGATTCAAGCACCGAAAGGGGGAAAATGGTGTTAGTTGACCAAAAAAAAGTGTGAGCTTATTTTGGTTAACAGGGTGGTTGAAGTAGGATTCAAGTTCTTCTATCCTTCCTCCCTCATTGTTCCTATAAACTATAAAGGGGGTAATTTTTCTAAAAGTTGGTCATTTTTATCTCCTCCCCCCTCTCTCTTTCCTCCCTAGGGTCAAATTTGGAGCTTAAGCCTCCTCTCTTTGCTTTGTAATGGCATTTTTTTCCTCTTTTCCATTGATGATGTACTGTGTGAACTCATGGAGAAATAAAATATTTTTTGTGATGCATTTTGTCCATCCTTCCTTATTTTATTGTCTCTTCTTGACTCTCATCATTACATGGTATAATCTGCATACTTCTTATAACTATTGCAGGTTCTGAGAGATGTGTTTAATGGGTTTGAAGTGGTGTTCTGTGTGAACTCTATATTTTGTATGTGATGCATATTTTCCATCCTCTCCATTTCTCACCTCTCTCAATTTCAGCAAGCTGAGATTATGATCAAAAACCCCCTTTTCTTGGTGTTATCACCTTTGTAGTTTACGCTTTCTTTATTTTCATGCTCTCTCAATCTCTCTCTCCCTATCTCCTTGGCATTGTTAGATTAGGAGTAGATAGTCACATTTCATTCCTTAGAAGTAGTTAGCATTAGGATTAGGAAGAGGAATCCCTCTTCTCCAGAGGACCATATCAAGTTTGCAAGTCCCACAACCTTGAGATGATGGTCCCATTGTTATGTCGATTACCCACGGCTGCCCCATCCAAAATCTAGGCCATTCGGGGGGGCTGCTGTAATTTTGGGCATCAACAATTTTTGCATGCCCGGTAGACAAGTTTTGAAGAACCTTACCACTTCATTTCATCCAGTTGATGTTTTCTTGGTGAGATTCAGATTTTGGAGGCACATGTAAAGCACATCTAGTGACTCCATCTGGTCAACAACACATTCTCTAAAGTTACAAACCTTTTCTCATCCATTTCGACCCATTCTTCTTTCCACATCTTTCATCTTCTTCCATCCCATGAAGTTGTGCAATCATGACTTTGTTCCCAACTTGGAATTCACACTTGTAGAAACAACAGTCCAGTCCACCTCCAATGTATTTCTCATCTCCTCCAAATCAGCATTATGATCAGATTCACAACCATCATGCTTACCCATATGAGCAGTGTCAAAACCAATTTGGCTATGGAGATTATCAAGAGCAAGGGTATGGATATGATGATAACAGTTATATGGAGAATGCTGATCTGTTGGAGAAGATTCAAAGAATGGAGGCTGATATGGTTTAATCCAGGGATACAACACAAATCAAGGCTTTCATAATTGGTTGTAGGGCACCTTGTCCATGGGAAGGCCCTTTTCCAAGACACTATAGCTCGTAGGATAAGCTTGACTTCATGGTTGAAATGCTGCCCCAACTTGAACAGTGGATCAAGGAAAAAGAGGCCTACGAGCTTGGTGCTAGACAACCTTGTCAATGGGTAAGTCCACTACCTCATAGCTTTTCTCTTCCTCTTTCTCAATCAGTATCATCGCAATAGTGTCATGAGTATAGTTTCTCACTTTTTTCCCCAAGTATTGATTTCCCTTCTCCATCCTCTAGTCTCCCATCCCATATTAATTGCTCTACCCTTTTCCATTCCAAATCCAAGTCCCCTCCACAAGATCTAAAAGAAATACCTTCCCCTCCACCACAAATAAATTAAAAACTAGTGGAAACCCCAACCACCACTCCTCCTACTTTCCTGAGCCCATGTTAGGAAGAAACTCAAGATTGTAGTCAAGGGGAGTAGCAAGAAGAAGAGCTAAGAAAAGAAGATATGATTAGAATCTTGGTGAGCTTGGCTCTTAGATTCGGGATTAATAAAATCCCTTTAATGGTCAAGTCCACAGAAGAGGCTGAGGTTAAGCCACAAGTGGTGGAGGCTTCGGTTATAGAATAAGTGAGGGAAGAAAGAGCTACTCCAAATCCAAAAGAGGAGTGCATTCTAGTTTTGGAGGAGAATCATACAGTTCTAGAGGTTTCAAGTATAGAGTAGGCCATTGAAGAACCTTCAGTTATTCCTCCCATTTCATCCACTTCAAACTCTAATATCAAAGAATAATTTTATCTTTCAGACTTCATGTTTGAAGATGAGGGGAAACTATGGTGATCAGGTTACAGAATAGGAGAACACCACGAAGGAGGTCGAGTACACACGCAGTAGGGAAACAAGGAGGTAGATTGTATTTCTAACTTGGAGGATTTTTTTTCGATGGAGAGGAGCCCAAGGAGATCATATCATTTACTCCACCATCATCCACCTTCCAGGCACACGAGCCTGTTGTCACAAAGGAGAGAATTCAATTGCAGCATCCTACATTTCATAGAGGCCCAATGGAGCCAATGTTAGAAGATTTGAATCTTCCATGTTATCCACAGAAGGAGGAAGGGAATAAAGATGACACACATTGCATACTAGTCATCAAAGAAGAGGATAAACTTCTTGTAGAAGCACTGCAAAGAAAATAATAGCATGCAAGTAGCCTCTTTTTTCAGGAAGGTCCGTAGGAAGACTCCATTCTTGGAGTTGAATTTTAGAACAATGGGCACATCCATCATATCAAACCTTACCCAATCAGGTACTTGGCTTTATTGGAACTAAGGGAGAATCCAAAACCAATCATGCTTACTTCTAAGCATGAGGATGAGTTTCAAAGTACCAAGGATCAGCTTTAATGCCTCTTTAATCCAAATGCAGAGAAACTACAAGAGGTATTTGTCTTGCTTCTAGTTGATACCTTGATGATTTGGGTGGAGGATCAACCTCTTGTTAGATTTTCACTCATAATAGCAGTTATGTTTAGCTCCAAATTGGATACATGGCTACCTATTTTAAGAAAGAGAAGCTACTTCTCCCTTCTAGTTGTAGGATTTGTTTGAGTTCCCTTAGCTTCTAGTTAGCGTAGAGTAGGTAGGTTTGTTTTCAGTAGAAGAATTGCTTGTGAACAATCTGTATGTTCTTCTTGGGGCATCTATGATCTTTCCTTTTTATACATAGTGTGTTGTGGTGTTTTGTTTCTTGTACACAGTCCATTTCCACAAGCAGGTGAAATATCCAGGTCAAGAAAATTTTCTACTCTCAGAAATCTCACCTTCAATATTTTCTTATGAAAATTGAGAGTGCAAGTAAAAGAGTAGGTTAAAGGCCAACAGGTTGTAAGTAGTCGGGCTAGAGGTTTCAAGTTTAGGGTTAGAGACTGTAAAATTTTGGTTTTAGTTTCAAGGACGAGAACGATATCAGGCTATCATTTGTGACTCCATGCCCAATGGATGCAACAAGGCAACTGATATTTCCACCTAGCAGGTAGGTTATCCTGCGAGTCGCTAAATTTTTATTCAATTTTCCCCCTCGGGAAAAATTGAACCGACAAAACCTTACACAGTAGAAATGGAAAGGTATGTTTATCCATACAAACTCACATTCGATCCCAATAAATTAAGTTACAAGAAAGCTCAGCAATGGAAATGGAAGGTGGATGGACAAAAAAAATGTTGAAGGATACCAAAGCTCAAGTTAAAAAATGAATAAAGCTATCTCGGTAAGTCAAAATCGAGCCCAGAGCGATTCGACCTGACGCAAAGCAAAACAGCCACAGAACATGCCACATGTCATCTCAGCATATTTTAAAAAGGTGCAACAAAAGCAGAGACCCTAGGGATGTGCTTGACCCCCATGTGGATTTCAGGGCATATAATTTCTTCACTCAAGGCCCAGATTGGCTAAGTATAAAAAATTCTAGCTGAAGCCTCCACGTGTATCTTCAGCACAACTTCAAAGACAAAATCCAAAGGTAAGTTCCCAAACAAGCACAAGCTCTCCATGTGGTTAGAGATGAAGAAAATTTGAACTGACCGTTGAAAAAGCTAAGCATGGGAAGAGTTAGTGGAAGCCTCCACATGTCAGCTCAGTACACCTTCAAAAGGTAAAAAAAAAAATGGGTCCCCAAACGAGTGTGGGATCTCCATGTGTCCAAGGCCCAAGAAAGTTGCACCTGCCGTTGAAAATTATAAGAGCTAGCTAGCAGAAGCCTCCATGTGTCTCATCAGGGCAACTTCAAAGGTGTGACAGAAGTGGGGTCCCCAAACGAGCACATGCTCTCCATGTGGTAAAAGCCCAAGAAAGGTAGTGTTCACTAGAGCCCCGATTGGCTAATTATAAAAATGCTAACGGAGGCCTCCACATGTCTCATTGGCACAACATCAAAGGTGTGACAGAAGTAAGGTCCCCAAATGAGTGTAGGCTTTCCACATGTCTAAGGCTTGAGAAAGTTGCGCTGGCCTTTGAAAAGTATAAGAGTCAGTGGAAGCCTCCAAATGTTATCTCAGTGCACCTTTAAAGTTAAAATTCAAAGGCAGGTCCCAAACATGTGTTGGCCCTCCACATGTCTAGGGTCAAACATAGTATCTTCACCAAATAGAAGGGACTAAGCCATAATACAAAGGAAGTAGAGCAGGCTTGTAGAAATTTCCAAGTGTCGGCACATCGCATTCCCAGGACCCTAAAATGTAGAAAAATCTTAAGAATGCATGGGGATTCCACATGTATCTTGCACGGATAAAATCCAAACCCAAAGCAGTTTGGAAATGATCATAAATTTTGACTGTTACCTCGTATTTGAGCAAGAAAAGGACTTTTTAAAAAGGACTCGACGTGTGCTACTTAACTACGACTTGACATTTTAGAGGTTGTCACACTTCTCACCTACCACCATAATGAAGTATGGGCTTCCTTTCTTTCCCAACAAGGAACAGTAATGGAGGCATGGGTTATACAGTAGAACGCATCATTGTTGTAGGTGAATTTAGTGCTCTTTTTGGGCGGTTGAAGAAGGATTCTAGTTCTTCTCTCCTTTTCTCTCTCATTCTTCCTATATATTTTAAATGGGGGCATTTTTATAAAATTTTGTCATTTTTCTCTCTTCCCCCCTCTCTTTTGTCCCTAGGGTTGAATGTGGAGCTTACAACCACCTCCTCTCTTTGCTTTGTAATGGAATTTTCTTGCCTCTTTCCCACTGATGATGTACTGTGTAACTTTTGGAGCAATGAAATATGTTTCGTGATGCTTATGTCCATCCTTTCTTATTTTTTTTGTCTCTTCTTATTTCTCATCATTACAGGGTATATTGTGCATACTCTAATGTTCATTACAAGTTATAGGAGCTGTGTTTAATGGGTTTGATGTGGTGTTCTATGTGAACTATATCTCTGGTCTGTGGTGTAACTTATCCACCCTCTCCTCTGCTCACCTCTCTCCACTTCAAAAAGTTTGGGTCTATGATCAACCACTTCCGTTTATAGTGTATCACTTCTTAGTGTAGGATGTCTTTCACCTTATCTCTCTCCCTGTCCTCTTGGAATGGTTACATTAGGATAGGTTAGCTCTGCCTGCACTAGAGTAGCTTGTGGTACATAGATTAAGAAGCAAGAACCAGATTTCTCTAGATGACCATCTTAGTTTTGCAAGTCCCACAGCTCGAGAGATGGTCCCATGTTGTGCAATCACACTGATTTCCCCTCTCAGATCTAAAGCCATTTCGGGGTGCTGTTATTCTATACTAATAGTTTTTGGCATGCCTGGTGGGACACTGAGGTTAGATCTCTCATATTTCCAAGGTGTCTTATTATCAACAAAAAATCATAATCCACCGTGCGACCACACTAAAAGTTTTTGCATTCCCATTGGGACACTGAGGTTAGATCTCTCATCTTTACAAGGGTGTCTCATTATCAACAACAAATCATAAGCCACTATACGACCACACTAATAGTTTTGGCACACCTGCTAGGATAGGCATGAAGCACCTTACCACTTCATCTTAGTAAGTTGGGTGTGTTAATGTTAAGATTCATCCTTTTGAGGCACATGCAAGAACATATGGCAACTCCATCTAGTCAACAACCCATCTCTGAAGTTATAGACATTCTCCCATCCATTTCCACCCACTTTTCTTTCCATATCTCCCATTTTCACCAATTCCATGAAGTTCTGCAATCATGACTTCATTTCCTTCTTGGAACTCACACTTGCAGCAAATGCATTTCCTAACTCATCTAGATCAGCATTATGATAAGATCCAGAATCATCATGCTTACCCATATGAATAGTGTAAGAGCCAATTTGGCTATGGAGCTTATCAAGAACAAGGGGATGCATACAATGGTGATAGCTACATGGAAAATACTTATCTATTGGAGAATATTTGAGGTATGGAGGCTAGCATGGTGTATTCTAGGGCCATAGCATAGATGAAGACATTAAGGATTGGCAATAGGGAACATTTTCCATGGGTCGGCCCTATGCCAAGACATTACAACCCCTCATGAGAAGTTTGACTTCATGATTGAAATGATGCCCCAAATTTGCACAATGGAATATGGAGATTGAAGCTTATGAGTTGGACATAAGACAACTTTGTCAGTGAGTAGTCAGTCACCAACTCTCTGTCCTTCAATTCCTCTTTCTTAGACTCCATCATTTTAGTAGAACAAAGAGTCAAACTTCCCATATTTTTCCCTAAGGGTTGATTTCCCTTCTCCATTTCCTAGTCTTCCATCTCATCCCAATTCTTCTGCCCTTTCCCTTCCCAAAAAGTCATTCCCTCCTAACAAACAAGAAGTTCCACCTCGCTCTCCACAATAAACAATAGTAAAACTGGTTGAGTCCCAACCTACCACTCCTCTTGTTTTCCCAAGTCTATGTTGCGAAGATACTCAAGAATCTAGTCAAGGAGAACAACAAGAACAGGAGCCCAACACAAAAGAAATGACAGACAATCTGAAGAGATGGGCTGCCAAATTTTGGATTACAAAGATACCCTTAATGATTAATCCTACAGAGGAGGTGAAGGTTGAAGAGCCAATGGTGGTTGAGGCTGAGTTTACAGTAGAAGAAGAACAAGGACAAGAGGAAAAATATCAGCAATCTATTTGTTCTAAATGTAATTTCCATAGTGACACTTTGTCTCAAGAGGATGTTGATCTAATCTAAACTACACAACTAGTTAAGGAGGAGGAATAACCAACTCCAAGTCCCATTAAAGAGGAGTAGCTGGGAGAGATCAAATTAGAGTTTCTCAGCCACTCAATTAAAAAAGCATCATTGACAATTTTTCACTTTCATTTCAAGCACCTAATTCCATTTATGAACCCATGATGGAGGAGGACCATACAAGTCAAAGGCTCTAAGTATGGAGTAGGCTACATAATAACCTTCAGTTCTTTCTCCCACTTCATCCCCTTCAATATATGAAGTTGAAGAAGAGTTTAGGCCTTTAAACATCATGTTTGAATAAGAGGGGAACAATGGTGAGAAAGTTTCAGATCAGGAGGACACCATAGAGGGGGTGGAGCACATGTAGCAAGACAACAAAGAGGATGACTTCCTATCAGACTTGGAGGATTACTTTGATGGAGAGGATCCTGAAGAAGGTCACATCATTCTCTCCTCCATCATCCACCTTCCAAACATATGAGCTTATTGCCATGAAGGAGAACATCCAAGTGCAATATCCTGCACTTCAGAATAGCTCTCTAAAACTAGGGTTGGAGGACCATGATCTTCCATGTTCTTCATAGGAAGAGGAGAGGAAGAAAAGGGGAGAGAGGATGTCACCATCTCTCTCACACTGTCCATCTATGAAGGTTAGTGAGAAGAATCTATTCTTGTAGTTGAAATTCATAGAAATGGGCACATCCAAAGGATCATACCATGCCCAATCAGGTACTTGGCTTCATTAGAGCCAAGGGATAAGCCAAAGCCAATCATGCCCACTTCAAGGCATGATGATGAGATCCAAAGTACCAAGGAGCAGCTACAATTCCTCTTCAATCCAAATGAATTGGAATTAAAAAAAGAATTTGTCTTTCTTCCAGTTGACACCTTGATGATATGGGTGGAATATCAGCCTCTTTTCGGTTTCTCACTCATTGTAATAGTCATGTTTAGTGCCAAATCATATACATGGCCACATTTTTTGAGAAAGGGAAGTTATTTTTCTCTGCCTATGGTAGGATTTCTTCAAGCTTTTATTTATTAGGATTAGTGTAGGAGTAGGAGTAGATTTTCCTTTCAGTAGAAGAAGTTCCTTGCATACTCTGCATATCCCACTTGGGATATGTATGATTTTCCATTTTTTTGCATAGCGTGTTTTGTTTTGTTGCTCCAAGGTTCTATCACTATGTAGTTTAGTATCCCTATAGTCCATTTCAAAGGTAGGTGAAGTCCCAATTTATATAATTTTCTACTCTCAGAAGCCCCATTTCAAAGATTTTCTTATGCACATTGAGAATATAAATAGTGAGGCAAGCTCAAGCTCTCCAGGAGTAGGTGTTATCCAAAATTCACCCTCAAGGTAATTTTGATAACATGCATCAAATTATTTAGTCCCAAGAAAGTAGATTGATTCGAGGCCCAAAATCATGTTATTTGGGGTCCCCTTGGCTTTTTCTAACTCTCCCATCCAAGAAGAAATCCGAACGAGTTGGAATTAATGGAAAAAATGCAAAAATAAGGTTGCAGGACTGGTTTTGAAGCATTTCGGGTCTGGAGGGTTCGGGTTTGTACCAGTTCGGGTCGTACGGAGGTTCGTCGTACCAAGCTTGGGGCCAAAAAAACAAAGAAAAGCTGCCACGTTCGGTCTGTATAGCACCCGGGACATAGCACCCGGGACAGTTGGGGATGTCGAGACGCGCGGGACGTGAAAATCTGAATCGGCTGAAAGATCAGCTAAGTCAATTTCCTTTTTTTCCCAGGTGGTCCGTGGGACAACTGGGACGTTGGGACGCGTGGGACGCGAAAAGCCGAAAAGGCCGAGAGCAGGGAAAATCGTCAAGTTTTTGTTTCACACGATTTTAAGACAGCCGGGACAAAAGTACACGAGGGATGCGAATCGGTCGATTCACTGAAAGATGGTCCATTTCATGCGGGTTCAGAGATATTTGTCCGAGGTAGTCTGTGAGACATCCGGGACAAAAGTACGCGTGGGATGCGAAAAGTCGAAAAGGCCGCAAACAAGAACAAGGAAGCCCGAATCGCCCAAAGCAGAATATTTTCATCTAAGAAAGCCGGTACAAAGGTCCATGTGGGATGTGAGGGACGTGAAAAGCTGAAGCAGCCGAAGGCAAAGAAGAAAAGTCAACGTTTGACCCGTGAAACTTCAAATGGCCATAACTTTTGACTCCGAGCTCTGATTTTCAAAAATTGGACTTTCGGGAACGAGCACAATGTCCTCTATGCCACTAAAACTAGGACCCGTGAAACTTCAAATGGCCATAAACTTTTGACTCCGAGCTCTGATTTTCATTTTTCGGGAACGAGCACAATGTCCTCTATGCCACTAAAACTAGATTTATTATTTTTTAACAAGGGTAGATATATTTAAATAAAAGAAACATATTCAGCTCCAGTCAGTTAATGCTCATTCCCATCAAATGACAGAAAATGCCTGCCAGACCCAAAATAGCTGCCCGCACTCAGAAGGCCATAACTTTTGCATTTCTCAAGGAAATCACACAAAATTGGTACCATTGGAATCCTAGCTCCGATCCCGATGTACAACAATCAAGAAATTCTAGATTTAATGAGATATTGATTGAGATTTTTAAGGAAACGTGTTTGGGTTCATAACAGTGTTTTATTTGGTGATTGGTAGTGCAATTAAGAGGCGATGGTCATCATTCGTTTTGGCTCTGTTGCAGCACCTGGGACAATTTGGGGATCGCCATAACTTTCAATCCAGAGCTCAGATATATCACGTTCATTTATATCAATCCAAAGCTGTTGAAATTATCTATAATATTATGGGGGTTGAATCTTGAATTTTGATATGGGGAGCCTTTTGAAAGTAATATATAATCATTTTACTCCACTTATTTCCTCTTACAAGTGGTTGAAGGAGAGATCTCAGGATTTTCATTTTCCCTTCTCTTTCTCTTCTCATTTTTTCTATAAATTGGAGTGTTGGGCTCATTGTAAAGGAAGGTAGTTTTTGTAGGAAAGCTCGTACCAAAATTGCTTTGTGAAGCTAATGTGCTATAGGCCCTTGTTGTGGACTCCTTACATGGTGATCCAGGCCCTTATCTTGTAATAGATTGAACTGTGCATATCATCAAGCAATAAAATATAAGTTTGTTGATGTATCTTCCCCTGCTGTGTTTTCTTGCATTCTTCTTACCCCTTCAACCTTGATTACAAGAATATTGTGTCTATTATTATGTTCATGCAGGGATCCATTATCATTGTGTATGCTTGAAATATTTTTGTAATGCATTTTTCTAGATTGTGGAGAACTGTCATCACCCCTTCTAGCGTGCACTTTACTTCTGTGCATGATCTTGCATCGCATTTTAATGACTTGTGTTTACTCGCATTTGAAGACACTCTCACACCCTCCTTTTCTAGTGTATCACCACTTTAGTGTAGGATTTCATTTTATGCATCCTCTCTCCTTGGTCCCTTGGAAATTTAGATTAAAATAGTTATTTTCCCCTGCATTAGAGTAGATTGTGGCAGGTAGTTTAGGAGAAAGAACCAGCTTTCTCTGGAGGTCTATCTCAAGTAGCAAGTCCCACAACTTGGAGATAGTACCCATGTTATCCAATCACATCGTGAGTTCAAGTATGTGCACTTGTATAAACATAGGGGTGCTGTGATTCGGTGATAATAGTTCTGGCACACCCGGTGGGACTTAGAGGTCTTCACTTTCATTACAACAAGATCGATGTGCACTTGTTCCATGTTCCAGCTTTGAAGGAGCTTTAAAATCGCACATCTGCCAACTCCAAAAGAGGCATAATCCACTGGTTTTAGCAGTCCAAGCCCGGAAAATTTATGAGAATAATACAGACCAGGTCAAGAACTAGGGAGAAAGGATTGTTTGTTTATCTGCACCTATCTCCAGGTAGAGAAAGAAGGGGAAGAAGATCTCAAAGATCTCCATCTCCACCTAATAGAACCTTGTATACACCTCCACCTGGTAGGCCTTTCATCCAATCAACAAGGGTTCTCAGGCCAATAAAAATTGTGCAACCATCGAATCCCTTTGTCAACTTCAATGGCAGCAGCCCACTTTCCCTTAATGCACAGAATCTAGTTCTAATTGCAACGTTGAAGAACATTCCATTTTTCACTGGGGAAAATCATACCACTCCTGGTGATCATGTCAAAGATATTGCTAACGTCTGTGTAATCCATGAGATAAATGAAATGGATGTGACTGTAAAATTGCTGGCATCTTTGTTCAAAGGGAAGGCATTGTAATGGTTTAGGATCCTTGGAGCTGGTTCTATCAAAAATTGGAATCAGTTATGTATAGTTATCCATGAGTAGTTTGGGGAAAAGGGAGACAATTTGTCTCTAATAGAACAATTGACAACTATCAAGAGAGCTCCCAATGAGTAGCTGACTGACTTCAACTTCAGATTTCAAAGGTCTTGGGATAGGATTCTAGTGGCCATCAGGCCAACAGCTGAAGGTGCTTTTCTATACTATCTTAAGGCTTTGAATTCTGATATTTCTATGTTAATTCAATCTATGGGAGGCATAACCTTACCTGCTGCTTATAACATTGTCATTAGAGCTGAAAATTTTCTTATTCAAGCTGGTAAACTGGCTCCTAGGCCTCCCATGCCCTTGTATCCAAACTTACAACTTCTACTTCATCCTCTAGTGCTTCAAATTAACTCCAAGAGGTCATGAAATAATTGCAAAATTTGGGAAATGAGCTGGTTACTATCAAAAGATAGCAAGCTCAAAGTGCTAGACCGTATCAGTCTCAAGCATAGTACCAAGCTAGGCCCCCATACCAACAAAATAGGTCACCAACTTAGGCTGCAAATCAAAATCAAAGCTAGGTAAGGCCTCCCACTAATAGACCATTTCAGCCCTATAACCCCAATGTCGTATCTACTTATAAAGCTTCGGTACCGGTGCAAAATAACATGGCCCAAGAATATGATTGGTGTTTCTCGTGTAGTCAGCCACATAACCAATCAATGTTCTTTAACGGTGCATTAAATTAGGCTCTGATGGTGCAAACCATTGGTGGGTCGTAAGAGTCCAGCCACGAAGAGGATCAGTAGCAAGAAGCACCTCAGCAGGGAACATCTCCGAACGAAACTACTCTTATCAATTGGCAGGCTGAAGATTTCTGTGGTATAAATCAAATACCCTCTCAAAGTGTTGTAGCCAACAGAAGGTCAAAAAGGAGAAATTTGGGTGAAGGACAGCCATTAGCTCCAAGTAATCTGAAAACTTCTACCAATCCACAAGTTGTTGGTAAACAAAATGTAGTTCCAAACATGTAAGGAGCACCCAAAATAGCTCCTAAACCAACTCAAATGCCAGTTGCTGCTGCCCGTGTGCAAGGAATGAATGTGCAAGCTAAAGGATAGTAGAGGGATGCTTCATCCCCACTCAACATCATTGATCAGATGAAGAAGGCAAACGTCAACATATCAATGTGGGAATCACTATCTATCCCCAGGACAAAGAGATTTTCTAGAAGCTGCCATAAAGGATTGGTCAACTTCAAATCAACAGGTCCACATGCAAGAGAAGGTACTCACAAATGCTACCCAACTTCAAGGGAATCATGGAGGACAACAAGGTAAAAATGTTAAAGCCTCCTCCTTTTTATGTCTCATTAATCATTGGAAACCAATTTGGTACATAATTGCATGATTGACTCAGGAGCAAGTAGCTCAGTCATGCCCAAGCACAGATAGCTGATCAGTTGGGGCTTCAACATGAAGTCATCTCCAAGGGTGTAGTGCAATTAGATGGGACAACAGTGACAATGGTTGGAGTAATCAAAGGTTGGAGCCTCACACTGCACACATGTCCCAACGTAATAGTGTTATAAGATGTGTCAGTCATAGACTTGCCACCACTCTTTGCATTGTGCTTGTCAAGAGACTTCACTGCTAAAATTGGAGGCTATCTTTCGGTGGATTGGTCACACATGTTGTTCAGAACAAGATATGGAACCAAATCCACAATCAGGTCTGAACCTATTGCAAACTTTCACATTGAGCCTTACACTCCAAGACAAATCAATACCAATTGTTCAGCATTTGATCAAGAAGATTATCTAAGCACTGATGAAGCTGACACCAAGGTTGGAAGCATCCCAGATTTGACTCTTGATGAATGGGCAAGCAAGGTGCATGCTTTTGATCCTTATCAAGAAATAGAAGAATCTGAGCTAGGAGTTTATTGTTTACATGAAGAGAATCAACCTCTCCCCAGCATCACCAAGCCAGATCATAAAGAAAAGAATGAAGTATGGAAATTGTTCTTTGATGGGTCAAGGAGTAGACAAGGTGTAGGAGGAGTAGCTATGCTCATTTCTCTGCAAGGTACAAAGTATTACTCAGCCTTCCATTTTCAGTTTTCTTGCTCAAACAATACAGCTGAGTATTAAGCCTTAATTCATGGACTGCACTGGGTAAAGAAGAAAGGCATCAAGAATTTGCAAGTATTTGGTGATAGTGAGCTGATCGTAAACCAAGTTAAGGGGCAGAATGTTGTCAAGAATAATCTGCTCAAGTGCTACAAAAATCAGGTATGGGATCTTATGGAAGATTTTGAAGCTTTTGGCATCAATTCCATCCCAAGAAAAAAGAATGAAGCCACTGACAGGCTGGCAGCAATCGGGGCTGCATTTGACGTTGTAGAAAATATCAAAAGTGAAAAATCTCAGCCCCATATCAAAGTGGTTGTGAGACCAGCTGTTCTAGATAATAACACAAGTTGGTAGGTCTTCGAGAATGATCAGCAAATTGTTAATTTCCTGCAAGAAGAAGCTGATTTCTCCACGAGGAATCAAGACAAGTTGGAACAGCAGTATGGTGACCAAGTGGTGCAGCTAAGAACTAACAAATTACCAAAAGGCCTCATAACCTTGGAGTCAATCTTCAACCCGAATGATCAGTTCTGGAAGGAGAAAGCGAACATTCAAATAAAGGGTGAAGATTCAGAGCCTATTTTAGTAGATGAAGGCAAGACATTGCAAATTGGCAAAGTAAGTACTCCATAAGAGAAATCTGATATTGTTCAGCTTTGTCAAGAGTTCTCAGATGTCTTCGCTTGGACTTACAAAGATTTAAGAGGTTTCAACCCAAAGTTGGCACAACATACTATTGAGTTAGATCCGGAATCCAAGCCTGTTAGGCAAAAGAAAAGGCCAATAAATCCTCATATCGAACCTCTCATGAGAAAAGAGTTAAGCAAGCTTATTGAGGCCAATATTATCTTCCCCATCAAACACTCAAGTTGGGTTGCAAACTTGGTGCCTGTAAGAAAGAGAAATGGAGAAATAAGATTGTGTGTGGACTTTCACGATCTAAATAGAGCATCACTCAAAGATCATTATCCGCTTCCATCAATGGAACAAATATTGCAGGTTGTAGCTGGTTCAAAAAGGTTTTCATTGCTAGATGGATATTCAGGCTATAATCAGATAATGGTGAAAGAAGAAGATCAATTCAAGACGACATTCACTACAAAATGGGGCACGTATGCTTACAAGAAGATGCCATTTGGAATGTCAAACACCGGAGCAACATGTCAGCGAGCTATGGATATGGCATTCAAAGGCTTAATCAACAATATAGTGCTGGTATACCTAGATGATATCACTCTCTTCTCAAAGAATGCAACAGACCATCTCGTTCACCTCAGGAAAGTGTTTCAGAGGTGTAGAAGGTTTGGAGTGTCATTGAATCCAAAGAACTGTATATTCTTGGCACACGAGGGAAAATTTTTTGGTCACATTGTCTCTAGGGAAGGGCTAATAATTGATCATGAAAGGGTTGAAGCCATCCGAACACTTCCATTGCCACACCACAAGAAATCTCTTCAAAGCTTCTTAGGAAGGATAAACTTTGTCTGCAGATTTGTGCCTAATTTTGCCACTCTTGTGAAGCCTTTAACAATGATGTTGAAGAAAATTCTGGCATTCAAATGGAAATCAGAAGGTAAAGAGAGTTTTGAAAACATCAAGCATGCAATATCACAAGCTCCAACTCTTATCAACCCAAAATTTTAAAAGGACTTCATGTTGTATGCGTCTGGAGGATCAGATACAATCTCAGCTATCTTGACACAGCTGAATAGAGAAGGTTCAGAACAGCCCATAGCATTCTTAAGTCAAACCTTGGAAGATTACGAAATAAAGTATTCTTTCATCGAAAAGCATGTCCTTGCCGTCATCAGGAGCTTGAAGAAGTTCAGACACTTGGTCTCGAACAATAAGATTCAATTGTTGGTGTCTCACGCTGGTGTCAAGGACTTCCTCCTAAACAAGGATTGAAATGAGAAGACAGTAGGTTGGATCACTCGGGTGATGGAATATGATATTGAAATCAAAGTGACCAAGCTAGTTCATGGCAAAGGTTTGTGTGAGCAGCTCGCTTCCAAACAACCAGACGGCTAAAAAGGTGAAGAAGATGCTGTCCTACTACTACAGAATGATCAAGAACAACCAGCTGATGATGCACTCATCCCATGTTGGACTCAAGACTTGGAACATTACCTCCAAACAGGCTTGTGCCCTCCAGAAGTGAGCAAGGTGAAGAGGAGATACTTTAGATTACAAGCTATCCCATATGTACTCATTAATGGTATCTTGTTCAAGAAAGACATCCATGGTGTTCTATTAAGATGCATTGGAACAGGTCAAGTTGAGAAGATCTTATGTGAGTTCCATGATGGGGAAGTAGGAGGCCACTTTGCTCCACGAGTGACAGCTCTCAAAATCACAAGAGCTGGTTACTATTGGCCTACTATGTTCAATGATTGCCACTCATGGGTCAAAAATGCAAGAGATGTGCATTCTTCACAGGAAAAGAGAGGTTAGCAACACTGCCCCTTCATCCAATTTCAGTAAATCAGTCATTCATGTATTGGGGATTGGACTTCATTGGGGTTATCAATCCCAATTCGAGTCAAGGTCACAAGTGGATACTTACAGCAACAGACTATTTCACCAAGTGGACCGAAGCAGTGGCACTCAAGGAGGCAAATGAATCTAATATCTTAGATTTCTATGAAGGGATAGTCACAAGGTTTGGTGCCCCTACCACTATCATATTAGACAATGCATTGGCATTCCTTGGCACAAAGATCACTGAATGGGCGGTCAAGAATTGTGTGTATCTCAGCACTTCATCGAATTATTACCCTCAGGGTAATGGCCAAGCCGAGTCTATGAACAAGAATCTACTAAGAATCATCAGAAGGAATCTTGATGAGAATCAAAGGACTTGGCACACAAAGCTCAAATCATCCCTATGGGCTGATAGGATCACACCCAAGAGGTCTACAGGAAGCTCTCCATACAAGCTTGTGTACAGGAAAGAAGTAATTCTACCTATATCACTCGAGTTGCCAGCATTGAAACTCATAAAACGATTGGAACTGGCTAAGTTTGAACCCATGGAGGTTAGATATGCATAATTGATGGAGCTCCAAGAAATTAGAGAGCATGCAACCCAGGCGATAGATAAGGATCAAGCCTTGATCAAGAAGACTTTTGATAGGAAAGCCAAGGCTAGAACCTTCCAAATTGGAGATCTAGTGTTGAAATGGGATGCAGATCATGCAAAGCCAGGAAAGCATTCCAAGTTTGATGCCATCTGGAGTGGCCCATACATGATCATTGAATGAAAAGGTAGCAATGCCTTCTGACTGGCTAAGTTGGATGGTGAAGAATTACAGATTCTGGTCAATGGGATCTATCTCAAACGTTGCTACTAGAATGAAAGCTTCTCACCCTTGTAAATATTAATTTAGAATTTCCATTCCTCTAAGTGCTTATGCACATTATACTGCTATTAGAGTAGTTTTTTATTTCCCTAAGTGCTTGTGCACATGTCCTATTGCTTCTAGTATGTGCATATTTGCAGTCCATTGAGCTCCTGGAAAAGAATTTGCAGCTGCAAGAGAACCAGATCAACAAATGTTTCAATAGCTCAAGGACACAGGTTTTCAAATTTCAGATCAACCAAGAGATTACCAAATGGACTCCATGCCCAATGGATTGCTACAAGCAGATGGCCGTTCTTCATCTAGCAGGCAGATAACCCCGCTGAGTTGCCAAAATTGTTATCCAAAATTCACCCCCCAGGGTAATTTTGATAACATGCATCAGATTATTCAGTCCCGAGCAAGTAGATTGATTCAAGGCCCAAAATCATGTTTTTAGGGCCCCCTCGGCTTCCTTCTAACTCTCCCATCTAAGAAGAAAACCCAACGAGTTAGAAAAGGTGAAAAAATTGTAAAAAACCAAGTTGGGGCCGAAAAAATGAAGAAAATCGGCTAAGTCCTAGTCTAGGTGGTCTGTGGGACAGTTGGGACGTCGGGGCGCGAATCAGCCGAAAAGCCGCCAGGCAGTCCACGCAGCAGTAGGGATAGTTGGGACATCGGGACGCGTGGGGCGTGAAAAGCTGAACCAGCTGAAAAAATGAAGAAAATTGTTTTATTCTTCTTTCGCGCGGTTTGGGACATCCGGGCCAAAGGTACGTGCGGGACGCGAATCGGCTGGTTTGGCGCAAGTCAGTCCATTTCAGGTGGTTCGGAGATATTTGTCCCAGACAGTTTGGGACATCTAGGCTGGAAGTACGTGCGAGACGCAAACTGGCCGAATTGGCCGAAGCAAGGGACTTTCATCTGGGACAATTAGGCAAAAAGGACGCGTGGGGTGCGAAAAGCCAAAAAAGCCGAGAGTGAATGGAATCTCGCCACATGTCTTCACTTCAAACAAGAACAAGGAAGCCCGAATCGAGTGGTTCAGAGATATTTGTTTCAGGCAGTTTGGGACAGCCAGGCCAAAGGGACGTGTGGGATGTGAAAAGCTGAAAGAGCCGCCAACAAATGGAATCTCGCCACGTGTCTTCACCTCATCGGCCCGGAGGGAAAATTTAAAAAAAAATTCCAAAGGCAAAAAACAAAAGGGAAATGGTCAGGAAGGGCCCACGTCCAATGAAATCGTGCCATGTGGCACTTGAGTGGCAGAGCGCGGGGGGAGAAAGGGGAAAATTTTGCCAAAGTGAAAAATACCAAATTTTCGAAGGACAAAGTGCGCCCCTCAGGTCCGAGCCAATAAAATAGTGCCACGTGTCCAAGTGGAAAGAAATTGAGGAAGGGCCTGAAATAAATTTTCAAAGGATGATCCCGCAGATGAATCAGAGCCTGACAAGTGCCATCCAAGTGGCAGAGTGTGGCAAAAATTCAAATATTTTCCCGCCGATCCGTTTTGGCCTGTTTTTGCCCTAAATCTTTAGATCGCCATAACTTTTGATCCAGAGCTCAGATTTTCACGTTCTCTATATCAATGGAAAGATGGTGAAATTATATACACGATTCCAGGGTCAATATTTAATTTTGGTTTAGTTTTGAAAGATAAAATCAAGAAACTTCTCTGGCGCGTGATAATGGCCAGAAATGACGTTTCAACAACCAGCTTAAATGCAAAATACAGTTCACCGCTTTTGCTAGGGTTCTCACCTACCGCCATAATGTGATGAATTAAATGCATCCTAGAAGCAGTTGGGGTAGATCTGGATTTCCTCTCTCTTCCCTCTCTCATTCTTCCTATAAATTTTAAGGAGGGGCTTCTTTCTAAAGGTCAAACATTCTTTTTTTGCCCCTCCCTTCTTCTCTTTGGCAGGCAAATTTGTGGAGTTCAAACCTCCCATTTAAAAATGTAATGCAATCTTGCCTCTTGGAATTTTATAGTGTATTGTATCTATCTTTGGAGAAAGTAATGCATGTCTGTGGATGATTCTCAACCCTATCTGTGTTCATTTGCATCCTCCTGATCTTTCACTGTAAATTTTGTTATCTGTGCATGATCTTGCATCACATTTGAATGATTTTTGTTTATTGGCAAGATAGGTGTTCTTCATTCCTTGGTGCATCACCTCTGTTAGCTTAGGTTTATTTTTATGCATCTTCTTACCCTGTCTCCTTGGCAAGATTAGATTAGGTTTTGAGTAAACCCTCTGCATTTTCGTGTGCATCTAAACAGAAGAATAGGAACTAGCCTTCTCTGGAGATTCCTTTCTCATTTTTGCAAGTCCCACACTTGGAGAAAGGATTCCATGTTGTGCAATCACACTAGATGCTAGTATGATCAAACTAGAAATCTAATCAACATCCAGTGGTGCTGTAATTTTGCACTAACAAGACCAAAATTGAGATGTTGTCTCATCATGGACTTGTCATCTCCATCTCCATCGCGAGGAATTGGTCCCTTCAAAACAAGTGTCTCCTCCTCCTCGACCACCTCCTCCCACTCCGCTCTCAGAACATCCTGAGTATCATGCCACTCAGGATCAATCTCATCCTCCATGTGAGATGCCTCACCAGTATAACCACTTGTTCCCTCATCATCATCAATATCCTCTCCAGTAGTCTCCTCTCAACCCAGCTCCTCCCTAGTTTAATCTCCTGTATACTCGCTAGATTCAGAGTCCACATATATGGGCTCGTCCTCCTCCCCACTGTGAGAAGGTGTGGCTTCAATCCAAAGTAAGGGTGAACGATAGGCACCAACTACCCATCAAACATGAACGACTCACTTAAATCCAATAGGAACCCCTAGAGTCACCATTGTCCAACCCAGATCTCCTCTAGGGCCCTTTCAAGCCTCCTTAACGATCCTATACACAAATTCCACTGGGGGAAACATATCAATATATGGGAGACTAAAATGTTGAGGAACTCAAAAAAAAGGATGAATCTCCACCTTCCCCATCCTGTAAAATAATTGACCAGAGGTTGCGCAAGCTATCACTATGGTCCCATCCTATCCCCAAAATCATGCCATTTCATGGTATGGACTGTCCACAATGTCTGTTGTAGTTAAGGAGACCACTAGATGATATATAAGTTTGAGAACTGACATCTCTATCCATATGGCGGCCCTAACAACCCCGGAATCCTATACCAGCACTCCCCTCCCATAAGGGATGACCCGCTCATAAACCTAACTCATGAACAATGTGGGGTGACTCAAATATTTCCCATATAGCCTGAGAATCTAATAAAATTCAAGGTAGTTGATACCGAGGATATCTACCCCCTAAGCATAGATACGACCATGAAACTAAATTTTTGAAGTGGTGGGAGCTGTCATCACCAATCTGACACTATGATAATTCTTCACCGGGAACTCCTCGTGCTATGATTATTTACTAATGCACAACCTTTAGTTTGGTGGATGTAATCTGGAAACAAAACAACAACATAACACAAGAATACCATCAACTATGATAAGACGGAATGATGACAAATCTGAAATATCAAAGTAAATTATAATATTAACATGAAATTGTTACAATCTCACCCATGAGATACTTCAAGTGTTATTGACTTCACTTGCCTTTCACCAAGACTATGGGAGAAACTTTACAATTACACCTCTTAATGGCTTCTTCAAACACACCTTTAAATTGATGGCTTCCTTCGCACACTTCCTACAATATTTCTCACTACTTCTTTCTATGCTAAATGAGGGGGGTAGCCTCTCTATTTATAGAACTTTCAGGCTTATCCATCTTATCTTTAAGATAGGATAAGAGATCCACTCTGACGAATCATATTCCATACCTTAACTCTTATCTATACATGTAAGCTTATCTTCTAAGATAAGATAAACCTTATCATATTTACATGGGTTCCACATTTTTAGACTTTTTACAAAATAAAATACACAAAATATTTATGACCTCACTCCTTGTCCTTATTACCAATATATTATTTCTAATTCCTAATCACGTAGACCCTACTTCTCTAATTACCCAAACTTTGACATTTTAACATTACCGGATCACTTACGACAAATATTTACTTTTTACAACATTCCTATTGTACTTTGACTATTACCTTACTCCACATTATTGGCAGCACCGTACTAATAGCGCCATTATCTTCTATCAGACGCTACTACTAATTATACTTAACAACATCATACATTAATGAAATAGAAATTACGGAGGAAAATTTTAGTGTCGACATCTTCCCCCTTCCTAGCTTCTACTCCATCCTCGGAGTAGACTATTCTGGTGCTTGGAAAATCTTCAACTTGTCGTGGTTGACCCATTTCGTAATGGGAGTGCCATCCAATTCCTCCAGTCAGCACGTACCATTTTCATGCACAGCTGCTATTTTGTAGGGCCCCATCCATTTTGGAAGAAATTTTTTGTCTTCTTTTTTGTATCTGGAATCATATACTAGAACCAAGTCATTCACATGAAATGGAGACCACCAGATCTTTTGATCAAAGTATTCCTTCTACTTCATTTTCTTCTTATGGCTTGTATCCTTTGCTATTTCTCTCATTTCCTCCAGCAAATGAAGATGTACCAACCTTTCTTTTACTGAATCACTTTCATCCATCCTTTCATTTTTCATAACTCTCACAGTGGGAATATCAAACTCAATAGGAAGAACTGGATCAATGCCATAGGCCAACTGAAATGGGGAGGTATCCTGTTGCTGACTTTGATGTTGCCCTATATGCCCACAATGCTGGCATGAATCCTTTTATCCCATTTATGTACCTGCAATGCTGCATCTTTTGCTAAAATTTTGACACAGCACAAAATTTGTTCGTTCCACCTGTCTATTTGTGCTTGGCTTGTATATTGTTGTCTTCCTGTGCTTGATAGAAAAATTATTGACTAGGGCTTCTACCACCTCATTAATGAAGTGGCTTCCTTGATTTGTTACAATTTCTAATGGAAAACCAAATCTGGTGACAATGCATTCATATATGAACCTTGTCACTTCATCCATGGAAGTTGTTTTCAATGGCCTAGCTTCAACCCACTTGGTTAAATAATATGTGGCAACTACAATATACTTATTTTGACGTGATGTAGTTAGAAGTGGACCTACAATGTCTATTCCCCATTTTTCAAAGGGACCAAGGGGAAGAATATGACATAATGGAGCTGATGAAGTCTTACGGTTACCATGTGTTTGACAAATATCACATGTCTTACAATAATTATAACAATCTTTAAAAAGAGTGGGCCAGTGATAACCTGCATCCAAGATCCTTCTTGCTGTAAGTTTTCCAGAGAAGTGCCCTCCACATGTACCATTGTGGAATTCTTCTAGCAACTCCTTTCCTTGATCACGTCCCACTACCCTCTTATAATTGTCCATCAGGTCCTATTCGAAATAATGCTCCATGCAGAATAGAATATGGACGACTGGCTTGAGTAATCTTTCTCTTAGTCTTTGCATTGGCACCATCAGGAAACTTGAATTCATTCAGATAATTCCAAATATCTATGTATTCACTAGGGATTGTGTCAAGGGAGAACAATGCTGCATCGGGAAAATCATCATCATCACAAGATGATCCTAAACCATCATAGGCTCGAGAGAGTGCATCTGCATTGACATGCTTCTTTCCTGGCCTATCTATAATATCAAATTCAAATTCTTGTAGCAAAATTATCCATCTTGCTATCCTCTGTGATGGGTTAGGCTTATTGACAATATATTTTAGAGCCTGATGATCCGTTACAACTATAAATTTCTGCCCTAGCAAGTAATTTCTAAACTTCTTTACAGCAAAAATGATAGCCAGAGCCTCTTTTTCAGTTACAGTATAGTTTACCTCAGCACTGCTCATTTGTCTGCTCCCAAAGTAAATTGGATGTTCATTCCCATTTTCATCCTTTTGGCTCAAAGTACTACCTAGTGCTGCATCTGAGGCATCATTGTACACAATGAATGGCTTGCTCCAATCTGGATTCTTCAAAACAGGTGAAGACACCAGGGCCCTCCTTCAGTTGTCCAAAAGCTTCATGCGCCTTGTTTCCTGGTTCATAAGCAACATCCTTCTTCAAGAACTGGGTTAGTGGCTGTGCAATCTTTGAAAAATTCTTGATGAACCTTCTATAGTAACCCACATGGCCTAAAAATGATCTCAGCTTACTTCTATTAAGAGGAAATGGTAAATCTTTGATTTTTGAAACTTTATCAGGATCAGTACCAATACCATCTCTGGATACAACATGCCCTAACAAAATGCCTTTAGAACATCCAAAGACACACTTTTTAGGGTTTAGTGAGGCTTGTGCTTCATCTAACCTTTGAAATGTTGTCTCCATCTGGTGCAGGTGGTCCAACTTGCTCCCATATATGCAAAAATCATCCAGAAATACTCTGATGAAGGTCCCAATGTAGGGTTCGAACACCCTATTCATCAAACGTTGGAATGTTGCTGGAGCATTACAAAACCCAAAAGGCATAACTCTATAAGCAAACGTTCCCCAAGGAGTGGTGAACGTGGTCTTCAACTGATCTTTCTATGCTATACGAACTTGGTTGTAGCCGCTATATCCATCAGAAAACTATAGCACTCCTGGCCAGCTACTTCGTCCAAGATCTGATCTGAAAATGGAAGAGGGTAATGATGCTTCTTTATTGCCTTATTGAGCTTCCTGTAATCAACACAAATGCGTAGCTTCCCATTCTTTTTTATTGAGATCACAATGGGAGAAACCCATTCTGAATTCTCCACAACAAATATGAATCCTACATCAAGCAACTTATCTATTTCTTCTTTTACAGCCTTGGAAAAATTAGGATTCATTCTATATGGCATTTGCTTTATAGGCTTGGCACCATCTACCAGCTCAATAGATTGTTCTACCCAACTTACTTGACGGAGTTCCTTGTAATCAAAAGTGAATAGGTGTATGTACCTTCAAAAGAGCTGGAGGTAGGATTCCTTCTCACTCTCCATCACAGCATCACCAATCTTTATTTGTTGGAGACGATCATCAACTTCTTCTTCAGATAATTTTATGGGGTCATGATTTGGTGTGACTGGAAGGATATCCATGACTGAAACATCAACCTCACTTTCTTCATCTTCAGTGTCCACTTCACTGGTACTAGAGTAATCAGAGGATGTCCAACCATCAGTTTCATCACTTGAATCCATAGGTTATACCTTATGATGTCGAGGGATCACAATTTATCTTCACCCTCTCTCTACCACGTCCAAGTGTCATGAAACCTTCATTCCAGTAGTTTCTTGCATGAACTCTCCTTAGCCATGGTCTTCCCAGCAGTATTGGGTACGCAACAGTACCAATTTTCATCACTTGAAATTCTACCACACATACCACACCCATAACAGATATTGCCACATTTGAAACTACACCTTCTGGTTTAGTTTTTCCTTTATTTAATGACCTTAACATAAGTGTTGAAGGGCGATCAATTTTTAAACCCAACATATTCATTACAAACTTGGTCATTACATTAACTGCAGCACCTCCATCAACTAAGACATCATGAATTAAAATACCATTACATAATACCTCAGCTTGTGGAGCATAGGGATCTGCCTCTGCCTCCAAAACAGGGACCTCAACCTCCTTCCTTCTTCAAGCATTGAGTCCACCTCGCAACTCCCGCCTCTTCTCAGAAGACATAGCCAAGAGTTGACCATATGTAATATTTGTAGGCCTTTTGGACAGATCTTCCAAGATGGAGTATGGTCCTTACCCCTGTGAAATCAGAAAATCCTGCACACCCAACTTTCTTCTCCTATGTTTCTTACTAGTTTCTTCTTTCATCTTCTTAGGATCATTTCCATCTTGATTATCTTTTTCTTTCTTTCTTTTTGTTATAAACACATCTACTTCATTATTTCTGCTCTTATCTACTACATCAAAAGAATTCACAGGTGCTTTTCCTTTATCATTATCTCCTTTACCAGATGTAGAAGCTCTATCTGGACAATTATACTTATAATGACCCTTTTTATAACAACCATAACAAACAACTTCAGAAATATTTCTTTTTGGACCTCTATCTCCTCCCTGAGAACTAAATTCCTTTCCTTGAAGAAGATTAATAGTTAACTAACCCATCTTTTTGAGCAGATCTTCATATTCAGTAGATGTACTAGGAGAAATATTTGTGCTCACCGGGAGTTGTTGTGGATTCTGGACCAAAGGTGCTGGTGTAGGCTCTACTTTAGCAATAATTCTTTGGGCTCCTCTTCCATGCTTTCTTCTTACCTTCTTGCAATCTCCTTTACTTGTTCAATGGTAGCTGGGTGGTCATACTTCACTCGTTGTCTGATCTCTGGCTTCATCTCAAGAATGAAGTGCTTACAGAGGAGATTATCCACGCCATTCATCAACCCATCCGCTAGTCCTTCCTTCTGGATCTGGGCATCGAGCTTCCTCCTTAGCTCTAGAACACGAGCATGATAATCCCTTATCTTCTCCTTCTCTCCTTGGGATAGCTTTGTGATCTTGATCATGAGATCTTCATATTTCTGTTGTTCACCAAATTCTTCAAGAAAACTTTCAGTTAATAAATCCCATGAATTTTTCACATTATCACCTAGTGTTTCAAACCATCTAAGTGTTGAACCATCCAAAAAGGTAGAAAAAAATTCAGTCCATTGTTCCCTTCTTATGATGCCATTACAAATACAAGATCATTTAAACTCTTGAATGAAAGAAGAAGCATCTTCATTAGATTGAGCTGAAAAAATAGGAATCTTTCCCATTTTCAAAAGTAACCACCGTGAAATACCAACCCACAAGTACAATCAACAAGACTTATGTGCACAAATAATTGGAATCACTATACTAGAAAGTGACTTTACACCTTTCTACAGTAAAATAGAAATGACCACGGTAAACTATGGTAAAACTTGACTTACTGTGGTAAAAACTGACTTTAATGTGGTAAACACTATTCACGGTAAAAAGTGAAGTTACTGCAGTAAATACTATTCACGGTAAAAAGTGACTTTACTGTGGTAAAATACTATTCCCAGCAAAAATGACTTTACCATAGTAACTACTATTCATGGCAAAAATGACTTTACCATGGTAACTACTATGCATAGTAAAAACAAGGTTACCCTCTAATTGATTTTTGACTAAGTGGGAATATCTCTCCAGAAAATCCACCAACGAGGAATGGTCCTGGCAACGGAACCAAAATGTCATCACCAATCCGGCACTATGATAATTCTTCACTGGGAACTCCTCGTGCTATGATTATTTACTAATGCACAACCTTTAGTTTGGTGGATGTAATCTGGAAACAAAACAACAACATAACACAAGAATACCATCGACTATGATAAGACGAATGATGACAAATCTGAAATATCAAAGTAAATTATAATATTAACATGAAATTGTTACAATCTCACCCATGAGATACTTCAAGTGTTATTGACTTCACTTGCCTTTCACCAAGACTATGGGAGAAACTTTACAATTACACCTCTTAATGGCTTCTTCAACACACCTTTAAACTGATGGCTTCCTTCGCACACTTCCTACAATATTTCTCACTACTTCTTTCTATGCTAAATGAGGGGGGTAGCCTCTCTATTTATAGAACTTCCAGGCTTATCCATCTTATCTCTAAGATAGGATAAGAGATCCACTCTGATGAATCATATTCCATACCTTAACTCTTATCTGTACATGTAAGCTTATCTTCTAAGATAAGATAAACCTTATCATTTTACATGGGTTCCACATTTTTAGACTTTTTACAAATAAAATACACAAAATATTTATGACCTCACTCCTTGTCCTTATTACCAATATAATATTTCTAATTCCTAATCACGTAGACCCTACTTCTCTAATTACCCAAACTTTGACATTTTAACATTACCGGACCACTTACGACAAATATTTACTTTTTACAACATTCCTATTGTACTTTGATTGTTACCGTACTCCACATTATTGGCGGCACCGTACTGACAGTGCCGTTATCTTCTATCAGACGCTACTACTAATTATACTTAACAACATCATACATTAATGAAATAGAAATTACGGAGGAAAATTTTAGTGTCGACAGAGCCTAGCAGTATAGTAGTGTATCTCCTCCTTTTTCCCCAATCATCCACAAGGCCAAAATACCCATGATGGCCTTGTAGATAATAGGGATGTGAGCAATATTAATAGATCAGACCTTCATCCCATTTTTTGAACCAAAAGAACCTATGACATCCCCCATATAGGTAGCGCACTTAGTCATCGTGAGCCTAGATCCTACTATCTCCAAGCTCAGTCTTCTCCCAAGTATCAAAACTCTGAGTATCCAATACAAGTCCTCGAGTGTAATCATCCACCCACCTCTAACACCAAGAAACCAAAAAGTGTTCTGGTCTACATCACAATAAGAGAACAAGTGACACAATATGTGACTGGTTGGAGTAACATGGGGCACCCACGCAATCCTCCATATACCTGCTCTGTAAAGAGTATCGGTCTCATCCTAAGTAAACTGATCCAAAATCACTGGTATTCATTCACACTCCCTCTCATGACTCCAATGGATATACTATTCCTTCTTGTACATCCACCAAAACATGGAAAAAGAGAAATTTAGTGACACATTTCAAGGAACAAGCTCATAAAAAACATCAAAAAACATCAAAAATATATAAATATGTAAGTTGGCGTGAGTTTTAGGCATTATGTTCAGAACCTCCACTCAGTGCAGGTTGCACAATGGTTTTAAGACTACTACCCTGGTAGGGCATCAATTTTGTGACCATTTCTGTACTTAGGGTAGGGGGTCCTGAATTGATTCATCGTACAATTTTGCGACCCTAAAAAAATCTCAAAAATGCAAAAAATTGACCATTTTTAATGTAATAAATGACTACCATGTGGGCATCCCCCTAGAGACTCATTTAAAACATGACCCCTCCTAAGTAAATGTTTTGAATTTTTTTACAATTTAGGTTTAAAAACAAACAAGTGAGATAAACTAACCTTAGAGAGCGTGGGTGAATCTTCTGGTCATGGAGGCAAGATCACTATCTTGCAACAAACGTTTCGACTATCCTTTTGATGAAAACGGTCATCCTAGGTCTAGAGCTCAAAAATCACTAAGTCGATATGCACAAATGCATTAAAAATGGGTTTGTTTGATGTGTGTGTGTGTGTGTGTGTGTGTGTGAGTGTTGTGTATACTTTTGTTTTGAGTGAATGTGTTTGTAGTACAGGAGTGTTAGTGTAGGTAAGTTCTTGTCCCTACATAAATCATAAATCCTCTTGTCATTTTGATTTAGAGTTTATTTTCTGATATTTTATCTATCTGCACTTGAGTATTCTTTTCATTTTGTAGGTAGTGGGAGTTTGGATGGTGACTTTATGACACCTAGGTGTGTCAAGTATAAACTTCTAACTCCCCATTTTGGGAATGCCATACTCATACTCTTCATTTTCCGCATCTTTGTGGCTAAGATGACCTTAATCCAAGGGGGAAATATGTAAGCATCTGATTTTTCATGTGCTACATTATAGGAAAATGGTTACAGAAGTCCCTAATGATGATTTGTGTCTTTCCAAAATATGTTCTAGTTCCTAAACTCATTTGCAGTGTATCTTTTATCCTAGATGCTTTGTACTTATCTTGTCCACGCTTTCTTCTAGCTTTCCACTCCTTTCTGTGCATGTTTTAGCATTTAGTGTTAGAACCACCACCCTGCCTAGGTGGTAGTTTAGGAACTACTGCCTAGGTATGGTGGCGGTCCTCTGTGTTTTTTTTCAAAACCTTTCATGCGTGATTTAAACACGCAAGGATTCATTTAACTTGACTTCTAAGGTGCATTTTTGAGAAAATTTTCCTAAAAATACTCTTTATTACATGGTATTCCTTCCCTCTTCTTTTTTTAAATATATTTAATTAGTTTCAACTACCTCTTCACGTAATTTTTTAGCACTCCTAGGTTTTCTTGTGTATGAAGGCACATCCAATCCAATTCGTATATATTCAATTCTTGTATTCAAGAAAATGGCCTGATATTTTTGTGTATCTTGCATAGTATTGTTGCCACAATCCTGCTGGAAATCGCATATCCAAGCCCTGATCACTTATGTTATCCCTCTTGCACCTGCATTATAAGAAGATTGTGTTCAAACTACCATTGATCAAGTGCCTTCTCTTGTTTTTCCTTTTCATTCGAAATTCCTTTAACTCATATGGACATATATATAAAGGAAGGATAAACTAAGGGATAAATACAATACAACCACATTTAACAAAGCTCTTTCTTATCCAGGTTGGAATTATTTGTTTGTTTGCTTCTTTCTTCAAGTTATCAACTTTGTCATATTCATTTCAAATCCATATAAAATAGAGTAGTATAATTGTTTCATTTCATATAATCAATAAATTGCAAATAGATCAAATCATTAGAAATATTTTTATTTAACATTACCAAGGATGTTGTACTGAACAATAGTTCCTCTGGAGCTGTGATATTTTCTCTACCTATAAGGTAGGGTTGAGGGATTTTGATTAAATTATTTTAGTTGTTTTAGATCTAGATTCACATAGTTGCACAGGTAATTAGCTACAATTGAATGATTACTTGTATTTTTAATTTCATTTATTAGATTAGAAGTATTGTTTAAAATCCTATAAAAGATTAAAAATAATAATTTAATTTTGCTAGATTAGTTTACTTTCATTATTTTGTTTAGATATGTTGTGAAAATACCAAAAACATAGTTTAGATTTCCTTTGATAATAAGTTTGATTTTTCAAATCAATTCAATTCAATTTTACATGACCATCAAAGTTCCACAACAAGGGAAAATGTTCAGTTATGATCCATTGGTCCCATAACCCAACAAACCTAAGTTGTTGACTGACATTGATACATGTTTACACTTGTTAGTTTTACACACACCTGTTAGGTATTCTGATAAGATAGAACAATTGAGCACACTAAATATTACAGCTCATCAAGCCTATGATTATTGGATTGCTCCTGGAAAAATTGCTTGATTACACATATGATCATATAGAGACCACAACCTCCATGAATTTAGGGTTGCGATCCCTAGGTTGCACAACCCAATGAGCTTGTTAACCAATTAAATGTCAACATTGGTCTACGTGCACTAGTATTTAGATAATAGCCACTTCCACCTGGCACTATTGCACAAATTTCCATGTTGAACATAGTAGCCAATTAGGATAAGGCTTCTAGACTAGACCTGAAAACCTCCTGTAGACCTTGTGGATTCATCACGCATCTCATTCTCACTTCCATGACCTTATCTTAAAATCTATATGAGGCATCTTGCAGGTCACTTTCCACGTGTTCCACAACCAGTAAACAAAATCTAGGTAGATCTTGATATTGACTGGAGCCTCCGAGTAGTCATTTTATTCAACCATTCGATTATGCCACTTCAGGTTAGGATAACTCTCTTTGCCTTAGACTCACAGATCTCGATGTTGCATGTTAAATACACAAGGTTACCACATTATCTTGTTCATCACTACCAAACAAACGTCCATTTCCATTCCACACTGGCTATCCCGGCATGACCTCGGGACGTCAAGTGTGAAGAAGGCCGTAATTTTATTTTCATTTGTACTGTTACCTCCAAATGTGTAATGAAACCAATTGTATTAGTTTTTTAACCATCTATCTACTACACACTTTTCTCTGTAGGTTCATACTACAAGATGAATTATTCATCAATTTATTTAGGCATTCCTGTGTTGCTTGCACCACTGTCAACCATTCATTTATCAACTAAATGATCTCCAATTATCAAATATATGTAAAAGGGTGGTGAATTTTTAATATCATGAGCATTTAGAACCGTTTTTACCATCCACTTAACCTCTTTCATGTGATCTTTCTCAATTGAACCAACTACCCTATCTACTTTTTGAGCTTCCTTTTCTACTAGTTTTGAAGAAATATGTAACTTAGCAAGTCTATGAGCAAGTAGGTCCTATTGTCCAATAATACTCAAAGTATCCCATAATGAAATATTAATATCATAGTTTTTCATTATCTCAACAATATTAAAAGAAGCAACAGTATTTGAAAATTATTCTACAGTTTTAGTATAAGCTTTAGTAAAATTGACTCTACTACACCATCTTTTGAAATCTAAGGTACGGATAATTTTCTAGAATCAGGCTGCAATTGTTTTTGTTGATCTTTAGGGGCTGAACTGCTTGTTTTTTAAGGAACAACAAAGTTGATTACTATTTTTTTACCTGCATTTACTTATTTATTGGTAACTATAGGTAAAACAGGTCTATTTTGCTAGTTTTCTTTCTCTTAAGACCTAGTTTTAACTGCAATAAAATATTCTTCTCCAAAACTAACTAAGTTTTTTTTAGGTGATTTCTAATTGTGAGTATATTTCAGCCCACCCTCCATTTGAGCCATAACTAATGGTTTAGATTGAGATTGTGTAACAAGGCTTATATCCAAGAATGCATTTAGACAATTAACAGCTAAATGAGGTTGATTGCAAGGTAAAAACCACTCTTCTGAAGCTATGTTGACTAGAATAAGAGCACTAGATTAACTAGGAGCTTTAGGATAAAATTTCCATGGATTATATATCTTCTTATAATTCTAATTCTGCTAATAAGGTTGTGTATTATGCTAATTTTGCTGGTATTAAGATTGGTAAGGCTTCATAGGTTGAGTTAGTTTATTCTCAATTGACCTTAATTTATTTCCCATATCAACAAGGGCTTAAATAAATCATGTGATGGTATTGTTACAATGGGCTCTATTATGGTAATAGGCTATGGTATAGGTTCCAAATCTACTGTAAGAGGCATATAAGGCCTTGGGGTTAATTTACTAGCTTGAATAAGTTTTTTTTCATCCCTAATAGCAATATCATAAGTTGTTGGGAGCGTAGTTCCTCCCATATAGTGTATCATGGCTTAAAGGTCACTATTTTAAGCTCTAAGATAGTATAAGAATGTATGATTAACTTGAGGCTTAACACTGGCTGGAATTCTTTCCTGAGTTCTAGCAAATCTGATATTAAAACTGGCCATAAATTCATGAAGAGCTCTTTTGATTTTAGATAATTGCTCTATGAGGGATAAATGATCAGAATTTTCTTGAAACAGTTTAAGCAATTGATCTCCTAATTCATCCCAAATTTTTATACTCCCTATCGGTAAATTTCTGTACTATTGCAAAACTTTCCCTTTAAATGATGTAGCTAATATTCTCAAGGCTACATCTTCATGAGTAATGTTATGGACTACACAAAGGGCTGCAACATTTTTAATATGCTCACTAGGGGTAATTTGATTTTCACCAGTAAATGAAGGTAAACCTTTCAGGGCAGCTGGAGGTATATAATGATAGACTTGAATTCCTAAAGGGTTGTCATTAGTAAAGGTAAAAAACATTCTGGGTGGTGGTGGTGGTTGCTACATGATTACTGGGATTTGACCAAAAAGAATAACACATGGTGAAAGATGGTGATGAGGGTTGTCAAAACTAGGCCTATTGTAAGATAATGTATAGTCAAATCTTGTTGTTGTTGTTGAATTCAAAGGTAAAGAATAAAAAATTTGAGGAATACCTCTTACCATTGATCTCGTAGTCACCTTAGGCATGGAACATGCTGTAAAAATTGTCTAAAATTAGCCTTATCGAGTCACGAAATATTTTCTTTTTATTTTTAATGGATTTCTACAACTTTGTTCTTCTAAAAGTGATGTTATTTCATTGAAAATTTTCTATAAATTGTTATAATTTGCTACATATATTATTTGTGTCCCACCGGGCATGCAAAAAATTGTTATCTCTTAGAAGTGCACCCTTGTTGAGAGATGATAGCAGGGGTTCTAAGATTTCCTTATCTCTCACTTCCCTTGGTATAATAGCAATACCTTAGGTCTATGTGTATATCTATTATTGAGGTGAGTCTCTGATATCAAGGTCAGTTCCTTATTTATGTATCCTAAACAATGTTTTTGGTATTTTGAGAGTAAAAATATTGTTGTAACTGAATGAAAATGGGATGATACACCAAATCTGTTGAGGGATTTGAATGAGTACATGCACAATATAATTAATAAAAAATTAAGGAAGCATGAACCAATGGGTTTCAATTTGATCCTTAGGCAAACACTTTTGTGTTGAGGGGAAAATCATAGCAACACAAAGCTAACATGCACACTAAGAATATATAGAAAGAACAAAATTTGTAGCAAGGTAAGATAATTAATCAGGGAATTGAAATTCACAAGAATTAATGTAAAGATACACACCACTGAAAAATAATTGGAAAGGTAGTAATTGATTATCATTCAAGGCAAAAACTGGAAAATAATATGCTAAAGAACTCCTGTATCCAAAAATTCCTCCTTGTTCCTTGCTAGTGCACACAATATATAGAGAAAAATACTTCACCCAACCCCTCCTAAAAATTTACTACAGTCTATACTCATCCATGCATGCTAATTTTACCCCTTTATCATGAATAAATAAAGGCATAAAAATAGACATGTTGATTACAATGAGGCATTAATAGCCTTAGTTCCAAAAATACACTCTATTCAAAGTGTATTTGACTATTCTATTTTTAATTAAATTAATATGCTTGGGTGAATAAAAGTTATCCAATAATATCTTTTTATTGTTTTTCAAGTCATCTCCAATGTGCATGCAACTTGGTCTTCTTGTTGTTTGATTAAATAATCATATTTAATCTCTAATGTAGCACTTCTGCATTCACCCACTTGTAAGGGTACTTTGGCTTTATCTCTATTCTTTCCTCTTGTGAAGGCATACAAAAATACATTCTGTGCAAAAATAATGCCTTTAATCTTCAACACTTAACAAAAGTACTCCTCCACTGTGGGGACCACTTGTCCATGTGCACATAATAGTATCCTTCCTTTGTAAAAAATAAGGTAATTTCTTGCAAAAGGTAAGGTTTGAACAATCACTTTATCCTTAATATGTGGGGACCACCTCTTTTGTCTTCAATTGAATGATTATAATAATCGATTATTTGAGATCATGCAGTAGAATCCTATTCACCTTATTGGCTAACTCTAAGAATGGAAAAGAAAACATTCCCCTTTTGTTACTTTCCATGGCTTATACATTTGATTACAAGTGATACAGTCTCCTTTTTATTAATCTTGGCATATAATTTTCATTCAAAATCATGGGGTATTTAACAAAAAATAAGGTAAGTTTTCAAAAATTTAAGGTAAGAAAATAACTTAACCTTTATCCACCGGCATAGGTCATTTTTGACTTGACCATGTCATACATGTTTAGTTGGTTAATGATCTTTTGATTGCTAGACCCATTTTTCACGATCATTGGTCTCAAATCATTCCATAGTATAATTTTGGGCCCCTTTTTTATTCAACCATGCACATGATCATTAGTGGTAATAATTTTTCAAAAAGTATTTGACTTTATGACTAATCAATGTCCCCTCTGATGTGGCTGGGTCACATGGCATGGTCTTTGCTTGTTGAATGTCTTCTCTGCAATAGCGGCTTGATGATCACATCAATGAACTAAAAAAATTTATTGTTTAATCAAATAATGAAATTTATACCTTAGATAACTTCAAATGCAATAATTATTTGAATTATCCTAGGGCGGCCCCCTTCTCACGATGACTCATCCTTAGATATGTTGGTGATTAACTATGGTTTGCATAAAAAATAGTTATTTGATCTCTAGCTGTCAATATTTGTATTTAAATGATCTTCACCGTTGATTCTAACTCCTTGTGAGTTAGGGTAACATTGTGGTTAGCTGGATGTTTCTCTTTTTAACCATTTGATCTTGTACTGGCATGATTTGCGTCATCGATATTGTTTCGTATTACTATGGTGAGTTTACTAACCTTCGGTGGGGTTGGTGGTTTTGAATGAGCATCATTTGATTTGTACCTTTGATCTATGGTCGTTGATCTTTAACTCTGATTGAGTTAGGTTCCACTGTGGTTGAGTGGGGTGAGCTAAAATAATTCAACTCTAATCATTTTTCTCATTCAACCAGCTCTCTTGAGTGGCGAAGACCTGGCCATTTTATTTCATGACCACCATTGATGAGTGCTTGAAGCTCGAAGCTCTACTTTTTGGTCTCTATGACATCCATTTTTTTGGTGTTTCTTGAGATCTATTTTTCTATAACTCAGAAAAATCAGCCACTCAAATGAGTTGTGGGTGAAAATATTTGGGTTCTCTATGATAACCATGGACATCATTACTTGTTCTTAGAGTTCTGTAACCTGGTTGCTTTAAGAGTTCTGTCAAATATTTTATGCATTATGAGTCATTTTTTATTCTTCCAGCCATTGTTACATAAGGTGATATTTTAGGTTAGTAAGCATTGTAACTTGCTTAATTTACTTCTGGATTCACAAGGATTGATATTCTATAAAACTTTGCATTTCTTTTGTGTTTCTTACACACATCCATTTCTTTACAAGATCAGAAGTCATTCTGGGTGGTCACTTTGTTCTTATGTCTTATAATCTTGATGGAGATCTGGGTTTGAACATTACCCACTATAGCTATCATTGTTGGGGTGCTCCTGTGAGGCCATTTCGAAGACTTGTTAGTCAAAAACGATGCTCTAGCTTGTTGTTTTCATTGTAAAAGTTGTAATGGATTTTCATTATTGTTATCTATGTTCATACCCAAATTTGGGTGTTCTGAATTGGTAGTATGTCATTAATGAAGTTCTTGTGCATTACCCAATTCACTCAATTTGATCCAGATTCCATTTCATACCTGAGAGGTCCTCGATTTGCTTTATCAATTTAATGGGTTGTCATTAAAAATATTTCTTTTCACTTATTTGCTACCAAATCTGTGACTATTATAGGTTCATTTTCTGTATTTAGAAACTATTTGTATTGTTGTGTGATTCAGTTGCTTGTCATTTGAGCATTCGTACACCTTTAGCTCTACTTTTGAATTTTTTCCCTGTGACATTGTACTTTCTTGAAATTTTTGGAGAATGTATCTCTATTCTTGAATCATAGCCTTGGATTTCCATATTTCTTTGCTTGATCATATTAAGCTTCCTGGGCATTACTATTTTTATTTAGTTAGTCGAATCTTTACTCCATTTCATCTATAATGTGTCTTGAATATTGCAAAACCCTTATTTCATTATTGTTTGGAGATATGAATTCTCACTTATCTTTGCACTGGTATTGATGGTTTTCGAGTAACTATCCCCTGAATTTGTAGAATATCATCATTTACACAACTGAAAAGTTTGTCATTCTCTAGCTCTATATTCGGATATTTTTGTTTTGTTACAAATTTGTAAAAAATGAATGCCTTCATATTCAGATCTCCAAATCTGTTGCTTTTAATCTTCTCTTGAATAGTTTTACTAATGCATAATGTTTCTATCATGATGAGAAAATAATTTTTATTTCATGCAAAATACAACTTCTAGTTACATTAAACCGTATCTAATTTCACATTAAGTACTGAACTTTGTATAGATTCTACTTTTGTATGTTTGTTCATGACTAAAACCAATCTCAGTTAGACTCAATGTCATGCCAAGGTAAGCAATAATACTTGTTTTCAAACTTGTAGTGAGCTTCATTCATTTCATACTTGTCATTTGTACTCAATTTCTAATGATCTTGATGATTTAGTTGTACTTTGAGATTAACCCTACAACTTATATGAGTTGTTTCTATTTTCAATCATGCTTGCAGTATTAAAGATGGTTCTTTCATTCATTATGTATTTTCTTCTTTCATGTCTTATACCTTTAGCTTGCTGAAGCTTTTGATATCCTAAAAATTTGACTTGAATATAGATATTTTCTATGCATGAACATTCCATGAAGCATATAAAAGTTTTAACTTGTTTCGTTGAAGATTCATTACTCTAAAAATCTATACTCAACCATTGTGTTTCTGAAAGTAGCCTTGATGCATTAGATTTGTTTATTTCTTCTTGAATCTAAATCAAACACACTTCCAAAGTGCACATGTGACCTGTATCTTGATGGTTTTTCCAAGTTGTTCAACAAAATTGTACCTTCATTTTAATTATTTACTTTACTTATGTAACTAAGTGGTGGTAGCCTGAACATTTGTACTATGTTTTCTGATTAAGTCTTCAAAAATGCCATCATTAAAGCATGTTTGAACCTTGTTTGACTATGCATGTAACTTGATCTATATTTGGAATCCTGCATTTATCAAAGTATATAGCCTGATATGACTATTAGAGCTTTGAATTCCTTACTTGGTGAGGTTGTCTTTGCATTTATTCGTTTTATTGGATAACACTCACCACAAAATCTTGGTTATAATTTTATGTTGGTTCTATACATTGCATTTGCAAAATGTAGTACCTTTTAAGTTGAAGATCTGTGTTGAATCTTTTCTTCATGGTAGGTGACCTTTTGAACTTTAATACTATACTTTGAAAAATAAGTCTTTAATATTCTTGAATTTGTATCAATGTTTTGATTTGAAGGGACTCGGTCATGTGCTCTCAAAGCAATCCTTTACTATGAAGGACCATTTCCTTTATTTCGGCATACCTTTAATTTGAGTTGAAATTTTTTCTATATCTGTATTGCAATCTTGTAATGGTGACACTCTATGAATTGTGATTTCCTAAACCTTTGTGAACATGGTTCTTCACTACTTTGATTTTGTCTCTCTTAATTACATGGATATATTGATGAGTTTTATATAGCATTAATCATCTCTTTAGTAGTGATGTTTGTCTTCATTCTTTCACAATCTTTGAAAAATGTAGTTTTCATTCATTGCTTAAAACTACTACAACTCCTAAGTACTGGCATATTTTAAGCAAACTGTAAAATTAGCACTTGCAAGCTCATAACTTTTGAAAGCTTTTGATATTACTTGAGATGGAAACTATTGCTATGCTCTTGAGCTTGTAAACGCAAAGTATGTTATACCTTATTTTTCATGCATATAATTCACCTTGATATATAGAAGTTTGATTTCACTTTCAGTTTAATAGAACCCTGGGAATTTGTGTACTTGAACTCTACTTTAGTAAGCTTTATGTTGATGAAAACTTGGGTGATTAATCTCTTCCTTACTTCAGCAAAATGCATTTGTATTTGCAGTATTGAATTTGATAAACTGTTGTAAGATGAAAAATGAATACATGATATACTTCTATAGATAGTCATACTTTGAGTGAAAAGCTCCTTATTCCTGAATTGGATCCTTATTTCATAATTTATTTGTAAAGTGTTGTATCTTTCGTTATGGCTACATATATTTTAGGCTCTTCAAAAATTGGAATTGTGAACATGTACTTGGATTCATAATGATTTGGAAAGATGTACTTCTCTTGATCTTGATATTCTTAATAGAATCTTGCTTTTGTATATTTGATAACTATGCATTTCCTATGAAAATCTGCAATTTGATTTTGTTTTTTATTCAAACTCTTTCTTCTGTAGCTATAATTATTTTAATTCTTTGCACTAATTGTAATATATATTTGATAATATTGAAATTAAATGTTCTTCTTCTACAACCTGTGCATACACACTTAATCAAACAGTTAGAAAATAATAGGCTTTTTGGCCTCTCTTATGCTCCATAGTATTTATTTTCTTTCTTTTTCTTTTTTTTCATGATTATGGGAATCATATGTGCTTCTGCAAGATACTTCTTTTATTCTGTGTCAGTTACTTGATGTATCTTATACCTTCTAATTTCAAGAGATCCACTTACCTGAAACTAGAAACACATGCATGCAGATTGATTCCTGAGCTCAGTAATTGATGCCTTTTATCTATTTTCTCTTTCAAGTGTATTATTGCAATGGATTTAAGCATATAAGATGGAGCACAAAAGATGGAGCTGAAACAAAGAAGACCTAATGGAAAACCCAAGGCAATAATGGGTTCCTTCTTCATTCCTTTGCTTCTAGTTTTATACACATGTATCTCTTATTTCAGTAGTTGTAAGTTACATCCCACAGATCGTGTGGGAAGCATTAAATGTCCTTGATGAATAAATTATATTATTTCTATAATCGAGTTGTGTACTTCCTTTTACTATCAAATTTTATGATTTGTAATGGTTGTACATTAAATTAAACAACTCAATACATACTTAATGACACTTAATCATAGGAAATGATTGAATTTAAAATACATGTAACTTAAAAATGAACTCTCAGCAATGCAAACAACAAAACTGTTTGATTTTTCTGAGTCCAAATTCTTTGGTCTTCCTCTATCTCCACCTTCTTCAAGGTTGTGCTTAGTTTTTCAGATATTTTGTACATATTTGATGAAGGTGATCATGGGATAACAACATATGTGAGGTGTTGCACTCTGAAATCAGCACACATAGCTGTAATTTTCCTTGTTGATTCACTTAAATGAAAAAACTGGAAATTCCCCCTCTTAGTTAGGTTCATTCATCAATTCCTTTCATCGAAAAAAAAAGTTTTGAGTTTCCCATTTTTGCACGAGTGCAAAAATTGTCAATAGTAAGATTATTTCCAGTTAATTCCAATAAGTATCAATGAAGATAAGTTTAAAAAGTGTCAAGAGGATTTGAAACATCCACCTTCCCAAAATTCAATGAGACTAATAGAGGACTGAGAATAACAAGTTGTAGCTCCGCAACCCATGCCAAGCTTCATGTTCACTAATTTCATGCTTAAAAGCATGTTTAAAAATATTGTGAGTATATGATGATAGGTTTTAGACTACCTCTTAGCCTCTCACGTGTGACAAAAATCACATTTAGTGTGAGTTGATTCAAAGTGGATAAAAAATTTCAACCATGGGACATAGTCAGCTTATTTTAAATTCTCCAAAATCTCAATTACCTCCTCCACCATTTATCGAAGACCGCATACACACATATTACTCAAGATAATACATTATTATGTAAATATATAAAAATTAGTTGTGACGCTATCTAAATATATGTACACTTAATAATTGAAACAAAATATTTATATTCCATATTAAATTTATGTTTAGTTTTATTTAATTTAAAATCATTCAAACATTATAGAAAAATAAAATTTTTAAAAGAAAAAAAGATGAAGACACAAACACATCAAACAAAAAGAGGAATATTGATAGTAAAGTAATGAATGTGTCAAAAAACAATAGTCAAACATAGATCAAACAATAAGTTAAACAAAATAAACCTAATTTTTACGATCATTACATTAGGTCTTAAATTTTTTTATAATAAAATCCAATACTATTTTATTTTGAAAGACCATTCAACTGTATGCATGAGTATTAACAATAAAAAATATTTGATATTATCGAAAAAAATATGTAAGTGTTATTACAAACTATATATTAATAACTAATACAAATGTTTGTTCTAATTAATGCAATGATGCTTGAGTATTAAATATGTCTTAATTTCCTCCAACTAAGAAATCCTTTTTTTAACGGATTTTTAAATATTTAGTCTTATTACAATCACATTATTACATGTTTTAGTAATATAAGAGTTAAACCAATACAACAAAAAATGTCTAAATGAAATGAAAATAAGTAACATTTCATAATAGAAAAAATATGGTACATATTAAGAATAAATTGGGACACATATTGTAAGGGTCGTATAGAATTAAATAATTTTATATATTATTATTAATTTATAGGTTTTATACATCAGAAAAAGAGGAAATTAACTCCCAACACAAAATTAAAAATGTCCTTTGACTGTTATAGAAGTGATAACGCAAGAGAAATATTTATCTAACATTTTCACTTTCTAGAGAAACTCTTTATTTCTAGTAATCTATCTTTTCCTCCTCCTTCGTGGCCTTATAACACTCATTTACTAAGATGAAGATTCATAAGTCATGATCTTACAAAAAATCATTGGTTTTTGGGTCTGTCGATTACATAGAGAACATGTTGATTTAACAAAAAGTAAGATTTTTGTAAATTCCTAATTGCAGAGTCACATATGATAAATAAATGGTAGATTATATATTTTACACAAGAAATAAGTTAATAAAATATGAAAATATAAGTGAAAGAGAGATGAATGGACTTAGTTGATTTGTGCTCGATCTGGGATTGATGCAGACTGGGAAAACTTTTAAAACAAGAACTGATTTGTGTCGTTTTTACTCTAAATAAATTTTACATAATAAGAAATAGGATGGACATAGGGTCCCATGATAGGAAAAGGGTGCTTGGGAAGTGATGACCTCTAATGGGCACCCATGACTACGAAAATGGTCAAAACCAGATTTCTAGAGTATCGTGCAAGTGTCGCAAGTATTCACCTTTGATCTCCTATATGTCCCAACGCAATATGATCGTCGAGGTACATGTAAACTGTGAAAAAAATATTCACCTGTAAAACCCACAATACCACATCAAATCCATAAAAATAAATATGTAATATGAGGATTATGATTGACCCCGGTGATCATCCGATAAGGTGAGCTTACAATCAAGCATCGAAATACATCTTAGACTCCATGTATTTCTTGTCATTGTGTGAATAAATCATTCCCTAGGATGTCATTATGCAATATGCACTAGATAGCGGGCTAGGTTTTCTAAAATATGTAAATGTTTGTATGGAATAGAATAGAATTCCCCTTCTAATGTAGTGTATGCATAAAATATAGTCCCTTGTCCATTAATTGGATGTTAGATTGATGACTATGAATGTAAGCTTAGGTGATAATAGTAATGGTTAGATCTTGGTCCTTTATTTTTGTCACATAGCTATGTATTTATATGATTCCCTTATTTTAAATTTCCTAATTTACAAATGGAAGGCTGATCCATAAGAAAATAAGATGTCTAAAAGATAAAAGAGTGAGTAAGGTGGAAAGATGTTAAAGGCACCTAGAGGGGATAAGGGCATGTCAACGGTGGTGTCTTAGCTGAGTGTTGGTTTCTAAATTCATAACAGATAAAAAATCAAAGTTATGATTGGGTTTTGAGGTATGAAAGAGAAAATAGAAAGAAGTAAAAAAATATAAGAGGCCAAAGACAATCATAAATTACTATTTTTATTGCTTCGAAATCATATGAATGCTAGTATGTATTTATGACCTAGAAATGTACCCAATTACATAAATTTGTGTCTACATTTTCCCCCACTTTATGTTGTTGAGTGAATACTTGATAAAATAATTAAATAAGAGATGAATACCTGATAACCATATAGAATGTGATGTAAATACCGTGCTAAAGATACAAGTGAAACATGAAATTAATGCAAAATGAAGGGTGGAAGCTAATAAAGAAAACTGACCCTAGGGGTGTATGTTTATGTGTGTTAATACATTGTACCTATTTTGTTGTACCTTATTGATGGCTTATTCTTGTTTCATTTACATGAATGATCTGCAAAAGAAGAGAGAAGTAGTACTCAAAGATGTGTATATGAAAAATTTGTGTAAGTATGTAAGGCACGTGAAAGTATGTAAAAGTAGTAAATTGAGAGCACCTTATTTGTGAAGAGTGAAAAGGATATAAAATGTCCTAAAATGTTTTAGAAGAGCAAGATTATTTTGAGATCTCATTCCAAGAATGGGTTTTTTGGGTGATCGCATGCCAAGAGTGAGTTTTTGGAGGATCTACCACTAAAAAAACAAGTGTTGGGGAGAGAGGTATAGTGTTAGTCTCCTTCTATGACTATGCCCTAATTATAAACCATTACAGATAATGTGATTGTGTTTTTTTCCTATTCTCCTTGATTTATTCTAAATGTAATGTCTATTCCAATTGAAATAGAAATATAATGCATTCTTCTTGCTGGAAGAGTCTGCTTTATAAATAGCTGTGAACTCTGTTGATCTAAGAATATTGTTATGTATGGCTCTAGGACATTAGTGCCAAGGGGACGACATCAGTGCCTAGTCATTATTTTCTGATGTTGGGTTCTAGTGTTTATGATGTACTAAGGACCCAAGTTAGATTATGAGTCATTCTATGATTGTATGACTATTTTTTTCATGTATTATGCAAGCATGTCCTATAGCTTTGAGATTCTATATGGGGTGACTAATTCACCTAATGTATGCGGCCTAAAGAGAGGATCTAATGTTGAAGTGATTTTGATACCTGCAAGGGGTAGGGAATGTGCATGGTATAAATGGTAAAACAAGTCACATGTGAACAGAGTGGCTAGATACATGTGCTAGTAGAAAAATTAGCAAACATGTCATAGAAAAAAAATGTAATAAGAAAATTTTCATACAAGATAGACTATAAAAATTGGGTTTCAAACATGGATATCACTCGCAATGTCACAAGACAATCAAGGCAGAAGTGACCAAAAGAATATAAGTAGTGATCAAACAAGACATAGGGCACAACCCACAAACAATATCATACAATAGAAAGCAAAAAAAACAAGATGTAATAAAAAACCATGGTGGAAAATAATTCCCACAAGGAAAAATGTTGCACTTTAAGAACCAATTAGCATGTTAGAAAGATAAAAAGTATGTCAAACTAGTAAAAATAGGAAGTAGTGAATAATGAAACAATAACACCTATAATGTGTGAGAAATTGTATGCCCCCAGGAGCCTTAGCGGGATTGGTAAGAGGTACACTTACAATCATCATTACATCATATAAGGATCTATAAAATGTGTACATTCACAACTAGAGAACACGTGAACGTGCATGTGTATATAGAAAAGAGAATGACATACTGAAAATCTAGCTAACATAGTAATAAAAGTGCAATATGTAACTCATATATGCAAGAAATAATAAAGTTTCACCAAGATATGAAATATGCTATCAGTGTGAATGAGATCAAATGGTATGCAATTATAATGTAATTTGAGTAACGTACCCCCCAATGGAAAATTATGAGTATGAGATGAAGTTGATTTATAAAATATCCCTAAAACTAAAGAATGAATCATAAAACAAGAGTGTGACATTAGGAAATGATTTGATTAATGTGTGCTAAAAATATAGATCATGAAGCATAGAGCATAACAGAGGGAATGTGGTGAGATTAATTTAAGATTTAAACCTTCAACAATCAATTATGAACCGTGCAACTAGAGTGGGTCATAGGGTAGTGAATATAGAAGTTGTGCATCAATGTGTATAATAGAGAATTGTAGTAAACCACGAAGAATAATGTGTATGTGTAGAGACTAGAAAGAAATGGAAATGATTAAATGGGGGAATAAAACACAATGCCCCCCAAGTGGGTGATGAAAAGTATGATATCCAATCAAAATTAAGGGAAAGGGTCCTCTAACCAATGTCTGATGAGATAAAGGGGTGTGACAATGTTCTAAAATCAGTGGAGTAGGAAAATAATTATGTATATGTGAAGGTAGCCGATGTAGAGAAACAACTGATGAACACTGATGTCTAGTAAACCTATGAGGAAGAGGAGGTGATGAAGACATATATAAATAAGACTTGTGTGATGAAGGAGGTGATGAGCACCTATTTTAAGAAGACCCATGAGGTGAAGGATGTGATGAGTACCTATGTAAAGGACTTGTGGACCTATGAGGATGACAACATCATCTAGTAGGAAGTGTGTAAATAGGAGAACTTGATGCTGAGTATACCTTAGTTTTGAGAGGCCCCAGAGGCCTAGATATAGTAGTTGGTGGAAGAATTTCATTAAGAGGATGTAGAGGTAACGTTATGCATGGTGGAATGTCTTTAAGAGTGATAGCTTGTTTATTTTGTATGAACATGAGACACATATTATTCATGGATGGAATAGCTTGAGAAGTGTGGAGCCACTGGAGACCTAAGAGCATGTCACAACCTTTGATTGAATATGCCATAGTGAATGACACAAGCATGGTTAGAGGTCCAACTATAATGGGCAGCAGAATGTATCCAAAATATTTAGGAGCTGGATATGAAATAGAAAAAAATAGAAATTTGATAGCAAGAAGAAGTGCACGAGAGCACACATAAAAAGGAGCCTCGAGATAAATCATGGTATTATTGAAATTTTATGAACCAATAGAATAATTGATGTGTAATGAATCAAATATAAAGGTATCATGATAATCTTGATCTAAAAATGTAATACTTGGTGGAGATGTGTCATCTTAAGTGACAAGAAAATCAAGAGGCCTCTGATGAAGGAGGGGACACATCAAGGTATGTATGATTTTCCAGAGAGTCATTAGTTTTTGCATCATACTTAGGAAAAGGGTCATTAATGATTTTGATCTTGATGTTATTATTGACTGGGTGATAAGAAGAAGACGATGGAGGAGGGAGATCTCCAGTGAATTATTTTCAATGATATCTTTTATAAGATGCCTTACTTTGGAATAGCAGTCTGTGGAATGCCCAATACATTGATGATGATCACACTTAGCATTTTTGTCATAATGATATCTTTGAGGGCGAGATGAATCAATATTGAGAGGTGGTGGAAGAGTAATGAGATTTCTTTCAAGAAGATGATGAAGTAGAAAACAAGGTTTGTATTGCAATTTAGTAAATTTGTACGCTTTGGAGGTTGTCATTGAATCTTTTCAGGAGGATAGATGTTATTGAAATTTTCCTTTGCTTTAGTAGTTTTAGGAGAAGGTTTGAATGTTAACTTAGATTGAATCCTACTATAAGAAGAGGAATAAGAAGAATCTTGATATTTGAGCTTTCCCATAGAAATTAATTTGACTTCACGCATTTTGAGCATATTATATAGTTGGTAAAAAGAGGAGATGTTTCAAAGATAACATTCTCCTGTAGCAGTGGTTAGATACTCTAAAAAAATAGATCTTGGAGTTCTAAATAAGTGAGTACATTTTTCATCTTAGCTAGGTTGTTCTTATAACATAATACATGATCAGCTAGATGTCCATTAGATCTTTGTTTGATTTGTGTGATTTAATCCTAAGACATCTTAGTGTCGATATTGATTAAAAAGTGAGAATGAATAAAATCAGCTAAATACGTAAAAGATGTTACCGAATGAACATATAGATCATAAAACCAACCTATAGCATAATCTTGAAGACTCCTAAGAAATATCTTAGCCAATAATGTATGATCATCCTAAACATTCCACATGGAAAGATCAAAGATGTTGTTGAGGGTCACCATTACCATTGAAAATGGTCAAATTAAGGGTGAAAACATTGATAGAAAGTGTATAAGAAGAAATGGCAGTGCAAAAGGATAGTGTAGGAGTAAAAATGATTCAAGAGATGGAGAGGAGAGTGAAATAGCCTACTACAACTAAAAATTTTGAACTTGTAAGTCTTGATAGAGAGAAGAAAGATCTTGAGTACCAAAAGAAGTGACTTGTTTAGTGTGACAAATACAAGGCATAGTGAAGTTGTTTGGAGAAGTAGAAATAGACGCAAGAATAGTAGAAGTATGTGATAGGGTAGAAGAAAGTGATTGTGTTGGAATATGAATAAAACTAACATTAGAAGTGGGAAGGTTAATATCAACTAGATTGGTGGCCTCCTCACAAGAAGTGAATAAAATAAGATCTAAATCATGCAATTTTTTAGAAATATGACCATTGATATCACGGAGGTCTTCATCAGAAAAGGGGAGATAAATTTCAGCCATATTAAGAAGATGAGAATATGCCTAGAAGCTAGATTGGGTTTGAGTGATGGGATCACCAAATGATTTAACTATAATGATATTTTTGTAAAACCCTAATTTCATAGTCACATATGATAAATAAATACTAGAATACATATGTAACACAGAGAATAAGCTAATAAAATATGAATCCCTGAGTCCAAAAGAGAGAGGAATGGATTTAGTTGATTTGTGCTAGATCTGGGATTAATGCAGAATGGGATAACTATTGAACATGAAGTGATATGTGTTATTGTTTCTCTAAATAAATTTTTCAGATCATGAAACAAGGTGGAAATGAGTGCCCATGATAGGGTAGGGGAGGTTTGGCACTGATGACCTCTACTAGGTTCCTATGACTACAAAAATAGTTAGAACTTGATTTTTGGAGTGTCGCACAAGTTTTGTAAATATTCACTTTTGATCTCCTATGTGTCATAATATGATCGCTGAGGTACCTGTAACCTACCAAATAAATATTCCCATGCAAAACCCACAATACCACATCAAATCCAAAAAAATAAGGATGTAATACGAGGAGTTGGAATGACCTCGGAAGTCATCTGATAGAGTGAGATTACCATCGAGTGTTGCACTACATCTATAACTCCATGTAGTTCTTATGAGTGTGGGAAAGGATCATACCCTTAGATTATCTTATGCAAGATGCACTAGATAGTGGCTAAGATTTTTTAAAAGATGCAAATGTATGTATGGAATAGAATAGACTTCCCCTTACCATGTATTGTATGGACAAAATGTAGTCCATTTTCCCTTGAATGGATACTAGATGGATGCCTTTAAGTGCTTTGGACACAATCTTAGGTGATAGTAGAAATGCTTAGAGCTTGGTCCTTTATTTTGGTCACATAGCTATGTATTTATATGTTTCCCTTGTTTTAAATGTTTTAATTGAAAACTGGAAGGACAACCCATAAAAAAATAATATGCCCAAAATATAAAAGAGACCCAAAAAAGTGATTAAGGTGGAAAGAGGTTAGGGGCACCCAAAGGGAACAAGGGCACCTGGGTGCTAGCATCCAAGCTAGGTGCTTGTGTCTAGGATTTAGCTCTACAAAACCCACTCACGTTACTATCCCTAAGCTTGCATCCAATAGAACTAATATATTTAAGTGTCTCAACTACACGGTGTACTTCACAAGTGAAGGTATTGAAACATGTTGAATAGATGGGTAACCAAGGAGTCTAATTGGTTGGTTTTGTAACTATTGTGGCCCCATTATTTCCTAAGGAGATCATTTTCATTTTCCCTAGAACTCTTGAATATCCAAAAAAAAATCATTTTGGATGAACTCGTAATAAATATTCCTTGAGAAATAACATGGTACCTCAAAATTTTTGCAAAAGAAGTTGGTCAAAAACTATCCACCACATAATCTAAAAAAAAATGTTCATATATTCATGGTTACACCAATGGATTGAGGATATTATTCAACTTAATATTAAGGGTGCATTGGTTTTGGGTTCAATGAACAAATAACATAACTTTTCTTTGTTGATATGTTTTTCTTCAACGCTTCGTGAGATAATTTGTTTGTGTACAAAATGTGACAAGTAGTTTTGTGATACTCCCATGTTTTTATTTGACCCATCACTTTATTAATATTATATATTAATGACTCTAATGACAATGAAATATTTTACAATGGGTACTCGTAACATTGGGTGTGCAATATTGTATGCATTTCTATAAACCTTGAGTGTGAGATTTTTTAATTACGTAGAATAGATCCCCTAAGAGGTTTTTCGGGTATTATTCGGACTTATGGAATTTAAGAAGGTAGAGGTAAATATAGTTATGTCAGGATTAGATCTTGGAAAGAATTTTCTACGGTGAAGATAGGTGGGGTAGAGGTATAAAAATATAAAATTGAATTGAATAATAATTAAAATAAGCCTCCACTTGAGGTTTATCTAATTGATTTAGCCTTGGATTTAAAAATAAGTTTCCTATTATTCTCTTACCAATATGGTGAGGATTTATTTCAAAAAATTTACAATCTTTACAAAACCCACTCACATTGATCTATTCAACATCATTGAGTTACATCAAATTATATTCTATTAGATCCTTTTATGAACAAATATCGTTTTGGTTTTCCAAATGGTATTGATGAATTCAGGAGCAAGGTACATAGAACTTATTTTAGATGGTCTTATGAATACTTGGAGACATAGACAATTAAGGTGTGATCATTAGTTTCTTACCTATTTGTGACCCACTTTTATATAGAGAATTTTTCAATACATTGAAGATCTTGAGGGAATCCGTGACACCAAAACATTGCACTTATTTGAAAAATGATTTAGCTTCAAGATAAATTGGAAGAAATCATTCATGGAAGCAATGTGCATCCATTGAGGAAAAAAAACTGAAAATACAAACTGTATTTCATTCCCCATGTGATTACTCAAGATGAGTGGGTGTACAAATAGTAGTGGGGTGTATAACTCCCCCACAAATGTAGCCGTTGAGAAGTGAGGAGTTACATTCCTGGAATATCCAGTCAAATGTAACTCTTATGATGCTCTATGACATGTGTAAATCAATATATGACACATAGGACACCTAAGCATGGTGAATCACCTATGTGTAGGTATTCCATGTACATAAAATAAATACATGGAAAATAACCTAAACCAACACTCCCCCTGAAGTATAGCTTAGGTGGAGTACATAGATGAAAAAAAGGAGAAGTGGGCCCAGAAGTAAATCCTAATGAGGTACCCACGTACAAGAAGCTCTTCAAAGAGTGGAGTAAAAGGAGAAAACCCAGTGGGAAAAAACTCCCCCCCAAAAGAGAGACAAGTCCACTCTCTAATCTAAGAGAGATGCGAAGGATGGGTCCCGAGGTACCCATGTACAAAGAGGAAATCTCTCAGAAAGAAGAAGAAGAGAGAAGAAGAGGGAGACGAGAGGAATGCAAAAGATGCCATGGATGGATCTGAACTCTGTAGCTCTAGGAGGTCTCCCAGAAGAATTTCAATCATGAGATCCTCTGCCTCTGGGCTGAAGAAGAGCCACCTGTAACAAACTCTATTCCTGCCCTTAAGAAGGACAAAAATGAGGTGTTGGAAGTCCGCCCACTCCACAAAGGAAACTAAAGGCAGCAACATGAAGAACTCTGAGTCTGGTGCACAGAAGTGTGACATAGGTCTAACGAGTGAGTTCTAAGGAACAATATAAGGTGTGATCATTAGTTTCTTACCTACATGTTACCCACTTTTATATAGAGAATTTTTCGAAGGAATGATGAAGATCTGGAGGGAATCCGTGAGCACCAAAACATTGCACTTAACTGAAAAATGATGTAGCTTCAAGATAAAAGAAATAAATCATTCATGGAAGCAATGTGCATGCATTGAGGAAAAAAAAGCTGAAAAGACCAAACTCTATTCCATTCCCCATGTGTTGCTCAAGATGAAAGGGTGTACAAATAGTAGTGGGGTGTGTAACTCCCCCACAAATGTAGTCGTTGAGAAGTGGGAGTTACATTCCTGGAATATCCAGTCAAATGTAACTCTAATGATGCTCTATGACATGTGTAAGAGCCATAATGACACCCTAGGACACCTAAGCATGGTGAATCACCTATGTGGAGGTATTCCATGTATTTAAAATAAATACATGGAAAATAACCTAAACCAACACTCCCCCTGAAGCATAGCTTAGGTGGAGACATAGATGAAAAAAAGGAGAAGTGGGCCCAGCAAGAATCATAATGAGGTACCCACGTACAAGAAGCTATCGAAGAGTGGAGTAAAAGGAGAAAACCCAGTGGGAAAAAACTCCCCCCCAAAAGAGAGACAAGTCCACTCTCTAATCTAAGAGAGATGCAAAGGATGGGTCCCGAGGTACCCATGTACAAAGAGGCAATCTCTCAAAAAGAAGAAGAAGAGAGAAGAAGAGGGAGACGAGAGGAATGCAAAAGATGCCATGGATGGATCTGAACTCTGTAGCTCTAGGAGGTCTCCCAGAAGAATTTCAATCATGAGATCCTCTGCCTCTGGGCTGAAGAAGAGCCACCTATAACAAACTCTATTCCTGCCCTTAAGAAGGACAAAAATGAGGTGTTGGAAGTCCTCCCACTCCACAAAGGAAACTAAAGGCAGCAACATGAAGAACTTTGAGTCTGGTGCACAAAAGTGTGACATAGGTCTAAGGAGTGAGTTCCAAGGAACTAAAGGTAATGCCACATGTGTAGAACTGTCAGAGTGAAGAGGAACACCCACAGAAAGGATGTACAAGTGATGTGAAGGGAACAAAACATCCCCCACAACAGAAAATGGATCCACAGCTTAGGGTGGATCAATGAAGGTCTCCAGAAAAGTGGAAGTGGTAAGAGTCCCAGAAGGGGAACTCCTAACAATGGAGATGATGGACTCCTCTAAAACACCTATAGATGGATGAGGGACCTATAGAGCATCACAAGTAGACTCTACAAAAATACGACTAAGGTTAGGCAGATACTTGTCCTAATGTGGGGGCTCACTAAACAGAAGAGCGATGTCAGATAGACATGAGTCATCCAATAAAGGTAGAGGAGTGGAAGGGGCCTTGCACACTGGAAGTGGGATGGAGGCGGGTGTGATTGCTGTATGAGACTTCTTGATATCTGATGAGATGTGGGATGTGGTAACACTTTATGGAATAGTGAGAGAAAGAGGAGAAGATTCCTCTGTAGTACTCTCTGCATCAGAACTGGGTGCACAATCCTCGTCATCAGAAGTAGAATCAAGTGAGTCTATGTCAGTGGAACTACCATCACATGAAGCAATGGAGGAGACAACTAAATCGACAGCAACAACAACAAATGTAGTGTGTGAAGGGTCTCCATAGAGGGACTGAAGAATGCTCCAGACACAGTGAGGTGGATCTAATTGTGCCACGTGAAACCAAAGAGAATGAGAGATATGCATCATCATGTGACCAAATACATGGTCACAAGTGTCCAAGAAGTCCTCAAAATGATGATGATTAGTGGGTGTAGGAACTAGCCCAACCAAGAAGGGTAAAAGACCCTCGTGGGTGAAGTAGTGTTCCATGGAAGCACGCCAAGATGAATAGTTCCCTCTCTCCGTGAGAAGTGGCTGAGGCTGTAAAGCGATCCTACAATGCTCAATTCTAGAAAGAGCACTCTCCATGGTGAAAAATGTAAGATGCACAAAAGCAAGACGTCAGACTCAGCCGATAATGTGTCTACGAGTGAAAGCCCAATAGTACAGTCAAGCCCCCCAGAATGTGGCACTTTATAAAGTAGTGTGTTTACAAAATTGACAATGTCATCACGTAATGTGAAAAAAATCTTGTAACTTTGACTAAAGAAGCGCTAAAAAACGAGCTGCGAGTCAAAATTTATGGCATTAAAACGATTCCTGTAACTAATGGAAAATGCCACTAAACGCTGCGAACGCATTAAAAAAGTGCTCAAATGAGTGCAAAGGGTATTGTGTGACTGCTCGTTGGAAATGGCATCAAATTTTAGGTAGGGTTTGTTTTTCTTGTGAGGGGGGATTAGCCTCCTTCCAACCCCAGACCTCACCCTCTGTCTTCAACGCTTGAATGAAGGACATAAATCAAGCAAAATTATAGCCTAAAAATCAATTACATGTCATGTGAATGTTTTTTAACCTCAAAACATTAAAAAGGAGGTTTGATTTAACCTCCAAACAAGTTTAAAATGGCATGGGGCCCATCCTAGTGCAAGGTGGGGTTGTTGGACCATTTGACTGAGCAGTTGTGTTTGCAGATGAGTAGGTTGAAACCACCAAGGTAGAGTCCACAAAAAACATTATAGGATTTCTGTAGGGCCACGTGGAGATGTGGAAGCGACTGATGGATTGGAGCTGGGAGATGCTACAGGCACAAAATCTTCGAAGTCAGTGAAAAAGGACTAAGAACCCGGTCAAGGGAATAGAAATAAGGAAGAATGCGGGCGAGCAACATTAAACAAGGCTCGGGAATCACATTTCCTCCACCAACGTATACACCAAGCCCTTCACAGCCAGAATCACGTGGAGTAGAGGTCTCACATAGGCAAAAATAAATGTGAACAGTAATTTTTTAACGTCCAGGCAAAAGCTTGAACAGATTCCTGGTGCAAACAACAACAAACAGTTTGATCTGAGAACCGTTTCAATGCAAATAATAGCAAATAGTGCATGATCTTGGAGCACCACGCCTAACACACAAAATACCACACCCAACACGTAAAAAAGATCCCAGATGCATAGCCAAAACTACCATGAGATCATAGGAAAAAAAAAACATGCAGATGTTTAGGTTAAACCCTTGTGTAGAGGTCTAAAATGGCCCAACAGGATACGTGGTGGCCACACTGTAGAGAAAATTCTGCACAAAATTAAAACACTGAGTGAGAGCAATCTGTAAACAACATAGGGTGCAATTCTAATGCTCAACGAAGCATACATGAACCAGTGCCAGAGATCGAACAGATTACCGAGCATACAAGTGAAAACACGTTCACACAAACGGAAAACTCAAGCTTCAAAAAACACGTTCACACGTGCACACAATGAAAACATGAACCACAACAACCAGAGGAAAGGTTACTGGAACACATCAGGAAGGCCATGTAGAGCAGGATCCAAGTGCCTAGAGGAAGTGAGGTTTGGTGGTGGTCTGAGGCCACGTACAGGAGCAAGTCGGCCAGAAAAAATGGTTGAGCAATGCAATGAAACATCCACAAAAGCAAGGAGATCGGTAACCAACAATCAAGATCGGTCAGACCATGAAGGAGCACCTTGAACCTACAATTATCTCTCAACATAGAAAACACCAACATAAAGCCAAACACAAGAACCTCCTTTTTTTTTAAATAATAAAATGCAAGTAGAGCACAAAACAGAATGGGAACTTGCATAAGAAACTACGAGGCGGAGAGTAGTAAGCAACCGAGGTGAGCAACACAATTATGATCCCCGAGCTCTGATATCATATAAGAGGAATGACAAAGATCTGGAGGGAATCCGTGACCACCAAAAGGTTGCACTCAAACCGCAAAATGATGTAGCTTCAAGATCAAAGAAAGAAATCATTCATGGAAGCAATGTGCATGCATTGAGGAAACAAAATTTGAAAAGACCAAACTCTATTCTATTCCCCATGTGTTGCTCAAGATGAAAGGGTGTACAAATAGTAGTTGGGTGTGTAACTCTCCCACAAATGTAGCCGTTGAGAAGTGGGAGTTACATTCCCGAAATAGCCGGTCAAATGTAACTCCAATGATTCTCTATGACGTGTGTAAGAGCCAGATTGACACCCTAGGACACCTAAGCATGGTGAATCACCTATGTGGAGGTATTCCATGTATTTAAAATAAATACATGGAAAATAACCTACACCAATAGAAGTGACATGTATTCTTTCTAAAATGAGACTCTATGTACAGTTGTGTGATGATAAGTGATACATTCGTTTAAAATTTTACAATAGTGTAAATAAACACAACAAATGATTTTGAGTTTAGAACACTGTTATATTTTTTTGAATTAAAAAAACACTAATTTTTTTTTGTCTTTTTCATTATATTTTTCTGTAACACACTCGCATTTATGATAATGAGATATAATTATTAGAAAAATATTTTTTAAATACGTGATTTATTTTTAATGTTGTAGCAAAAAATATCTTTTACTAATTTTTTGAAAATAGAATAATTTTTATTTAATTATTTAAACAAAACTTATAGGATGTTAAATATTTTTTTCTAACACTCAAAATCTTAAATTCTAACTAGTATAGTTAGAAAACAATATGTCGTTGTTGTTGACAATTTTTGCACTTGTGCAAAAATGGGCAACTCGAAACTTCGTCATTATGATGAGAGGTCTTGGGTGAAGTATACCTAAGCTAAGGAAGTCATTATGTTATTTGTTACTATTGAATTAGTTACAAGATTAAATGAAATATGCAGTTATGTGTGTTGTCTCAAAACAGAACAGATCACATAGTCTACAATTTCTTTCCATCTTCAGCAAAAGAACACAAAGCCTTGAAGGACAACTGTGTTGTCTTGTTGAAGACACCAAATTACAGAGTAGGTGAAGTGTTAAGTTTTGAAGCAGCAAATAGAAATGCAGATTACACAAATCAGAAGTTCATTATTGAATGTTACAAGTTCTTATTAATGTTCTTTCCTTCATGATTAAGACATTCAATTATGTTACTGAGTTGTTTAGTTCATCGTACAATCCATACAGAAAGCATAGAATGCAGAAAGAATATACAACTCATTTTACAGAATTCAATGTTTTATTCACAAGGAGAGTCAAATGTTTCCCACACAAGCCGTGAGATGTGACTGAAAAGGAAAGAACATATACTGAAGTAAGAAGTACACATGCATGAAATAGAAAGAAAAGGAGTATGAGTGAACCCATCATTGCCTTGTATATTCTTTGTTGTGCAGAGCATCTCCTTGTCCAACTCCTTTCATCCTCAAGGCATGGTACCTAAAAAGCAAAAAATAAGGAAATCATCAATAAAGAGCTCAGGGTTAATCCATATTCCTACACTATCCTAATTCATGCATATGGATCTCTAAGCAACAGGAGATGTAATTTATTTGAAGATCAGATTGTGTAGCTCACTCAGGAAGTAGAAATATAGAAAAGAGAATAAGAAACATGGACACAAGAGAGGCCAAAAAGCCTAATTATTTTCTAACTGTTTTCCTAAGTGTGTAGGTACAGGTTGTAGCCAAAAGAAAAATAGACAAGTCATAAGTGCATGCAAGAAAAAGAAGAATGTAACTCAAAGTTCCAATAACTGTTCTGAAATGGAAAAAGTTTCAGTGTAAAAGAGAGAGTGGAAGATATAAACACTTGTTTTAGTTGCAGTAGAAGAGGAAGAATCAGATTTCAAGAAGCTGAAGCTAAATGGAAAGAAGGGATTACAACTAAAACAAGGTGAGAGAGAAGATTCTGGGAAAATTTTACAGGGCTTCGCCATGTAAAATGAACATTTACAACTTTTCATCATGTTATTTTTAATTGCTACATGCTTTAAAGGAACTATGCAAATCAAATAAGTGATACCAAAAAGTAGAAAAACATCACATGATCAAAATAAACAGCTAACATGTTTTCAGCTCTCAATTTGCTATATCAGTTCATCAAGAAAGGTGTTACTTTCTGTGTTCTGGATCAGAAAATACAACTACTATTTCTGGAAATGCATTAAAGAAAAGATTCTAAAAATTTTGACAGGGCTTCGCCATGTAAAATGGACATTTACGACTTTTCCAGCATACATATAGAGTTGTAATAAAGGAAATACAGTATATAATGCAGAAAAGAAATGGACTGTACTTTCATTCATCAATTGAATTACTTTTAGCATTCTTTATAGCTTAAACAATTGAGAAATGAAATTGCTAGATAATCCTACAAATACAGCCATCCTGAAACTACAGTTTTTCAAAATGAAGCAAGTATCAAGTGTTCAGCATGCCACAATATGTGTTCAGAGATTAAAATTAATTACAAGATTCATAATTTTTCAAAATAGGAAAGTGTAAGATTGAGAAACCATTTTAGAAAATGACAAACAAAGCTTCAAATACCGTGAACTTTCAAAAATAAGCATGTTACAAGCCTCCTTTATTCAAAAAAAAATAGTTCAGGTTCAAATATTAAAGAAAATCAAAACCAAAAAGGATATCAGAAGCCATTACAGGTGAACAAAGGAGCTATCTCATGATGGCATTAAAAGTGAGAAGTTTCAAGTAAAATCTTCAGTTATAAAGGGCTTCAAAAAGAGATAATAACCCAGATTTAAGGTATAACTATCTTTTCAGAACAGGTATATCAATTCAGGATCAGAGTAAAGAAGATGGTTATAGCTCAGGACTGTAATCAAAGAAGCAACTCTCAGTCAAGAACAGAGTAGTATTCTTAAAGAAGGCACTCCTGAAATAAAATGTCAATTAATACAACTTGAAGAGCTATGAAAGATCAAGAATACAGGTATTCAGAACAGCCTCTAAAGAATATATCAAGGAAAACACGAAGGAAAGCAACACATTTTTCAAGTATCGGAACCCTTAAGAAAGCCAGTAAGTACCAAAATATGATTCAGGAAAATGAAGTAAATACAAAGCCTCTACAGAAATAGACATCAGAGAGAAGTGCAGAACTGGGTCAACAAGTCAACAATTGAATAGCCCACAAATGAGTATCAGTAGATCAGGTTTGAATCAAAATGTCAGAGATAGAATGTGTAACTTACCACCTGGGTCAGCATTAAAAAAAAACATATTGCCCTAGTCTGAAAAGAGAAATCCAACAGAGTTTGGGTACCCAACAATGGTTTTCATTATTACGACTCGAAAGAAAGGGGAACAGTCCCGGTAGAAAAGGAAAACACTCACCCATGGATTTTTTCTCTTGGCAACATGTCTACACAAATAGAAAAGTCTCCTAGAGCCGAGTGATGATTTCAGAAGAATAAACGATACACAAGCCCAAATTTCAAAATCAAAGAAAATACAAATACCCAGAACTCAAAAAATATAGATCCTAGTTCTTCATCACAGACCCATTAATGGGTATTAAAGGAAAGATCAGGGTAAGAAATAGTGCTTACTGTTTAAATAAAATCTGATAAACCCTCAAGTGGCCATCAAGTTCATCAAAAGGGACAACCCAACACATTTTCAACTCAAAACGACCAAAGAAACCAAGGTGTCACATGAAAATGCAAAAGAAAACATCAACACTTTGAAGTAAAAGTGGAAAAGACAAGTAATGGTGGTACTTAGAAGATCAAAACTTACCATTCTCTTCATCAAACAGTGATGCCAGCAACACAGAACCAAGCTCGACAGAGGCCACAATCAGAGCTTGAAACCCACAATAAGGGTGGCCAATTTGAAGAAAACTAATAGAGACCAGAGAATAATACAGTTCCAAGCTCAAAGTTTGTAAAAATGTGGTCATGACCACAATGCCTCACATGGAAATCTCGAATGCCAAGATGTTATACCAGAAAACCTTGCAACAGAGCTTGGAAGGCCGAGAGTGACACAAAGTCAAAACTTCAGGTTCACGGCAGTGGTGGCCAAGTAAAATACCACGTCCACCTCCTCAGAAGAAACACAAAAATACAAATACAACATAGCTTCAGAAGGTCGAAAAATACAGAAGAACCGAGCTCAAAATCAATCATCAATGGCATCCAAGAAAATTTTCCAGGGCTTCACCGCTCTCTGCGAGCAAGCCAAAAAATGATCAAAATGAAAGGGTTCGAGCATTTTAACTCATTCACCTCAGCAGAGTTAAACCTAACTCAACCATGATTTGAGATCAATGATCAGGCTTCATCAAGTATGAGGATCAATGGCTGAGAATCAAGCTCAGAGATCAAAGTGATTAACCACAGTCGATTGCCACCGACCACATTAATTTCCAGTTTAAAACCCTAATCATAGTCAAGGATCAACAACATCGATACAAAAGGTACAGAAATCAAGGGCCCAGGATGATCACCAAATTTCCAACAAACTCAACTCAAGTTACAAATGCCACCGACAAAGTCGTATGAGGGGTGAGTCACCGTGGGGAAGGGGCCAACCCACGTGTCCACAATTTAAATCATTGCATTGACTTTCTAAAGTCTGAAACCATAGTCTATGTAATCAAATAAATAAAAGGATACCAACCACCATCATACCAATAATGATCACTCAAAAGGTAGGTTTAAACCTTATTCACCAAGTATTATCCAAATTACAAAGGCTGAAAGTTATACAATACATGTATATAAAAAAGGTGGTAGACTATAGTATGGCATGCATAAAGTTCACAAGGTGGTCAAACAAAATGGTCAACCTTTGTATTTGCTAAATCCACAAGGTGGCAAAACCAAGTATAATGCAAAATTGGTCCCCACTCTAGAGAGGAGCTAGAATTGATTCACAAAGTGTCACTCATGTGACCATTTAGAATGAGATGTCAAATATCAAAGCATGTGCATATGGGCAGGTGGTCCCCACAATGGAGGTTTATACTTTATAAATATTACATTTATTGTAATTATTTTGTTCTTGCATAAAAGTATTTTTGCATGCCTCCACAACAAGACAAAATAGAGAAGGAGACAGAGTTGCATGATCAATGGAGAGAGACTTGCCTAGCAAGCAATCTTATTTCTAGCAAATTATTCACCCTTTCCTTATTAAAAATAGAATAGTCAACTTCAGTTTGACTTCATTGTAAACAAGGCTATTAATGCCTATTTGTAACTGCATGCTCTAGTTTGTATTATTTTATCCTTTTATTTATTATTAAATAAAGGATAAAATTAGGATGCATGGGCGAGTACAAGCCTTAGGCTATTTTTAGGAAGGGGGTGAAATTTATTTTGCTATATATTGTGTGCCTTTGCAAAGCACAAGGGGGCTTCTTGGAGGACTTTTGGATATATGAGTACTGAAGCAAATTTTTCCAGTTTTTCCCTCTGAGTGTGAAGTATTTTTTTCCTTTCCAAGTTATTTTTCAGTCTTGTGTATGTTATATTAATCTTGTGAATGCAAATTCCCTGATCAACCACCTTACCTTGCTACAAATTTTCAATCCTTTCTGCTTAATTTTAATGTGCATGTTAACTTATTAGTACTGTTGTGATCCTCCCTCAGTACAATCAAGTGTTTTTCCCTTAGATATTCTATAGAAAAACTATTGGTTCATGCATCAAGAATCCTTCCCAAATCAGTTGTGCATATACTCAGTCAAATCCCTCATACAAATTTGGTGTATCACCTTAGTTTTAATCATTTTACAGTCATCTTTTACTCTCAAACTCCCATAAAGTAGTTTAGGATACACCAATAAGGAACCACCCTTGATACCAGAGACTCACCTCGAAATAGGTATACCCACAGACCTGAGGTGTTTCCATTGTATCTATGAAAGAGAGAGATCATTTGTGCAAGCTTAGAAAACCTACAGCCATCTCTCTACAGGGTGCACTTTTGAAAGATAACAGTTTTTGGCACGCCGGGTGGGACAACGAAATTAGATCTGCATGCAATTTTCAGACCTATAATAGATCTACAACAGATTTACAGCAAATTAAAGTCACTTTTGGGAGCAAACTGTAGCTAATTTATTTTAAAGATTTTATCATCTTTTGGTGACTCCACATAGCTGATTTCAGACCAGTATTGCAGCATGTTCCATGCCTAAAGTGACTACAAGATCATCGGTAAGAGGAATTCCTTATGAGTTTGTTTTTTTACCTTTGAATTCTGCTAGAAGGAGAAGAGTTGGTAATACTTTACCTTATAATAGACCTGGTTTTGGTAACCCTCCTCCTAACATTCCCTCACCACATATCAATTTTTCAATCAATATCCCAGTTTTTCAAATGGCTCTTCAACCACCTAGAAATTTTGTGCCCTTTACTAATGGCAGCCCATTAGTAATTACAGTTTATCATGATATTCCTAATGCTGCCATGAAGAGTTTTCCATCATTCACTGGTGAAAATCAAGTTACACCTGCTGAACATATTAAAGATGTTGCAGCCTTATGTGCAGTCCACAATATCACTCATGAGGATGTAGCTTTAAGACTTTTAGCTTGCATCCTTTAAGGGACAAGCTTTGCAATGGTATAGAAATCTAGAAATTGGAAGCATAAGAACTTGGGATGACTTAGGTGAAAAATTGCTTGAAACAGTTCCAAGATAATTCAGACCATTTGTCTCTCATTGAACAACTTATCTACTATTAAAAGAGCCCCTCAATGAATTTATGTCTAGCTTCAATATCCGTTTTGGTAGAACTTGGGAAAGAATCCCAACAAGTGTTAAGCCTCAAGCTTGATCATGCTTTCCTTTATTATCTCAGAGCATTAAATAGTGATATTTCAACTATGATTCAATCAATGGGAGGTGAAACACTCCCAGCATTTTATGACATTGCTATAAAAGCTGAAAACAAGCCTAATTCAAGCTAGAAAATTAGCACCAAGGCCTTCAATTCCATTTTCAGGTAGATTTAGCCCTATTCCACAACCTATTACAATTGTAGAGCCCACTATTGCAGCCCCATCTTCATGATGTATTCAAATATTTACAGCAAACTATGGGAAATAAGTTGACATCAATTGAAAACAAAATTGCATTACCTAGCAGACCTTATCAAGCTCCTTATCAGCCCTAAAATCAACAAAATAGGCAGCCTTATCAACAGAATCAAAATTATAGGCACCTTCAGTAGTTTGATCCAAATGTTCCTAGTAGATCTAATGCTTTAGTTCCAGTCAACATGGCTACAGAAGAGTGGTGCTAGCCTTGCAACCAACCTCATTAAGCTACAATTACCCAAATGCTTTTTTAAATCTGAATCTTGTTGCACAACCTCAATCTGAAGCATTTTTCATGCCTCAAATGGAGAGTGGGCAGCAAGAAACTCACGTTCAGAAAGCACCTGAACATAATTTGGTCAGTTTTAATGAGGATGAATTCATTGCAGTCACCACTAGAGCTCAAGAAAAAGCTGCTAAAAGTAAAAAACAACAAAATAGGCCTATTTTACCTACTTCATTAGTAATACTACAACATCTATAGCCCCAAAACCAGCTAACAACCCTACTGTCCCTCAAAGAATAGCAAGTGTTTCAGCTGGTGAAGAACAATAAAAATAGCTACAGCCTGATCCAAGAAGACTATTTGTACCTCAGATATCCAAGGCAGCTAAAGCAGAATCAATTTTTTCTAAGGCCTACTCTAAGACAGTTGATTTTGTCTCTAAAATAGTTGCTTCTTTTAACATTGTTGATGTAATGAAAAAGCATAATGTTAACATCTCAATGTGGGATTCTCTAAGTATTCCTAGACAACAAGATTTACTTTCTCATGAACTAGCTAAGCTACAGATTTCTTCAAATACAACAGAAAAGGAAGTTCAGAAGACAGACATGGTCCTTGGAACGTTTGAGAAAGACCACATTAAAGAAGTTAAGTGGATGGTTCAGAAGGTTCTGAATGCTCATGACATCAAGAAACCACCACCATTTTATTTATTATTGATTATTGGTGAAAACCTAGTTCATAATTACATGGTGGACAGTGGTGCAAGTAACAAAGTTATGCCAAAAACAATTGTAGAAAAATTGGACCTGTAGTATGAGCCTACATAAAGGAGTGTTTTACAGCTTGATGGGACTGCAACTAATACAGTTGGGGTAATTACATATTTAGAGGTAACTCTACATGCTTTCCCAAATGTTTCTATTCTACAAGATGTTACTGTTGTGGATCTACCTCCATACTTTCCCTTGTGCTTATCTAGAGATTTCACAGTGAAAATAGGAGGTTATCTCTCTTTGGATTGGTCCTTATTTTTTACTACACGTTATGGTACTAAGGTTACTATCAATTCAGAACCATTGGCCAGATTTCACATTAAGCCTCATTCTGCAAATGCGGTGGCTAATTATTCAGCATTAGATCAATCTAATTTTGATGATATAGCTCAGGTTTCAGCATTAGATGGTGTTTCTAACCTATTTATGGATGAAAATATAGTTAAATAACATGCTCATGATCCTTTTAAGGAAGTAAACTGTAACATATTTTTGTATGCATGAAGAAAATACACCACTTCCCTTGCTGTCTAAAACAAAAAATTCAGCAGAAGGGATTTGGAAGCTTCATTTTAATTGAGCTAAGAACAAGAAAGGACAGGGAGCAGGTTTGATGCTCACTTCCCTGAAAAATGAAAGGTATTTCTCAGCTTTGAGTCTCCAATTTACATTCACTTGTAATGTAGCTGAATACGAAGCATTAATTGATGGCTTACTTTGGGCCAGAAAGAAAGGTATCAGCACATTACAAATCTTTGGTGATTCTGAGTTGGTTATCAATCAAGTAAAAAACTTCAATGTTTGTAAGAATCCACTAATGAAGTCTTACAGACATAGAGTTTTAGACTTAATGGAAGATTTCAATGCCATTAATATTCAGTCTATTCCTAGAGCTGAAAACAAGCATGCAGATAGACTTGCAGCAGTTGGTGCTAGTTTCGAAGTGCTGGAACAGATGGAAAACAATAAAATTCAGCCTCATATTAAGCTAATTGTTAGGCCCTCAATACCTGATAATGATTTAAATTGGTAGGTTTTTGAAAATGATGATCAAATCTGCTAGGTTTTTGTAGCAGGAAGCTGAATTTTCTACAGTAAATCAGGATAAGTTACAACATTTATACGGTGATCAGATTGTTCAACTAAAGACAAATAAATTACCTCGAGGTCTTATCACTTTGGAAGACATTTTTAGTACTGATGATCAGTTAAGAAAAGATAAAACTAAGTTGTCAATGCATGCTGATAACTATGAAGAGATTTCAATTGATGAAGGGAAAAATTTACTTCTCGGAAAGGTATGTTCCTCAGCTGAAAAATAGTCATTTATTAATCTTTGTAGAGAATTTAAAGATGTTTTCACTTGGAGATACCAAGACCTGAAAGGGTTTGATCCCAGTTTAGCACAACATACTATCGAATTGTAGCAAAATTCTAAACCAGTTAGGTAGAAACAAAGGCCTGTAAATCCCAGAATAGAACCTCTTATGAGGAAAGAGTTTATCCAAGTTGATTGAATCAGGTATTATCTTTCCAGTTAAGCATTCAAGTTGGGTAGCCAATCTTGTTCCTGTAAGGAAGAAGAAATGGAGAAATCAGATTATGTGTGGATTTCAGAGATCTTAATAAAGCATCATTAAAAGATCATTACCTACTACCGAACATGGATCAAATTTTGAGAACAGTCTCAGGTTCAGACAGACTATCTCTTCTAGATGGTTACAATGGATATAATTAGATTTTAGTCTAAGAAGAAGATAGGTATAAAACATAGCTTTTACCACCAAGTGGGGTACTTATGCTTACAAAAGAATGCCTTTTGGTCTTTCAAATGCCGGTGTAACATTTCAACATGCAATGGACATGGATTTTCAGCTTATTAAATAAATGCATCCTTGTCTATTTAGATGATGTGACTGTATTTTAAAAAGATTCTGAAGAACATCTAATGCATTTAAGGCAGACTTTTCAACTATGCAGGCAGTTTGGAATATCTTTGAATCCTAAGAAGTTGATCTTTTCAGTACATCAAGGTAAATTACTCAGCCATATTATTTCTAAGTAAGGTTTAGTAATTGATCCTTTCAGAATCGAAGCTATATCACAGCTATCATTGCCTCATCATAAGAAGGAATTGCAAAGTTTTCTTGGAAAAATCAACTTTGTTAGAAGATTTGTTCCAAATTTTACAGCATTGGTTAAACCATTAACAACTATGTTAAAGAAAGAGAAAATTTTCTCTTGGACCAGCGAAGGGAGAGAAGGTTTTGAAGCAATCAAAACAGCTATCTCTCAGGCTCCTACTCTTGCAAATCCAAATTTCGATAAAGATTTTACAATGTATGCACTTGCGGGAGCTGAAACAATCTCAACTATTTTAACTCAGGTTAATGATGAAAATATTGAGCAGCCAATTGCTTTCTTTGGACAGAGTTTGCATGATTACGAAACAAGGTACACATTTCTTGAAAAATAAGTACTTTCAGTAGTCAGAGGACTAAATAATTTTAAGTACATGATTTCAAACAATAAAATTCATGTTCTTGTTTCTCATCCAAGTGTGAAAGCTTTCCTTTTAAATAAAGAATTGAATGAGAAAAGAGCAGGCTGGATAACGAAGGTTATGGAATATGATGTTGATATCCGGGTTGCTAAGACGGTTTGAGGTAAAGGTTTATGTGAACATCTAATTGCTGATATGGAAAAACAACAAGCTGCAGAACCAGATGATTCAAAACAGCATGCTGAAATTGTGTATCAGCAATCATAAATTATGGTCCAACCAGAAAATCAGCAACTTGAACTTGCTCGAGAGATCCAAGAATCAAGGTGGATGACTGATTTGGTTAATTACTTATAGAATGGCACCTATCTAGAAGGTATGGATAAGAATAAATGAAGATATTTCAGATTACAAGCTATTCCTTATCTTTTCATTGATGGTGTGTTATTCAAAAGGGATATAAATGGGATCTTGCTGCGTTGTGTTGATTATGATAAAATTTAGAAAATATTATCAGAATTCCATGAAGGACCTGCAGGAGGTCACTTCTCAGCATGTACTACAGCCTTAAAAATCATGAAAGTAGGTTACTATTGGCCTAGCATATTCAAAGACTATTTCGAATGGATTAGAAAGTGTAAGAAATGTGCTTTCTTTGTTGGAAAATAACATCTAGCTTCGCTGCCCTTGCAACCTATTTCAGCTGATCAGCCTTTTATGCAGTGGGGTCTTGACTTTATTGGCATGATAAACCTACCTTCTTCACAAGGACATAAGTGGATCTTAACTGCTACAGATTATTTTACATGATGGACTGAAGCAATAGCCTTGAAAGATGCTAACGAAACTTCAATACTATCCTTTTATGAAGGAATAGTGTGCAGATTTGGTGTTCCAACAACTATCATATCAGATAATGCTTTAGCATTTCTTGGTGCAAAGATAACAGATTGGGTTGTTGACCATGGAATCTATTTAAGCTCTTCATCCAATTATTACCCACAAGGTAATGGATTAGCTGAGAGTACTAACAAAAATCTGTTAAGGATCATCAGAAGAACGCTCAAGGATAATCAAAGAGCTTGGCACCTAATGTTGAATTCAGCACTTTGGGCTGACAGAGTGACTCCTAAAAGATCATTTGGTAATTCACCATACAGACTTGTGTATGGAAAAGAAGCAAGAATTCCTATTTCAGTTGAGTTACCTGCATTAGATTTGCTACATCAAATGGAGTTGCTTGAGAATGAACCATTACAAGTTCGTTATGCAGAGTTAATGGAATTACAAGAATTAAGAGATCAAGCTCATTTAAATATGGAAAAGAATCAAAAACAAATGAAGAAGAATTTTGACAAGAAATCCAAATTCAGAGTCTTCAATGAAGGAGATATTGTGTTAAAATGGGATGTTGATCGTGCTAAGATAGGAAGACACTCAAAGTTTGATACACTCTGGAGTGGTCCTTACATGATTTCAGCTTGCAAAGAACACAATGCTTTTCAGCTTTCGAAGCTGAATGGAGAGGAACTTTCCATTCCTGTGAATGGTATGTTTCTCAAACACTGTTATTGAAAATCTTACAGTGATTGTTAGAGTAGGATTTCCCTTCAATAAGTGCAGTTCCTGCACATTGCATTGTTTTTCAATTCAATAAGTGCATTCATGCACGTGATCTATTTATCAGATCCTTTCCTAGCTTTAGTTTGTTTTGGAAGGGTTGGACCTTTCGAAAAAGGCACATTTTGGTTATATGCTTCAGACTCCATACCCAATGGACAAGAGTAAGGCACTAGTCTACAAGCTAGCAGGCAGCTTTCCCTGTAGGATCACCAAGAAATGTTGATAATTTTTGCACTTGTGCAAAAATGGGCAACTCGAAACTTCGTCGTTATGATGAGAAGTCTTGGGTGAAGTATACCTAAGCTAAGGAAGTCATTATGTTATTTGTTACTGTTGAATTAGTTACAAGATTAAATGAAATCTGTAGTTATGTGTGCTGTCTCAAAACCAGAACAGATCACATAGTCTGTAATTTCTTTCCATCTTCAGCAAAAGAACACAAAGCCCCAAAGGACAACTGTGTTGTCTTGTTGAAGACACCAAATTACAGAGTAGGTGAAGTGTTAAGTTTTGAAGCAGCAAACAGAAATGTAGATTACACAAATCAGAGTTCATTACTGAATGTTACAGGTTCTTATTAATGTTCTTTCCTTCATGATTAAGACATTCAATTATGTTACTGAGTTGTTTAGTTCATCATACGATCCATACAGAAAAGCTAGAATGCACAAGAAATACACAACTCATTTTCAGAATTCAATGTTTTATTCACAAGGAGAGTCAAATGTTTCCCACACAAGCCGTGAGATGTGACTGAAAAGGAAAGAACATCTACTGAAGTAAGAAGTACACATGCATGAAATAGAAAGCAAAGGAGTATGAGTGAACCCATCATTGCCTTATATATTCTTCGTTGTGTAGAGCATCTCCTTGCCAGCTCCTTTCATCCTCAAGGCATGGTACCTGAAAAGCAAAAAATAAGGAAATCATCAATAAAGAGCTCAGGGTTAATCCATATTCCTACACTGTCCTAATTCATGCATATGGATCTCTAAGCAATAGGAGATGTAATTTATTTGAAGATCAGATTGCATAGCTCACTCAGGAAGCAGAAATAGAAAAGAGAATAAGAAACATGGACACAAGAGAGGCCAAAAAGCCTAATTATTTTCTAACTATTTTCCTAAGTGTGCAGGTATAGGTTGCAGCCAAAAGAAAAATAGACAAGTCATAAGTGCATGCAAGAAAAGGAAGAATGTAACTCAAAGTTCCAATAGCTTGTTCTGAAATGGAAGAAGTTTCAGTGCAAAAGAGAGAGTGGAAGATATAAACACTTGTTTTAGTTGCAGTAGAAGAGGAAGAATCAGATTTCAAGAAGCTGAAGCTAAATGGAAAGAAGGGATTACAGCTGAAATAGGATGAGAGAGAAGATTCTGGGAAAAAAAAATTGCCAGGGCTTCGCCATGTAAAATGAACATTTACAACTTTTCATCATGTTGTTTTCAATTGCTACATGCTTTAAAGGAACTATGCAAATCAAATAAGTGATACAGAAAGTAGAAAAACATCACATGATCAAAATAAACAGCTAACATGTTTTCAACTCTCAATTTGCTATATCAGTTCATCAAGAAAGGTGTTACTTTCTGTGTTCTGGATTAGAAAATACAACTACTATTTCTAGAAATGCATTAAAGAAAAGATTATGGAAAAAATTTGACAGGGCTTCGCCATGTAAAATGGACATTTACGACTTTTCCAGCATACATATCAAAGTTGTAATGAAAGGAAATACAATATATAATGCAGAAAAGAAATGGACTGTACTTTCATTCATCAGATTGAAGTACTTTTAGCATTCTTTATAGCTTAAACAACTGAGAAATGAAATTGCTAGATAATCCTACAAATACAGCCATCCTGAAACTACAGTTTTTCAAAATGAAGCAAGTATCAAGTGTTCAACATGCCACAGTATGTCTTCGGAGCTCAAAATTAAATACAAGATTCATAATTTTTCAGAACAGGAAAGTGCAAGATTGAGCAACCATTTTAGAAAATGACAAACAAAGCTTCAAATACCGCGAACTTTCAAAAATAAGCATGTTTCAGGCCTCCTTTATTCAAAAACAATAGTTCAGGTTCAAATATTAAAGAAAATCAGAACCAGAAAGGATATCAGAAGCCATTACAGGTGAACAAAGGAGCTATCTCATGATGCCATTAAAAGTGAGAAGTAATTCAAGTAACATCTACAGTTATAAAGGGCTTCAGAAAGAGATAATAACCCAGATTTAAGGTATAACTATCTTTTTAGAACAGGTATATCAATTCAGGATCAGAGTAAAGAAGATGGTTATAACTCAGGACTGTAATCAAAGAAGCAACTCTCAGTCAAGAACAGAGTAGTATTCTTAAAGAAGGCACTCCCGAAATAAAAATTTCATATTAATACAACTTGAAGAGCTATGAAAGATCAAGAATACAGGTATTCAGAACAACCTCCAAAGAATATATCAAGGAAAACACGAAGGAAAGCAACACATTTTTCAAGTATCAGAACCCTTGAGAAGGCCAGTAAGTACCAAAATATGCAAAGAAGGAGCTTCAGGAAAATGAAGTAAATACAAAGCCTCTACAGAAATAGACATCAGAGAGAAGTGTAGAACTGGGTCAACAAGTCAACAATTGAATAGCCCATAAATGAGTATCAGTAGATCAGGTTTGAATCAAAATGTCAGAGATAGAATGTGTAACTTACCACCTGGGTCAGCATTAAAAAAAACATATTGCCCTAGTCTGAAAAGAGAAATCCAACAGAGTTCAAGTACCCAACAACGGTTTTCATTATTACGACTCGAAAGAAAGGGGAACAGTCCTCGGTAGAAAAGGAAAACACTCACCCATGGAGTTTTTTCTCTTGGTAACATGTCTACACAAATAGAAAAGTCTCCAGAGCCGAGTGATGATTTCAGAAGAATAAAAAATACACAAGCCCAAATTTCAAAATCAAAGCAAATACAACTAGCCAGAACTCAAAAAAAAATACAGATTCTAGTTCTTCATCGTAGACCCATTAATGGGTATTAAAGGAAAGATCAGGGTAAGAAATAGTGCGTACTGTTTAAATCAAATTTGAGCAACCCTCAAGTGGCCATCAAGTTCATTAAAAAGGGACAACCCAACACATTTTCAACTTAAAATGACCAAAGAAACCAAGGTGTCACATGAAAATGCATAAGAAAACGTTTATCAGCACATTAAAGTAGAAGTGGCAAAGACAAGTAATGGTGGTACTTAGAAGATCAAAACTTACCATTCTCTTCATCAAATAGTGATTCCATCAACACAGAACCAAGCTCGACAAAGGCCACATAGAGCTTGAAACCCACAATAAGGGCGGCCAATTTGAAGAAAAATAACAAAGACCAGATAATAATATAGTTCCAAGCTCAGAGTTTTCAAAAATGTGGTCATGACCAAAATGCCTCACATGGAAATCTCGAATGCCAAGATGTTATAGCAGACAACCTCGCAACAGAGCTTGGAAGGCCGAGAGTGACACACAGTCAAAAATTTAGGTTCACGAAAGTGGCAACCAAGTAAAATACCACGTCCACCTCCTCAGAAGAAACACAAAAATGTAAATACAACATAGCTTAGAAGGTCTAGCAAATACTGAAGAATTGAGCTTAAAATCAATCATCAATGGCGTCCAAGAAAAATTTGCCATGGATTCGCTGCTCTCTGCGAGCAAGCCTAACAATGATCAAAATGAAAGGGTTAGAGCATTTTAACTCATTCACCTCAGCAGAGTTCAACCTAACTCAACCATGATTTGAGATTAACGACCATGATTCATCAAGTATGAGGATCAATAGCTGAGAATCAAGCTTAGAGATCAAAGTGATTAACCATAGTTGATTTCCACCGACCACATTAATTTCCAGTTTAAAACCTTAATCACAGTTAAGGATCAAAAACATCGGATACAAAATGTAAATAAACCAAGGGCCTAGGATGATCACCAAATTTCCAACAAACTCAACTCAAGTTACAAATGCCACCGACAAAGTGTATGAGGGGTGAGTCACCATGGGGAAGGGGCCAGCCCATGTGTCCACAATTTAAATCATTGCATTGACTTTGTAAAGTCTGAAACCATAGTATATGTAATCAAATAAATAAAAGGATCCGAACACCATCATACCAATAATGATCACTCAAAAGGTAGGTTTAAACCTTATTCACCAAGTATTATCCAAATTGCAAAGGCCGAAAGTTATACAATACATGTATATAACAAAGGTGGCAGACTATAGTATGGCGTGCATAAAGTTCACAAGGTGGTCAAATAAAATGGTCGATCTTTTTATTTGCTAAATCCACAAGGTGGAAAAACCAAGTATAATGCAAAAGTGGTCCCCACTCTAGAGAGGAGCTAGAATTGATTCGCATAGAGTGTCACTCATGTGACCATTCAAAATGAGATGTCAAATATCAGAGCATGTGCATATGGGAAAGTGGTCCCCACAATAGAAGTTTATACTTTGCAAATATTACATTTATTTTAAATATTTTTTTCTTACATAGAAGTATTTTTGCATGCTTCCACAATAGGACAAAATAGAGAAGGAGACAGAGTTGCATGATCAATGGAGAGAGACTTACCTAGCAAGCAATATTATTTCTAGAAAATTATTCACCCTTGCCTTTTCAAAAATAGAATAGTCAACATCAGTTTGACTGCATTGTAAACAAGGCTATTAATGCCTATTTGTAACTGCATGCTCTAGTTTGTATTATTTTATCCTTTTATTTATTATTAAATAAAGGATAAAATTAGGATGCATGGGCGAGTACAAGCCTTAGGCTATTTTTAGGAAGGGGGTGAAATTTCTTTTACAATAAATTGTATAACTTTGCAAAGCACATGGGGGCTTCTTGGAGGACTTTTGGATATATGAGTACTGAAGCAAATTTTGCCAGTTTTTCCCTCTGAGTGTGAAGTATTTTCTACCTTTCCAAGTTATTTTACAGTCTTGTGTATTTTATATTAATCTTGTGAATGCAAATTCCCTGATCAACCACCTTACCCTGCTGTAAATTTCAGTCCTTTCTGCTTAATTTTAATGTGCACGTTAACTTATTAGTACTGTTGTGATCCTCCCTTAGTAAAATAAAGTGTTTTGCCCTTAGATATTCTACTAAAAAAATATTGGCTCCTGCATCAAGAATCATTCCCAAATCAGTTGTGCATATTCTCAGTCAAATCCCTCATACAAATTTGGTGTATCACCTTAGTTTTAATCATTTTACAGACATATTTTACTCTCAAACTCCCAGAAAGCAATTTAGGATACACTAATAAGGAACCAGACCTGATACCAAAGACTCACCTCAAAATAGGTATACCCATAGACCTAAGGTGTTTCTATTGTATCTATGAAAGAGAGAGATCATTTGTGCAATCTTAGCAAACCTATTGTCATATCTCTACAGGGTGCACTTTCACGAGATAACAGTTGTGTCAAGCTCACTTGTTTATACAAAGAGGTATTTTTAAAAAATTTAAATATTTCTATTTATATTTTTAGTTTTGTATCAAAAAAATAGAGTAAAAATGAAAAACAACACCAATATTATTGAAAATTTGTAAAAATAATTAAAAAATAAAGGTTAAAATTGAAAAAAAAATATATACTACATAAGAGTAGCTACGAAACCCATAATTAAAACAAATTAATGGCCTGAAACCCTGTTCTCAAAGTGTGAAAGTGGCACTTATGTCATAGAAAATGGTAAATAGGATTCGAGGAAAATTTTTGTTGACATGGGTGTGTCATTAGGCTGCCACTAAATAGTTACATCCATAAAAATTGTCGTCATAACCCTGTAAAAATAGGCACATACAAAAAATACCTAGGCACCGCTGACACAAATATTTACTTTTGTCTTGGACTCCACAATCCACTATAAAGGTATGTTTTGTTTTTCCAATTTTCTTGTCATAAAAGAATCATTTTTCTACAAGTGAACTATACCATGTAAGAATTATCTTATGTTTTATGTGTTACATTTTGGTATAATCCCAAGTATGAGAAATGGTTACATAGTTTACAATGTAATTTTCTAAAAGGAAAATAAAAATCATTAAAACATTCATTTTGTGCCTCTTCGTGATTAGTTTCTTTAGATATATTTTTTGATATAAATTTACCCATATCTATAATTACATTAGCCATGGGAGGATATAATCTAATGTATTACTTAAAATACAACTCTATCATTCTCGTAAAAAATAGAATATGTTCTTTACAGTTATTAACATTAATTATATTGACAACATTTTGTGTAAATCTATAAATATCATTAACATTTTTTTTCTATATCCTCTAGGCATTATCTATATTTACATAAAAAGGACAATAAGAATCAATGTCATTAGAAATCGGAAATGTTTTTGCAAACACACTTGAATTTAAGTAAAAGGAATATGAATATGAGTAGAAATATCATTTCTTAACCTATAATTTCACCTTATAGGTGTAAGTGACGTTACTTTCTTTGATTCCATAAAATGTTCACATGAAATCTCCAATAAATATATACCTAATGATTAATATAAATCATGCAATATGGATAAATCATTTATCTAATGCTAAGAGGAGAAAATAATAAACCATAAAAAGGGAAATGAAGCCTAGGGTTTTGTAGACACAAATTCACGTACTTTGATTAATTATATAATCCTAATAAAATACTACTATTCATATGATTCCAAAGTTAAAATGGTACTAATTAACCCATGTAATTGGCCACCTTTAATTGATCTCTATTGATAATTTCACTCTTACTGCCATTACTTACTCAGTATTCATTTTTAGTCTTTAGAATTCTAGCACCCAGACCAAGATGCCATCTTCAAGCGCCCTAGTCCAATCTGGGTGCCCTTATCCTCCTTGTAGTTTATGCACACTTTTTGGGTCATTTCTAGCTGTTTGATCATCTTATATTTTTAGAGTCATCCTTTTCAGGCTTAACTACAAAATTAATGCAATGGAATCATATAAATATAAATTTATGTGATCATAATAAAGGACCCAAGAACTAAAGCATTAGGTATCGCCACCTAAGGTTGCATCCATCAAGACATCTAACAGTTCTATTAAATCCATGTAGCTCCATCACAAGGGACATAAGGGGTAGTTCATCTACATACAATTCATAGGAGGGAAGATAATTTTATTCCATGTACACATTTACTACATTTCTTTACATCTAGTTACTTGATCACTATCCAAGAGCGACTAGCACAAGATAAATCTAGGGAAAAATTCCACACACACACACAGAGAGAACTACATGGGGTATGAGACGTAGCACAATACTGAGTTGTAACTCCATCATTTTGGAGGTTAAGGATAGTTTGACCTCTCATTCAACATCTTTAATTTTTGGGATTTGATGTCTATTTGAGGGATTTGTAGGTCTATTCTTCATTGTAGGTTTATTGCGACCTCGACGATCACTATGAAAACTAATAGTGAAAAAAGGAGAGTATAATAAAACATCTTTTGACCTTGATAATTTGGGTTTCTGTGAATTTTTGCAGACCGGGGTGCCCAGAATATGTAACACGGGTGCCCATGGGAACCCTTATCCCTCTCCAAGAACCCCAGTCCAACTTAGTTATCTAGATATATATTTTCCTATACTCCAGTGCAACGATCACCACTTCATATTTTTCCAGTTTCCAGTCTTGTACAACTTTAGCAACATTGTGAATCAACTAAGGCATCTTACCCTTCTTTGCACATTAGGGTTTTATTATTTATTACTTAGTTTACTTTAGAATATTTTTGTATTTCCTTATTGCATTCATTTACTGCTAATATAACATCATATTACGATTCTTTATTTACATTTAAGCTTACTCATTTTTGTTGACTAGAAAAAGTAATACCGAAGTGTTAGAGGCACATAAGGATGGGTTGCACAAAAATGGGGCACATAGGTGTGCCTGAAAGATCAGCGGATAAAATGCGAACCAAGGAGAATTTGGAGCTTGGGACTTATCCGTTCTGCATGTTATGGGATAATAATAGGATTGAGTGCCAAGCATATGTTGGATAAGAACACTGAAGACTTGTTGACAAAGCAATGGTTATTTTTGAAGCAATTGGAAGATCAAGTATCCTGCGAATTTTGAATTAATAATAGGATTATATATAGATTAATTATATGTAATCTATTATTAGGTGAAGCCTACATGCTTCCTTAGTTGTTTTTTTAGCAGCGCATGGTTATTTTTAGCATGCAACCTTTTTTTAGAGTGCATGAGAAGTGAAGGGAAAGTCCCCAATACATACATACATACATTATATATATATATATATATATATATATATATATATATACATACATACATACATACATACATACATACATACATACATACATTACAGTACATACATACATATATATATATACACACACACATACATACATACATACATACATACATGTATGTATGTATGTATTTCCACAGTTTGGAGAAACAATGGATTGTTATAAAGTTATGATGTTGGTATGATTGTGCACGCATGACTTTGTGATGGTAATTGTAATGTATTCAGCTTATGTGTCTTGATGGATTAATATAATGGATTGATTTTGGATGGATATTTATTTTTGATGTCTCTATTACTAATTATTATATCATAAATCTAGTCTTGATCCTTGTTTGATTCATTATGCACTATGGTTGTGATCTAATTCTTGATATGTTTTACCTTTAATTAATTTTTATGGATATAGAATACTCGTATGATCATGATAACACCTTAACAAAGCTGGTATAAAACAGAGGGATTTGGTATCTTTACACGCTTCAGGTGAGCACTTAGATCTATCTGTGTTATGGGACAATGTATTTAATGTTTAAGTAAGAAACAAAGACTACATTTTGGTTCCATTTTCGGGACCTATTTTCAAGTTGTTGTAAGGATGTTGCATGATGAAGAGGTATCAGTTTACTTTGGACAACATTGAGAGCTAGGTTGTGTATTTAGAAGACCAGTTTGCTCACAGATATAATAGTGGACTTGATTTTTATGCTCACACATGGGTTGAAGAACATTTGTATTATGAACTCTATGAGAAGTTATTTTTTATTTTCCTATATAGTTGTACAATTGACTCATAGTGTATGCATCAAACTAGAATTATAGGTAAAGATCAATTATTTGGACACAAGAAGATTACCAGGCTCTATATGATGTTGATGTGACTTAGACATGCATTGATTTCCATTGGTGGAGTGGTGTTTTGCATAGTTACATGTTGGAATACATTATTTATACTTATTCTTGTCCACAAGTTCCAACTCTTGCATGTACCCATAGGATCTTACTTACATGTTATATCCATTTAGCAATTAACATATTATTGGTGACTCTGGATTTATAAGAATGACCTATGGCTAGCTAAACCTCCACCGTGCATGGGGGCAGGAACAGGTGTGGTTAAATATAGCAGACATAATGGCATAAAATGAAAGAGAAGAATTGTGGGTTAAGTATAATGAAGCATGGGGAAAGGAAAATAACAAATAAGTGTGGAATTGATGAGTCTATGGAGTTTTGGAGATAGGTGATGCATGAAGGATTCAAGGTTCATATGGAGGACATGGAACCTGAGCAATAGGTACTCCCTTATTTAGGTAAGCACCAAAGAAAATCACGTAAAGCTTCATATGAAAGTGCATCAGAAGAAGAAAGAATAAGGACCATAGGCACACATCTGATCCCACCTGGAAACCTCACCCTTGTGCTTGGTGTTCAAGTGCTTGAAATAGTTATTGATAAATAGGCTAGTATTGGTGATAGATTAACAACAGGTAGATTTCATTTTTCTATAAAGGTAGGATTTCATCAAAAAACACATTAATCTATAGCTACATAGACATCCTCTTTGTTTGGTGGTCTGATTCATGGTATATTTTCTGGAAAATCATCTTGACAAAGCATGGGCACACAAAATGTTGGTAATACATCTGGGAGTAACATAAATTCGTAGACTGCGGGAGTTTATTTTAGTATAATAGTTGGACCATAGAGTATCTCATCCTCTGGTCTAGTTCCTACTACAGGAGGTGGATCAGGAGGATCTGAAGTCTCGGGATCTAGTGGATATGGTGGTTCTTGCTGCTGAGGAAACACCAGTGTTAATATAGGTTCTTTGTCTGGTGGGAAATGTCTGCACCAACTGTAGCATGTTTATTACGATGTGTATCTTTTCCTTCCAGAGTACAGAGGTATTGAGGATGGAATAGATAATTTTCACATGTGTGAGATCTTATGGTGCTCTAAGGGAATTACATCTCACGGGTGAAAGGAAAGCCATATTTCTACTACATTACAAGCGCACATGCATAGCTGGTACAAGAAGTATTGTCCCAACTAGATTGTTGTAAACTACAACGCACTACGTGATGTTTTCTTGGATGAGTTCCATATACCTGAGTTTGAATAAAAGATTATCTACACACTGAAGGAGATTAATCAGTGAATGGTTGAAAGCATAAGAAAGTATGATGCAGGCTTAAAACCTTGTTATCAAAGTTGTCGTATGATTTTTACCATAGCCAACATTAATAGTTGTTTGTTAATGGTTTGATAACACGTTTTAGAAGGATTCTCTCTCATAATAAATTTATAGATCGACACTATAATTTTGAGGCATCCCTGTGTGCTAAGGTAATTAAGAGAATAGAAATTAGATTTAGCCCATTCTTGGAAGCGCATATTGCATCTATGGTGAAACAGCTAGAGAAACTATTGGCCAATTCGTCTCTTGAGATGAGCAGTGAAATATGGTGTACAGATTGTGAGGTGGAAGGACATACAAAGGATATTTTCACTCATAAATTGGTGTGCATCATATTTCTAGATTCTGAGATCTATCATTTAGATCATGATTTAAGTTGTAGTCACAAAATCATGCACTTTAGACATTATTTATCTTGGTCTCATACTACTATTCAGAAGGTTCTTGAGTGAATAAAGTACTAATTAACCCCTGTTTATTGGTCATCTTTGTTTATTTTATTTCCTCATTACCAACCTCTTGCACTCATATGCCCAAAAAAAAAATTTCATCTTGCATCATTTTATCCTCGACTCAGGCGCCCAGATTAGTAATGGGGTGCCTATAGTTGGCCTAGTCCCACTAGAGGCACCGCAATCCTTTTAACACTTTTCACCTCTTTTTAGGCTCTTTCTAGTCATTTGAGGTCTTTATTTATCTTATGGTCAGCCTTTTTGGGGTAAATTATGAAATTAGATCAATAAAACCTCATAAATATAAAGTTATGATACCATAATGAGAGACCTAACATCCTTCATTACTATCACTCATCTAGAGTTGCATCCATCTAGTGCATTAGAGATCACTTACATCCACATAGCTTTGTCATCAAGCCACAAGGCTAGGATATCTACATCACACTTCATAGGGGGATGGATTCTATTTTATTCCATGCACACATATTATTACATTTTTCTACATTTAGCTATTGCTCCCTACTTCACAAAGTGTGACTGATACAAGAGAACAAAAGGAGCATTATGCACACAATCACTAGAACTGCATTTGGGTTTGAAATGTAGTGTAACAATCGGTTAGTAAGCCCACTATTTTGGAAGTTGAGTTCAGTCTAACCCTTTCATATGAATTTTTATTTTTAGGGTTTTAAGCTTGTTTTGGGGTCTTGGGGTCAGAATGAAAAAAATGATACGACACTCAATGAAACTTCCACAAAGTGTGACTGGTACAAGAGAACAAAGGGAGCACTATGCACACAATCACTAGAACTGAATTTGGGTTTGAAATGTAGTACAAAACTTGGTTAGTAAGCCCATTATTGTGGAAGTTGAGGTCAGTCTGACCCCTTCATATGAATTTTTATTTTTTAGGTTTTTAAGCTTGTTTCGGGGTCTTGCAGTCATAACGAAAAAACTGATACGACACACAATGAAACTTCCATATCACCTCCTAGCCTTGAAAAGACTAGTTTTAAAGATTTTTCACAGACCAGGGCACCCACAGGCACTCCAGTCTCTCTCCAAGCACTCCAGTACAGCTAGATCCCCCAAATCCATCCTTTTTAGGATTTCTACATAGTCATTGCAGCTTCTAAATTTTCTAGTCATCATTGTGACATTGTCTTGTGATTATCTTCTATTCATGTTAGTTCTTTATGCTTCCTTTTTACACATTAGGCTCATCATTTCATTTTGCATTGTTGTTTAGATTGTTTACATGCTTTTTTACTACATTTATTTACTTTATTTACAGTTGTTCATAGCTAAGATTAATTATCCCCATATTACATAGTTAGTGTATTTTAGTTAATAATTTTGGTGAACTTTACATCATTGAATAATTCATTCATTCATTGGATAATTCATTCATCATCACATCATTGGGGGGGCATAACACTTCACATCGCCCCACCTCATCTTAGCATAGTCACACTCATCATCCTTTACATTCTTATACATTCATATGTTATAGTTTCATTACCCGATGATATACTCTTTTAATTCACTTCACACTTGGACGTTAAGGGCTTACTACACGTGAACCCCACACACTACACTATAATTTTTACACATTGCATTTCATCACACATCATGCATCATACACCATACATTCTACACTTAGTCTACATCATTTTTACATTGGAAACTAGTCTTCATTGGATATGAATCTACTATTACATCATCTTACACCCTACATTACTTGCCTATATACATACATCACATGCCATTTTACAAATTATACACCTCTCACATTTTTATTATATATATCGCATATTCACATTCATCTTTCCTTACATTCTACGCGTCACGAATTTACATTTTTATATTCATCACATAGTCATATTTCATCATTATGTTGTCTTCTCTGGGCTGCACTCACTACCCAATGATGCAATTTAGTTCCTCAATCCATACTTGACTTCCAAGGGCTTACAAATCAAATGGACCTTACATTCATCATACATTTACTATTCGACCTTTCATCACATGACATTCCTAGGCTAGTGACGTACACCTTAGGCTAAATCGTCAACTATTCTATTATTTTTCAGTGGTATACACCTTAGTTTACACCACCAATCCCTATTTTCATATTTTAGTGATGTACTCTTAGTGAGAAATCATCACTCATTCATTCATCTTGTAGTGACATACACTTAACGATAAATCATCAATCATCCATTCATCTTATAATGATACCCGCTTAGGATAAATAATCAGTTATACTTTCAGCTGGTCTTGGTATATGCTTTGGCTATAGGGTTCACACAAACACACCATTTCTAGGTCATATCAAATCACTACACCTACACATTCATCATAGCATGTTGGACACAACACACACTACTCTACCATTTCCCAATGACGCACTCTCACTCTCCATTCATTCTTGATTACTGAGGAGGAAAACAAAATGAACCTCACCACATACATTTCCATTCACTTGGGGGCATGTGTCTCCTATAATTCCATTTTGCATTCCATTCCATCCATCCACAATATATTGCATATATTATGGTTGCTAATATTCTTGCTTACTTTTTATTGTTCATGCTCGCTTTGTTACACATGTTAGTTAGCTTACTTGTATATATTTTTTCTCTTTCATACACATGAGAATTCACACCTTTTTCTAGTTTTGATCATACATACAAGTCTCTTACATGCAGCATGGATTCTTGTCTTCTACCCTTCCTACAGTGGCCATTGGGGGCATCCAAATTCATCATTTACAAGTGTTATTGCTTCATTTTGTACTTAGCACTTTACATAACTTGTTTATACATGATTTTAAAATACTAGTTATATTTCTAACATACTAAAAGGTGGTTCATGTGCAACATTTGGTATGCATGGATATTTGTTTCCATACTTATTTGTTACATTGTCTACTAATTTTTTTCTACTGTATGCAAGCCTTTCCCTTTTGTTTGGTGTGCACACTTATTTTCTTGTTTGTGGACATGATGGACTTGCGTGTTTTGTGACATCATGGGTGATGTCCCATGTTTGCAACCCACTTTGTGTGGCTTAGCTTGACTTCTTGCATTTTTAGATTACTTCATTTTTGTGTAGCTTACACATTATTTTCTATATACATGCATGTTTACACTTTTCTTTGGCTAGCCTTCTTGTTTGTGCGTGCCTTGGTTTCTACCAACTAATTTCCAAGGTTACAATGTACATGTGATTGATCCTCATTTGGGTCCACATTTCTCCTATCCATGATGTCACATGTGTCCCCAAAGACGGGGGGCATAATTTTGGGGTTTTTACATACTAACACATAGATTCTACACCGGATCGGTTTAGTTATATATGACAAGTGGGTTTAGACCAGTCTAATAACCCCATACATAGTACTTTTTATAGGACATGGTGTCCTTAGAATTCTATGAAGAAGTTACAAGCTTGGATTTTATAGTGGGTGTGCCTCTCTATACTACTTCATCCAGTGGCGTCGGATCCATTGAAAAAACTAGGATGATATAAATATCTCTTCACACATAGTCCATGGAAGTAGTTTAAGGCTGGAGGACTCAAAGAATTTCCTCCCTATACTTCTTTGGCCTTATTAGAGTAGTTATTTACCTTAGCTCATGTTCACCTAGGTACTTTTTTTACCTTTATTGTATTTATCCTCACCCACTTAACTGTGTGGATATTTATTTTATCTTATTTAGATATTAGGAGATATTATCTAGTTTTTAGGTATAATTCTTACCTTGATCTATGGTATTGACTAGATCCTTGATTTTTAGTTCTTTCCTAAATCTATGGACTTGACTAATTCTTTCATGACTAGTTCTTTTTTTGATTTATGGCTTGATCTACGACCTTGAGTAGTTCTTAGACTGATATTCCTTGCCTCTATAAACAATGTTAGGTTAATTATTACTTATCTTTATTAATTATGCATTGTATGATTAATTATTTAACTATTGTTATAAATTAATTGTTTTTATATGGTTTTATTAACCATATTTGTCTTATTATTTTCACGAGTATAATTGTTATGATTGTTATAACAATTATGTGCTTCCCAGATGTATTGTGGAATTTGTTGTAATAATTATATTTGTATTCATCTGTTTTACAATTCCTATAAGAATTGCATCACTCCATTGTATCTTGGATTGATTTCACATTAATATAATTTACAAACTTTTTCCTTGTTTGTGAAATTACATTTAGTACCACAGCTGGTTGAAGCTCCTGGAAAGGTTGGAGAAGGTTACAGAGGAAGGAAAAGTTTTGGAGAAGGAAACTTCTTCACAGGAGATCCAGTGTTGCCTCCCATAGCTTCCCAGAACTCCCTACAGTTCCATAATCTCATGTGTGATCTACAAGAAAATTTAAATATTTTTTTTTCCTTGGTGCCCCTAACACCAAGAATAATTTCGTACTGGAGAATTTTTCTGGTTTATTGAAATCAGATTTAATCATTTTTTATTCCTTAATAGGGGTTTCATTACTAATTTGGAAGGTTGCTTAATTACAGATAAAATTATCTATATTATATTATCAAATTTGGAGGTGGTTGCAGTGAATTCGGAGCTCCTGACAAGTCATTCATCAATCTATTGGGCTATTCTCCCACTGTTAGAGTTGGGTTCTCGAAGTATATTTAAACTATGATGGGTTGTTTATAATACCCCTGTATTCGAGCCCCTCTATATTGAATTGTCGAGATTTATTCTACATTTGTATGGTGGGAGAAGAAAACCGAGCTACGCCGAGCCTTTAAAATACAAATCCCACACGAAGTTATTCTTGCATTGGGCATATTGGACCGAGTTGTGCATTTGAAGAGTTGAACATGTTTGGCATTGGAGAGTTGAACGAAAAGTTAGAACAGTTGAGCTACAATGTACCTTCTCTCGAGTCTCAACCAAACTCAAACTTGTAATAAATCCGATCAATCAATCAAAATGTTGAATGAATTAACAAATTAAAACAACATCTGAGCTATTTGGTTGAGGATCCCAAGTGGGTTCCACATCCAAACAATCCTCCTCGACTCCCTCAGTAATCTATGGCCTGTAATAAATATCAATGATTTACATATTAATTAGTTACACAAGCAATAAAAAACCATGGAGGAAACTTAAACACGGTGGAAGAAAAATAATACAAATCCATGAATGAAAAATAAACAAAAAAAAAATGGTGACAACATCCAAAAAGGAGGAGAAAAAAATAAAAAGAAGGAAAATAGATGAAATAGCTCAGATCCAGAAAACAAGGAATAACCCTAAACCACCTACGTAGCCACACAGACCACCACCTCATCCGTCTACCATGTCACTATTTTAAAAAGGTAAGTCATTTTTAATGTCCTTCAAATATAATATGCTTCATTTTCTAGCATAAGCACTCATAGATCCTAGGTGGATAGAGGGAAATATTTGGGTGTGTGAGGTAAATGGTTCAACCCCCACCCCTCAATTAAATTTTCAAACAGTTTTGAAGCTTAGAGGAAAATTTGGAAAAACCTCCACAGTTAGAGGTGAATTTGGTGGAAAAAACCACCTCTAAATAGCTAGTTATAACTAAACTGGCTTCTAAATTATTTAGTGAGAAAAACCCTAATTTAGGGTAAAACAAAATTTCTTCTAGTACGCCTATTTTTAAATTCTAGACAACAGTTTCCAAAGGAAGACTGTCTAAAACATTCATTTTTAGCTACTTTTTAATGGTATTTCGTATTAAGGGTCATTATAGGCTTCGGAGGCCACCAAGACCCGCAAAATTAAAAAAATTCTGCCATTCAATTTTTCCAGATTTTTGAATGTAATTGCATGCTTCAGTATATTGTACTAATTTACAGGTTGCCATAGTCAACCACAAATATTGTAACTACTCAAACATTGGAAGAGAATTGTAATAAAAAATAGTAAAATTTAGTTCTAAAATACTCACGAGATCCTAGATATCATTTGCAACATTCGGTATATACGGTGCCTCTAGGAAGCGCTTACGGGTAAATTCTGCACGACTACTACTACACTTAACACCTAATGTATCTGCAACAACATCATCTAGGCATCGAACCTTTAAATCAATGGGCTGTAATAAGCTTACAATGCAAACACTATGAGCCATCCCATCCATCTATGAAAGATTGCATGACATAAATCCGGACTAAGAAATTATCCAAGTATATAGCGAAGTTACACCTACATATGAGGATATTTCTTTGATACGGTGTATATAATCACACACAACCCTTTCAATACTGTCTTGGTACTACGTATTGAATTATTTAACTTAAATTAATGCCTCTTTCACATACCGCCAGGTGTATAGAAAGGGCAAGCTTCTTCCACATACTACCAGGTATATCGGAAGGGCACGCATATAGAAAGGTTTGGTATATCAGAATGACGGTATATAGATTGAGAGACCTTATACCTAAAATGATAAGAGCCACACCCTGTCAGTGATTTCTACAAAATGGGCACCAATGTCCCCAAATTTTTTCTTCCAAATTCACAACTACTTAGAGGAAACAACTATGCTTCATGGAAGACTAAAATCAATACACAACTTGAGTTTGTAGAGATCTAGACTGTTGTGAATGGTACTCTAACCCAATCAACTATTGATACAACACAACAGTGGTAGTTTGATAAAGCAGATCAGAAGGACAAACTCATCATATTTTTTGGACTATCTGACAATTTGAAACCCCACATTCGAGATGTGAAAACAACCAAAGAAATGTGGGATAAATTACGCATAGTATATGATGCCAAAATAAAGAATGTCATACTAAATTTGTAAAGTCAGTTACACACGCTGAAGTTCAAAGAGAATGAGAAAATTGAAGCTTTCTTAAGAAGAGTTACAGAACTGAGGGCTTCACTTCTAGCCCTAGGAGAAGCAGTTACAGATGATTCTCTTGCTCCAATTGTTCTAAGAGCACTCCCCTCTTCTTACCACATTTTTTAACAACACTAAACATGTAAGATACGATAGTTAGTTTTGACTAGCTGGTAAACCTACTCAAACAAGAGGAAGCCGTGCACAATAAGGATGATGAATAGGAGAAGGGACTTTCTTCACATCAAAAATGGAAAGGAAAAGGTAAAGGAAAACCTAATTCCTATCAAAAGTCCCAACATCTGAATCAGTATCATGGGGACAAACAACAGAAGAAGCAATGTCCAATTTTTAAAAGAGGAAATGACTTAAAATATTGTTGGTATAATACTTATAAGAAAGGTTTATCCAATAACTATGGACCTCCACAACAACAATCTTACAACGGACATTCTAACCATAATCAAGGGCAAAAAAAGGGGAACTAGCGAAGAAGACCCCATCAACAAGGAAATATTGTTGAGTAAGAAGAACATTTAGATAATGAAGACTTATTGTACACTGCTTGTTCAAGTGAACCCTCCACGTCATCTAGTGATGTCTGGTATGTTCATTCAGGAGCCACTCAACACATGATCAGCTATAGAGATTGGTTTACTTCAATGAGAGACACACCTTTGAAAAACCATGTTTTCTTGGGAGATATTTCTTCATATATAGTTCAAGGGATTACGGAACATTTCTCCACCCCTTAGTTCATGCAACTGTAGACTAAATGATGTCTTATATGTCCCTGGGTTGACAAAGTATCTACTTTCAGTCATTCAAATCCTAGATCACAACTTAAAAATTGACTTTGATACTCATTCCAGAAATAAAACGTGTTTGATTTGAGATAAACCATGAGGCTCGAAAATAGTTGTAAAAGCTTCCAATGTGGGATGCATGTTCCATCTTGTTCTTTTCCACAGAGATAATCAAGCACTTGTGGCTAAGAACTCTACCTCAGCACAATTGTGACATTGGAGACTTGGTCATGTTAGTTTCAAGTATCTCAAGACAATACACTGACGTAATATGGTACATGGGTTACCATCTCTTCAGAAGGATACAGACAAGTGTCCTCATTGCCTAGCAGGAAAATAATACAGAGCTTCATTCTAGAAGAATATATATCGAGCTCATGGTAAGCTTCATTTGGTTCATACCAATATTTACAGTCCAATGTAACCAAGTCATTCTGGATTTCAATACTTCATGCTTTGTGTTTACGACTATTCTAGAAAAATGTGGATTTTTTGTCTTCCTAAGAAAATTGAATCTTTTGAAACTTTCAAGAAGTTCAAAATAGTTGTTGAGAATGAAACTAGTCATCACATCAGAACTCTCTATTCAGATCAATGGGGCAATTAACTAGTAATGAATTCAAAGACTACCTAGAAACTCATGGGATTCATCGAACAAATGCCTCCTCCACACACACCACAGCAGAATGGTGTTGTTGAGCGAAGAAATCATACTATCATAGAAATGGTGCACTGCATGATTTATGACTCTGGACTTGAAAAGACATTCTAGGTAGAAGCAAAAAAGATAGTTGTGTATTTTTTGAATAGAATTCCCATAGTTTCTCTTGAAGGAGTAACACCACAAGAAGCAAGGTCAAAGTGGAAACCATCTATTGCACACCTCAGAGTATTCGGGTGCAAAGAAAGTATGCACATACCCAAGAAGAATAGAAACAAATTAGACATGATGTCATACAAAGTCATCTTCATTAGGTGTAGTGAAGATACTCTTGGGTACAAATTGATAGATCGAAAGACTAGAAAATTTTACACCAGCAAAGATTTTGAGTTTTCTTAGAAGAAGAAAGTAGAGAATCCTCCTTTAGACTCAATAGATGTAGATTTTTCACTAGTTATAAAAATTGAATCTGATGTTCCCACTTATGATGAAAGTGATGATGAGGATGATGGTGTTGATCAGATAGAATCATGACCCATGGGAATAGTTCAACATATTCCTAAGTGGTGTACTAGCACGTTACGAGATGAAAGAATGGATGCTCCACTAGATACATCCATCCCTAGACCATGGACTCGCAGTAATGCAAGAGAAGAATTTAACTTTTCTTTGATGATTAGATTTATTGATTATGATGATCCCTCTACAGTCCAGAAAGCCCTATAGTAAAAATCCTGGAAACATGCCATAGACTCTGAATATCGGTTATTAATGAAAAACAACACTTGGCATATTTTCGATCTTCCACCAGGGAAGAAACCCATTGGATGCAAATGGATATTCAAAATAAAGTACAAAGAAGATGGGAGAGTGGAAAAGTATAAAGCAATACTTGTAGCAAAGGGGTATGCATAAAAAGAAGTCATTGACTACGAGGAGAAATTTACTCCCACAACTAAGATCAAAATGATCAGGATGGTCTTTTCTCTAGCTGCACAGTTTGGTTGGAAATTCCATCAGATGGATGTAAAAAGTGCCTTCTTGAATGGAGATTTATGAGAAGAAGTCTATATGACTCAACCTGAGGGATATATTGTACCTTCTCAAGAGGCAAAGGTATGTTTACTCAGGAAATCTCTGTATGGCCTCAAACAGCCACCTCGGGCATGATACATCAAAATTGATGAGCATCTCGTATAACATGGATTTTCTAGAAATCCATTCGATCCCAATATGTACCTCTAAAAGAAAGGAGGGAGATTTTGATTGTCAGATTCTATGTCAAAGATTGATGCAAAAAAGAAATATCTTAATCAATCGTTAGACATGACCGATCTTGGGCTGATGCATTATTTTCTTGGATTAGAAGTATGGAAGAAAGAGAATCACATATTTGTTTCTTAGATGAAATATACCAAGACAATACTCGAGAAATTCAAGATAATGGATTGCACTCCAATTGCTACACCTATGGATAATAGAATGCATTAATCTCATTCAGATCCATCTCTTAAGGTAAATGCCACTCTCTATCAGTAGTTGATTGGGAGTCTCATTTACTTGACATACACTAGACCAGATATCATATTTTCAGTAAGCTATCTATCCATGTTCATGTAGGAACCCAAAGTGTGTTGTTGGAAAGCAACAAGATGCATCTTGAGATATTTTAAAGGATCAGTGGATCTTGTTCTAGAATAAAATAAGAGTGATAATGTCTTCTTGTCTGGATATTCAGATTCAGATCATGCAAGCAATATTGATGACAGAAAATCCACTTCAAGATTTGTGTTATTTATTGGATTTGGACCAATATCATGGGGAAGAAAGAAACAACACTTTGTTTCTCATTCTTCCTGACAAGCTGAGTATCTTTCTACAGGAGAATCTGTCTGTGAAGTGATTTAGCTACATCTCATATTCGAAGGACTTTGAATACCATAGGACAAATCGACCACTATGCGTGTTGACAATGAAGGTGTTCTCAAACTTGTTCGTAATCCATTATTTCATGAAATAATAAAATATATTGAATTGTGGGTTCATTTCATACGTGACAAAGTGTTAAAGTACAATATCTAGCTTCAATTTTTTCCAACAACTGAACAACGGGAAAATATAATCACAAATTCACTTGCACGTGACAAGTTTAATGCATAATTAAGGGGGGGAATGTTTAGAGAGTTCCTCTCCTCATCCCTTGAGACAATGCATAATTAATGGGGGGAATGTTAGGTTAATTATTATTTACCTTTATTAATTATGCATTATATTATTAATTATTTAACTGTTGTTATTAATTAATTATTGTTATATGGTTTTATCAACCATATTTATCTTATTATTTTCACGGGTATAATTTTTATGATTGTTATAAGAATTGTGTTCTTCCCAGATGTATTTTGGAAGAAGTTGTAACAATTATATTTTTATTCATCTGCTTTACAATTCCTATAAGAATTGTAGCACTCCATTGTATCTTGGATTGATTTCACATTAATATAATTTACAGGCTTTCATCCCTATTTGTGAATTTACAAGAAAGGAATATTCTCATTGTATTTCATTGAGTTCCATAATAATATATGATATTATTTCTCATTTGATTGCAAAGGTTTATGTAAATTTATTCTGGTTAATTAATTTCATCTTATTGTGTGTGGTGTTTGATTTACATATGAGTTCCTGGCTTGGTACAATCTAGTTATCATTCCTTTTATGGTATCAGAGCAAGGTTGTTGTTGACATTCATCTGTAAGTTTTAATTTTTAAATAATTATTTCATAGATTCCTATGTTCGGGTTGTGTTTGTATTTTTTTCTATGTGTGTTTTTTATGAAAAATAGATCCTTTCATTAGATTCGTAAGGTAGGAAAACCTTAAGATCAATTGTAAAATAGACCATTTCTGGAGGTATTTGTTTTAAGTTTTTGTGTTGTTACAAAGGTATGTACATGGCCACTTTTGAATCTGTGCTAATGAGGAACAAAACCCAAAAATATTTTTCTGTATTTTTTGATATCCACATTGGGTTTCTTCTTGGTCACGAAGGTTGAGTTTCATGTTTTTCTATTTCGGGAAAATCCACAGACTGTTCTTTTCAGAAATGCAGGTCATTGTCTTCACAATCCCAAAATAGTAATTTTTACCAAAAGAAGTAATTGGATGTGACTTTCTTGAAAACAAGTGGCACACCCAGAATAGTAATTTTTGCACACCCATTGAATTTCATAGGCCCTAGTCATATGGTATAGTCATATAAGGGCTTAAAGCTTGTGATTCCTACTAGTAGGTGTTTAACTCTATCCCCCTTTCATTTTATCTGTGTGGTGAAGGTAATAGCATTTTATTTTGTTTTGGTGGCAACTAAAATAAATAGCAGAGCATAAACTTGTAAATCTTGTACCTTTAGATTGGTAACTCATTTTTGAGTGTCATTTTTTGTAAAGTGCTTGATGTTTTGTGATCTTTCCATTGAAAATATTTATTTTGAGAATTACACTTTAATTATAAATTTCCATATTGTAACAAGCACTCATTATAAAGTTCCAAAAACTAGGGGGCTCTTGGTGCATTACTTTGATATTGCATTTGTTTTGGTGTTTTTTTTTTTAAATGGCATCTTTATCTACTTCTGTATTAGATCATGTAGAGACATTAACAACATATAATTACCACACATGCAAACCCAGAATGGAAATAATCATTAAGTGAAAATTATTATGTTCTTTAGCTTATTTAGAATGACTAGTGTTCACTAGAGAATATGAAGAATTTCAGTACCAATGCAAATTTTATGAGTGTATGGGTTTGATAGGAACATATGTAATTGACATTCTTTTTCTTCATTTCCAAAAATGTTACTCTCCTTTCAAAATATGGGAGAAATTAAAGGGTTTATTTGGTAAGGTGGATCACATGAGAGCCATGAAACTTGAAATCGAGACCACCTCTCTTAATCCTAAAGATTTTCCACCTATTATAGACTATCTTACCAAGTTCAAGCATTTGTTGACACTGTTAAAGGGGAGTGGAAGAGATAAGAAAGATGAAGACTGTGTTTACTTAATTCTATCCAAATTGAGAGGACCATTATAAATATTTTCTTCTACCTTTTTCTCTAGGATGGATGTGTTACGTGACACATTCAAAATGTGTGACTTAGAAACATTTTGTGAAAGACTTAGTAGGGAAGAATCCAAATTTTCTAACCTTGAGTCTTCTACCTCTTGAAAGGCATTAGTTGTATCTAATCCTAAGGGAAAGGAAAAACCAAATCCACTGCTTCTCCATCTCAAAATGCTCTTAAACCTAAAGAAAATAACTCAAAACCCAAGGAGTCTTCTAAATCCAAGAATACATCTAGCCTTTCATGCTCTTTTTGTGGGCGTATTGGTCATCAAGAACATAGGTGTTATAAGAGAATCCAATCTTTAGAGGATGCAATCAAGAAACACAAAATTTCTATCTCCACTCCACTTCCTTCTAATCAGTATGGAAAAGCACTTAATGTTGTTGGGAGTTCTCAATCACCACTTGCAAATAGTTGGGTTTTAGATTTTATTGCTTCTCATCACATGAATTCTTCCAATGAGTTTTTCGTTTCTCTAGGTTGGAGTTATACTTCCAAAATTGAGGTTGGAGATTCTTCCTTTATTTCTGTTAAAGGAAAAGGTGACACACACCTTGATGGTGGCAGTATCCAAGACACATTCTATGTTCCTAACATCACCATAAATTTTCTTTCAGTATATCAAATTTTTCATTCTAGTCAAAGAAAAATAGTGACTTTTACACCACATGGAGTAGAAGTACAAACTTTGTTGGAGCCTTATTTACTTGTTGCTGAAGGTATTGTCGATCATAGTTCTAGACTATATCACTTTGAGGGTTTTGATGACACTTAATATGTAGGGATAGGATTGGTTTCTCATGAAGATTCAGAGAGTAAGCTTTAGCACAAGAGATTTAGGCATCTCAATTACAGATATTTAAATGAGTTGAGCACTCATGGCATGGTTGATGGTCTTCCTAGAGTTTCTTATCTTCAGGGATTTTTTCATGGCTTTGCATTAGGGAAACAACACCAATATCCATTTCCTAATAATTTTTCCATGAGAGATTCATCACCACTTGAGCTTGTGCATAGTGATTTGATGGTTTTTCCTAGCCCCTCATTCAATTGAACTAATTATGCACTTACCTTTATTTATAATTTCTTGAGGCATACTTGGGTTTATTTTCTGAAGTAAAAAAGTGATGTCTTTTAACACTTTATTTTCTTCAAGGCTTTGGTCAAGAAACAATCTTCTATTTTCATAAAGAACCTTCACACCGATAATGGGGGGAGTACTCTAGCAATGAGTTTCCTAAATTTTTGGCAACTCACGACATTATTCACTAGAATTCTATTCCTCATACTCCACAATAGAATGGCTTAGCAGAATAGAAGAATAGAATTTTGAAGGAAATATATAACTGTATGATGCATTCTATACATTTACCTCCTATCTATCAAGAAGAAGTAATTAATTATGCTAACTACATTCAGAATCACACACCACACAGAGCACTTGATCAATTGACTCTAGAGGAAGCTTGGTCCAACACTAAGCAAGATGTCTCATTTTTTTGAGTCTTTAGGAGCCATGCTTAGGCCTTTGTGCCAAATAATAAAATGAAATTATGAGATAAGAAGAGAAAACCCTTGATTTTTATAGGGTATTATGATAACCTGAGAGCTTATCTAATTTTATATACTGATACTCATGACGTTCATTTTTGAACACATGTTTAGTTTGATGAGTTCTTCACTCCTTATGATTCTTCTTATTATTCCACGCCTCCTTCTTATTCTTTATCTCAACTTGAGGATCCTTTCTTTGAGGAGGTTATATATGTTGTTGTGGATCCTAATCCCACCGATGTTGTCATTATGCCTACGTGGGCTCATACAATAGTTTTTGAGGTAACACCTTCATAAAGGATCTTCCACCCACTAAGCATCATCATGCACATTGTATAGGTTTTGGAATTTTGTGTCAGTTAGTTTATGAGGATCCACAATATTTTTCAAAGTCTTATGGGATAAATGAGTTGTATGATGTGATGGCAGTTGAGTATTCTTCTTTCATGAAGAATCATACTTAGGATTTGGTATCTCTTCCTAAAGGAAGACATATGATTAGGTATAAGTGGGTATACCGAACCAAATACACATATAATTGGTCTATTGACAAGTATAAGGCTCATCTTATTACAAAGGGTATTTTACAAGTTGAAGGTATTGATTATTTTGAGACTTTTGTGCCCATTGCCATGATGGATTTTATACGCCTGGTACTTCCTATTATTACATCACACGGGTGGCTCGTATACGAGATGGACGTGAAGAGTGCCTTCTTAAATGGATATTTACAAGAGGAAATATACATGGATAAACCTACTCAATTTTTTCAGGATTCTTATCTTCTTTGTAGACTCCGAAGGTCTCTTTACTGTCTCAAGTAGGCCTCTCGGGCTTGGTATGAGAAGATGGATTATTTTCTTCTATCTACTAGTTTTTTTCATTGCCACTCTGATCATACAGTATATCTACAACATGTTGGTGAGGATACTTTGATACTTTTATTTTATGTTGATGAACTATTGCTTACTGGCAGTTTTTCTTCCCACATTCAGAATATTCAGAGGGATCTTTCTATATAGTTTGACATTATAGATGTTGGGTTATTTCATTACTTCCTTGGTTTTATCAGACAGATTCAGGGATTCATTTAGGTCAATGAAATTACACCCATGATCTTCTTCAACACTTTGATATGGCTTATTGCAAGACAAGTCCATCTCCTTATCAATCTGGGGTTACACTTCCACATTTACCACACAACGTTTTGATCCTACATTATATTTGAAGTTGGTTGGAAGTATTGCGTACTTGAACCATACTCACCTTGATATTTCATTTGTTGTAGGACTTCTATCTCGGTTTACACAGTCCCCTCGTAGTAGTCATTGAAAGGCTGCTAAAAGTATTTTGTGTTATGTGCAGGGAAATTCCCCACTTTGTCCTAGAGTAGACTAGGGGTTCTACTCAGTTGGTTAGATATACACATTTAGATTGGGTGGGTTCTATTAATGACAGACACTCATTTTTTGGCTATCTTTTTTATCTTAGTTCTCTAATTTCTTGGGCATGCAAAAGGCAATAGGCTATTGCACTTTCATATTCAGAAGAATATTATAGAGTAGTAGTTACAACAAGTCAGTAGATTCTTTGGCTTTAACACTTATTGACAGAGTTTGGATTCCCAAAGAATTCACTGACTATACTTTGGTGTGAAAACCAAATTGCAATTAACATTTTTTGCAACCTTGTTGAGCACCAGTGGACCAAACATATTGAGATACACATACACTTCATTCATCAATAGATTTTGGATGGATTTCTTTGTTTGGAGTACATTTAGACTCAGCAGTAGGTTTGCAGACATCTTTACAAATTCATTTGCATCACCTCGCTACACTTGAGTTGTGTGGCATGCTTTGGGTTTCAGAAGTTTCTCATGAGAACATATTCCTTCTTCTTCTTCTTTCTCTTTCCTTTCTAGCAATATTATTTCCCTTCTTTTTGTTCAAAATTTCTTCATGGATACATTGTACATGAGTACCTCATCAGGCCTAGTTTTTGGGAATCATACCGTGGATATGCCACTTTTATTTTGGGCCCCTAACTTCAATTGAGGGGGGGTGTTAGAGTAGGTATTTACCTTAGCTCATGTTCATCTACATACCTTATTTACCTTTATTGTATTTATCCTCACCCACTTATGCGGTGTGGATATTTCTTTTATCTTATTTAAATATTAGGATATATTATCTAGTTGTTATGTATCATTCTTTCATTGATCTATGGTATTGATTAGATCCTTAATGACTAGTTATTTCCTAAATCTATGGGACTTGAATAGTTCTTTGATGACTAGGTATTTCCTTGATTTATGGCTTGATCTATGACCTTTACTAGTTCTTAGATTGATATTCCTTACCTATATAAGAAAGGCCCATTCTCATTGTATTTCATTGAGTTCCAAAATAATATATGATATTATTTCTCATTTGTTTGCAAAGGTTTATGGAAATTTATTCTGGTGAATTAATTTTCATCTTATTATGTGTGGTGTTTAATTAGTATCTAAGTTCTTTAGCTTGGTACAATCTTGTTATTCTTCCTTTCAAACCTAGGGTGTGAGATCACCCAAAAAACTTGCAATATAATATATTCTTTTACACACTCTCTATCTTGACATAGATCAGGTGGGTCATGTTCCATTTACATTTTTCTAATTTTTATTTTTTATTTTTCATGATTTCATATACATGTTTCTTTTACATTGTTATTTTATACATACATACATACATACAAATTTGACTACTTGATAATTTTCTCCATGTAGGTCTAGTCATATGAGAAATAAACAGTGGAATGGGGGAAACAACAACACTTTTTTATAGTAAATAGTTTACTAACCATCTAGGTACATTACACACCACAACACATATACATGCATTCTACCATAGGTTCACTCTCATCACTATTTCTTTACACATTTTTCATCTTTAGTTTCCATGATCCTCCATATATTTTTCATTCCAAAATTTGTCTAGTCCTTTAGCACACCTTCTTCATTAACGTACATATGCATCAGGTATGTAACTCTATGTACTTTTTTGTTATCGATATTTTTTCTCACCAACATAAAGTTGGGAAAAAATGTGGTCACAAAATGATGCACTTTAGACATTATTTATCCTGGTTTGAAACTACTATTTAGAAGGTTCTTAAGTGAATAAAGTACTAACTAACCCCCATCATTTGGCCATCTTGTTTTATTCTATTTTGTCATTACCGACATCGTGCACCCATACGCCCAGTCATCTTATGGCATCCTACATCATTTTAGGCTCAAGTGGGGGCACCCAGATTAGTAATGGGGCATTCCATGAGAAACCTAGTCTCACCAGGGGTGTGTCCCGACACTTTTTTACACTTTCCGGCCTCTTTTTGGATATTTGTAGCTATTTTAGGTCTTTATATTTCTTATGGTTGACCTTTTCTGGGTTAATTATGAAATTAGATCAATAGAACCTTATAAATATAAAGTTATGAGACCATAATGAGGGACCTAGCATTATTCATTACTATCACTCATCTAGAGTTGCATCCATCGAGTGAAATAGAGATCACTTGTATCCACTTATATTCATTATCAAGGAACAATTATAGGATATCTACATCAGAATTCATAGGGCGGTGATTCTATTCTATTCCATGCATAATACTATTACATTTTTCTACATCTAGCTATTGCTCGCTACTTCACAAAGTACAACTGACACAAGAGCACCTACGTAATATTATGCTCACACTCACCAGAACTACATTTTGGGTTTGAAATTTAGTTTAGTGCTCAGTTAGTAAGCCCACAAATGTGGAAGCTAAGGTTAGTCTGGCCCCCTTCATATGCATTTTTTCTTTTTTTAGGGTCTAAATCTTGTTTTGGAGTCTTTCTGGTCTTCCTATCATTTTAGATTATTAGCGACATCTAAAAGAGCACACGAAATCTGATATGACACACAATGAAGGTTCAAAATAACCTCCCATCTCTCCAAATATAAGTTTCATAGATTTTTTCATAGACTAGGGGACTTGTGGGTGCTTCAGACCAACTAGATCCTCCAGATACATCCTTTTTCAGAACTTCTGCACATTCCATTCTTGCATCTTATTTTTCCAATCATGACTGTGACATTTTCCTTTGAGAATATTCTATTCAACTAAGTTCTTTTCCTCTTCCTTATTGCACATTATGGTGAGCAATTTCATTTTGTATTGTTTCTTAAATTGTTTACATAATTCTTTACTACATTCATTTAATTTATTTATAGTTATTCATAGCTTAGATTAACTTTCCCCATACTACATAGGTAGTTTATTTTTGTTAATCATAAGTAGATGACATCTGTTATAGCACGTGATCTAGAACAAAATATCTTGTTACTGTAAGATATGTAACTCCCACACTCATGATATAGAGAATTATAGACTCATTGATTAGATCCATGATGTTATTGAAACTGGTGTGTATGAGACTAGTGTCATGAATAATTCCCAAGGAATAGGAAGGACATCATCATGAAGGCCTCTCTAATGGTGGTGGTAGAGGTAGATGTTTTCGAGGAGGATATAGAGGCCATGGACATGCGGTGGCGGAAGAGGTGAATTCCCTTGAGGAACCTGTTATACATGCAGATCCCCTAATCATTAAAGGAGGTGAATGACCTTAGAATATTATCTTCTCATGGTTCAGAAAGCAACATAATTTTGAATAATCTCGCAATTTATATGAGCACGTGAGTAATAAATATAAGAATACATATAAGGGTATGGGGGTGATTAAAATACAATGCACCATAGAAGATTAGTGGATTCCTAATATTTTTCCTGATCCTGAGATGATGCCTTTGTATGGTAACTACCCACAACTGAGGCTGCTCATGCTTAAGAGATCCCGAAGTAGAATGATTTTATCATGTACCAAGAGGTGATCAATGCAACATATCTAGATTCTACTCATCAGAAGGAAATTTATCAAGAGACTATAGAGGTTATTAGAAACCTGTAGGGTGAGATACTGTTTTTTGAAGGAGTAGTCATGGAATATGGAGGAAAACAAGGTTGATATTCCTCATAAATATGTTAATGATTTTGAATTAGTTTTGTAAGATGTTGCACGGCATGAGAATATCACTCCTTTTTTAGGGGAATGGTTGAGGGAGAAGATACCATGCTTTGGATCTAAGCATGACAAACATATATTACATGCAAACTTGCAATCCTTACATTCTTGAAAAATGACAAAGAAATCACTTTAAAGGTGGTTGTTGATGCGTGGCTCATGAGGAATATTATTATAGATAAAAATTCGGAAGTGAATATACTCACTTTGGATGTATGGAATCAGATGGGGAGACCACCGTTACAGTCACTCTTTGAATGTGTTGTATATCGTGAACAGGAACAGAACCACACCCAATGGAATATTGAAGGATGTCATTATTACTATACAAGGGTCCAATTTTACTATGGAATTTGAGGTCTTGACGCTCATAAAAGCAAATAGTTTTGTGAAATTTCTAGAGCACCCTTGGTTTAATGATGATAAATTTCTTGAGCACTTTACTGAAGGATACATCAGTTTTGAGAAAAAAAGAGAGGAGTTTGTGATTATTCCTTTGAAATATGGGAAGGTTTCACCATATGTAGAACCCTTGAGTGAAGAGGGTCTAAACAGGATATATGCAGGGTATAGTTAGGGATCATTAATTTCTCTATCCATATAAGGGAGGTCTTATATAATAGAATGATGCTCAATCTATGAGTGATTCCAACTAGTTCTTCATATTACAACAGGGTGTATGGAATGTATGGAATGGTCGAGGTTATAGATCAAGAACATGGTTACTCCATGTAATTATGCCACACATGGTTAGGCGATTGGGTCATAACTAGGTCACCTTGGTATATTGGTGAAGGAAACCCCTATGTATTTCTGGTGCGCCATGGAAGATCAGTTGAAGGATGAGGGTGATATAAGAAATCTTCTAGTATACATCCTTACTCGAGACAATAGAACGTTGGTGGATTACACAAGGAGATAACATTTTTGAGTGGCGAGGGGTAATAATCACCTTCTCTACTAGGTTTGTTAGGAGAAATTAACCCTCTCAAATATGTGAATTCCATGGGAAATATTTTACTTTGCACAATGTTTAAAAGTGTGAGAGACTCTTGATGGAGGGGCATGATGACTTTCCACCATCACTCTGGGTACATAATTTATACACCACTCAAATAAGTTACGTGCACATATGGTATGTTCATGCATATTTAACAAGAGAAAAAATTAATTGATAGGAGACGACCATAGGTATGATTCAGACCTTTGACTATTTTTCTACTAAACCACTAGCGAATGAAGCATTACAGATTATAAAGCACCTTACGATGGGATATGGTGCAAAGGATGATGAACTCCTACTAGATATGTTTGGAGAATTTTATTTGGATGTGTGCTTTGAAGAAGAAGAGACAGATCAAGAATAACTTGGGCAGGCCTAGTTAGAATAATAAAAGGGTAAGTTGGTTTATATGATAGATGATGATGAAGTGGAGAATCTGGATGTTCATCACACTGTAGGTACACACAAAGTCTTAGATAGTGCTGATGAGAAGGCACTCATTTATATTGAGCCTAGGGAAACAAATAAGGTCAACATTTGGATAGATGCAGAACCTAAGGAGGCCATTATTAGTGACTATTGGTATGAACATAGGTGGCAAATATTATTGATCTATTGTGTGACTTCCAAGACTTATTTCCACAAGGTTGTCATGAGTTGAAGGGAGTGCATCACTCTTTGGGTGAGATGAGGATCAAGTTAAAGGATTGTGTGTGCCCAGTTAGGAAGAAGCCTTATAGGATGAATCATAATCTGCACATCAATCAAGGAAAAGATTGATAATATGTTGAAATATGGAATCATTGAGCCCATTGAGGAGTTAGAGTGCATTACTCCCATGGTGATAAGCATAAAGAAATATGGTATGATAAGGATCTATTTAAACTACAGAGAGTTTAATGTTGCTTGTGTTATAAACCCTTTTCCCACACCTTTTATTTAAGAGATCTTGGAATGAACTGTAGGGTGAAAGATATAGTCTTTCACTAATGGATTCTTTGGTTATCATTAGGTGTGGATTTCTAAAGAACACCAGGAAAACATAACTTTCACCACTAAGTGGGGAATTTTTACATATACATTTATGCCCTTTGGGTTGAAAAATGTTCCTACAGTATTTTTTTGCATTGTTGTGTCATTATTTGAGGACTTAATATAAAAGTTTTTTACAGGTTTGCTAGGATGATTAGAATGTATATGGGTTGGTAAAATGTCACTATATCAATTTGAGGTTGATGTTTGAGAGCTGTCCGAAATTGAGCATCTCTCTTAATATTAAGAACTGTATCTTTGCTACACCCTTTAGAATTTTGTTGGGACACATTATATGAAAAGAAGGCTTATTGTTAGATATTGATAAAGTTGCAGTTATCTTGGGTTTGGAGGAGCCTACCAATCTGAGTGAGGTGCATGGGTTCTTAGGACATACATGTTATTATAGAAATTTTATCAAAGGATATGCTTTCATTTTCGTGCCCTTGGAATAATTATAGAAGAGTAAAGGAAATTTCTGTTGGGATGAGGTGCAACATCTAGCATTTGAGACATTAAAGGAAATACTTACTTCTTGGCCATTCTGTGTTTTCCTTCTTGGGAAAAACCATTTCATGTACATGTTGATGCCTCTGGCATGGCTATTGACATAGTGTAATCATAACCTGGTGATGGGATTATTGATTGTATTTTATGTTTCGCAAGTATGAAATTGACCCCAGTTGAGAAGAATTATACAACTATAAAGCACAAAGCATTTTCCATGATTTACGTGTTACATTAGTTTCGAAAATACTTGTTGGATAAACAATTTATATTCTATACAAATCACATGGTGCTTAAGTACTTTGTTAATAAGATCATTTTACAGGGGTGCATATGTCGATGGATTCTCTTGCTTTAGGAATTGGACTTTACAGTTATGGTAAATCCATGAAGTAGTAATTCCATACCGGATGATTTATCAAGGATTAACTTAGGTGAGGACATGTAGAGCATTGAGGACACAATTTCATATGCATAGATATTCAGATTGAATTGTGTGCCCTCTGAGTTGGAAGATATAGTTTTATTGTTAAATACTCATGCGGCACCTGAACAGAAGAGATTAGAGAATAAATAACTTGCCATATGTGTTTTTCCTTACATGTTGATCAGTGGAAATTTATACAAGTTAGGTTATGATGAAATTTTATGTTGGTGTGTACTGGAGCATGAGCATGAATCTACAATGGAGGAATCTCGTGGTGGAATTGTAGGAGGATGCTATGCGGGAAATGTTACCACGTGCAAGATTTTATCGGCCAGCCTTTGGTGGAAAACATTGTATAAGGATTGTAAATATCATGTCAAGGCATGTGATCATTTTCAGCACCTTGGGAAGCCTTGGAATAAGAATGAGATGCCTTTGACATCTATAGCAAGTGAAGATATGTTTGAGAAATGGGAAATTGAATTTATGGGTCTTGTTTTCCCACCTGCGCGTAGGATTGGGTCGCGCTATATTATTACATGTACAAATTATCTGAAAAGGTGGGCAGAAATAGCACCTACAAAGGATTACATAATAGCTATGGAAAAAAGGTTTCTATGGTAAAATATTATCAACATGTATAGATTTCCGTTGAGCTTGACCAGTGATACAGGCACACACCTTTTGAATGACACTATCATAATATTATTGGTTTTGTTCATGGTGGCACATCATAAGACAATGCCCTATCACCCACAGGCTAATGGGATTTTTGAGGCTTTCAACAAGATATTGGGATATACATTGACAAATATTTTTGATGTTGGAAGGAAATACTTGGATGATAAAGTTTTTGTTCTACTTTGGGCATACATGAAAACTTTACAAAATATTGAACAGAGACACACCATTTTAGTTGGTGTTTGGCATGGAAGTTGTTTCATAAGTACAATTCATGTTACCGTCCCTATGTATTGCATGCGTAGGAGGACTAGATGATGAACAATCACTTGCAAATCGTATAGATAAAATTATGCAATTGGATGAGTGGTGGTCCATAGAGCATTGGAGCTAGAAGACAAAAAAAGCTAGGTAGAAGGCATGGTATGATAGGCACATTAAGAAAATGAAGTTTGAGGTCAGACAGATGGTTCTCCTTTATGACTCCAAGTTCATGCGGTACCCTGGGAAATTAAAGATATATTAGTTTATAATATATGTGGCGACGTATATAATGTATTTAGGTGTTTTTCAGTTCTACGCACTAGATGGCACGGGAATAGGGTTGAATCCCTACTATAAATAAGTCTTCTTGTTATCTCTAATAAGGTAGTGGTTTCATTTAGATTAGGTTTCCTTTTAATGCATTTCCTTTATATGAGTTTCCTTACATTGTTGTCATGCTTTGTCAATTTAGTTCATTGTTTTGTTCTAATAAGCATGCTTGCACGCTAGTAGCTAATTACAATTTAGCTAACTCATGCACAGAGGAGCACACATACTTTTAGTTTGGGGTGGAGTAGATATATGATGAATGGGAAAAGAGGTAAAGATATTTGACGTCCTCTTTAAGATGGGTATGCATAAAATAAGCATTGTTCAGGTGCTTGAAGAAAAGGTGCAGATCAAGGAGAAAATGATTACTCTGCTCATAGATGAATAACACGCATAGATGGATGGATGCACAGTGTAACGTGAGGTAGACAACAACATGGGAAACTACTTGGTGTGAGGCACAGTGAATAAGTACTTCAACGTATGAAAGCATATTAGAGGAGATATGTGGTCAAGAAGTAGGGGGCGTCAAAAGGTTATGATTCGGGCATGGAAAAATCAGCGAAAAATGTAGGAAAATTAAAAATTCATAATTAATGTTGAGTAAGGTGGTTGGTGAAGAGCAATTGATGTGGGGAATTTTGAAAATTTAATGTAAGGAGGGGTTACAATATCATTTTTACCTTACATTGTGAAGTGTTTGAACAAGTTGAAGAGAGATATGAAGAGTGAGTTATGTACAAAAGTGCATGAAAGAGTGATTATAGACATCGAACTAGAGATATTTTTGCACGTCCTTGTTTCGATCTCTATTAGAGAGGGTGTTTGAGCAAAGAAAAGGTTTTTGGGGAGAAAATCTATGAGTAAGTGTTCGAGGAGAAGCTAGGGCATGTAATTTTAAAGTTTTAAAGCTTTAATCTAGAGAAATTAAACATTTTTATCATCACAATGGCACCTAAATGAGCACCTAGAGAAACCACAAGTGGCAGGAAGAAAGAAAAGTTAAATTGGAGGTGGAGGATACCCTCGAAAGAAGATTTTTGGAAATGCAGTACCTGAAAGGTGTCATAATTGGATTGAATTGAGATTTTAATATCATATGAAGAAAAATTAATGACTACAATCATCATACTAAGGATAAAAATGATGAATTGGACAAACAATTGGTGGTAAAAACATATTTGTGCACAGAGAATGACATGGACGTCTATAACGATGCAAGTCAGAAGTTACTGGAGATTGTTGGAGTCACGCAGTTGTATCAGTTTTCATACTTTGGGAAACCCAAGAAATTGTAATAATTGTTTAATGTCTCATGTTCACATGTACTTATTCTATTTTTTAGGGTGGCAAATGTGACTTACCGCACCCTTGATTGGTCAGTTGATAGGGTTGAGAAGTTTGGCAATGATATTAGTACTGACCTCACTAATGATGAGGGCATAAAGGCTATAAGGATTGCATTGGTTTATGTGAAAGGAGGGCACATGATGGACATTTCCAAGTTATAAAAGTACCCTATGATTAAGGAAGTCACGCACCTCCTCCCCAAATTGAATAACCAGGAGCATTGGAGCTAGGTAAATAGATGATGGCTCAATATTTCTAAGAAAATGATAGAGGGAGTGGTATATAACATATATTCTTTCATTGGAGATACTATTATTGAAGAAGTGCACCATGGAGACAAGATAAGTTTTGGTTCTATTTTATTGTCTCTTTTATTTATGGAAATGTGGGTGCTTGATCTACTAAAGGAGAATATTTGGTAGTTCCTTGAAGAGAAAAATTCCCTTGCAGATAGGTTTGGAAAATATACATGTGATGGATCTTTTAGTGGAACCTACAAGTAAATTTATTACCTCTAATATAAGTGCCTATGCGAAGCATTTGAATATGAATATAGAATACCCAAGGACCTTCCTTCAGTGTTAGATAAGCAGGCCCAGTTTACAGTCTTTCAACATTTTTACATAGGTAGGTTTTGAATGATGGAAAATGGAGCCCTTGTTGAAAACTCCCATATTCCTTCATCGTGCGTTACTTTCAGGCCCCAATGAACATGTTTTCAAACACACACATCTTGGTTTTTGATGCAGATAAGGTAGACTATTATTATCACACACAAAATTCCATAGAAGACATATGTATACCCTGGTACATCTGCTTACATAGAAAAGATGATCTCGGATGATATAATTATTAATTTAATGAGTTAGGTAGTGGGGAAACTTGGCAGGGATAAGGTATACATCTACCTTAATCCCAAATTGGAAAAAGGATTATACATTGAAAATGATTTCAGGATTTTTGAACTGACTAAAGGAAAGAATATGGTGGCAATATTACAGGATAAAAAGCATAACCCACCCCACATAGATGAAGAAGAGGAGGAAGAACTAAAGTAAGATAGTGGCAGCCTGGACCATGGCTCGTGGAGGTAACTGTAAGGATGAAAATGAACATGTGACCTTAAACCGCACTCCACCCCACGAGGTCATGTCGGAGCAGCCGATGTTGAATGTGTGTGGCTAACCATAGGAGGATCAATGACTAAGATCTAGTAGTGTGATCTCCTCGTAGCCGAATTATTAAAGGGGAGATTTAGAGGCTATGAATGGGTAGTGTAAATTCCCTATCGTTTGCTTGCCTAACTTAGATCTAAGTATTGATCTATTTTGAACTGTCCATGTAAACTGAATGACATTAACAGTCTATTCTACTAATGAAATGAAACTAATCTAAACAAGTCACAAAACTGAAATATTACAGTCACAAAACTGAAATATTACAGTCACAAACAACAATTTTCTTCTATTCTAAATAATTTAAATACTTCTACACTAAAACTAAACAAGTAAGATAACCCGATGTTGTTATTCACCTGTTCTGAGTGTATGAGAACTAAACTAACTTAAAACAAGAACTTTTCCAAATGATCTATGATGTGTAGACAACCTCCTACAGATATTTTCTCCTTCATATCCACAAGGATGGCAATAATAGGATCCGTCAGAGGGGATTGCTATGAAAGATTCAAACCCTCTTGGAAATTAACTAACTACTTGCAAATGAAAAGACGTTGATTTCTACTCTATTTGATATGGAGCTGAAATTAGCAATTCATAATTGACAATTTGACAAAAAAATAAAACAAATACACAACTCCAACCTAGAAGAGTAAGAACCTTGGAAAATACAATAGTATCAATATCTATCCCCTCAGTTCTTTCCTTTCATTCTCTGAGTGTTAATGTGAGTCCAAAGGATTGGGAATGCAAAGAACAACAACAAGAGGATGGCACTTGAGTAATGGTAGCTTGGAAGAAATTTGGATGCAATGAAAGTAGAAGAGAGATAGCATAAGAGATATGAGCTTGGCTATGCAATTCCTAGCAACATTATGGCAGCAAAACAATACAACATACACAAAATACTCAGGCCCTTTACTTGAATATAGGCATGGAATATATAGGAATGGAAGCTAGGAGGTTACTTCATGCACAAGGAAATAAGGAGAAGTTCCAACTAATTAAATCTATTTAAAAATTGAATATGGAAGGAATACCATGCAAACAAGACTATTTTTAGGCAATTTGGTTCACAAATGCACCCTAAAAGTTGATTTAAGTGAAGCGTCGTGTGTCAAAAACACGCATGAAGAGTTATAGAAAAACCATTCAGGACCGTCGTCTTGTGTAGGGAGGTAGTCATAGGACCACTGCCCAATCCTAGGAGGTGGTCCTAGGACCACCGACCAAGCTAAGGAGGTAGTCCCAAAACCACCACCCAAGCCTGGGAGGCGGTCCTATCACTAAATCAAAAAAAAGAACAAAAATGAGAGGGAAGTTGGAAGAAAGCGTGGAAAGGCTAAGTAAGGATGTCTTGTCTACGAATATGCACTGCAAATGGGTTTTTGAGCTTGAAAACCTTCTTGAAAGGATTTTGAACCATCATTTGGGAATTTTGTAACCATTTTCTGACAATGTAGCACATGCAATTTGGGTGCATACATATTGCCCCCTCAGAGAAGCATCTTAGCCATGAAGAGGCGTAAAACGTAGAGTCCAAGTATGGCATTCTCAAAATGGGGAGTTAGAATCTATACCTGACACGCCCATGTGTCAAAATCTCACTATCAAAACTCCCACTACCTACAAGAGAAATATACTTGCACCAACACTTCAACCCTGTGAAAACATACACTCAAAATGAAGTTATAGAAACATATATATGTATATATATATATATATATATATATATAAGAAAACTCATTTTCAAATTCATTTATGCATACATACTAAGTGATTTTTGAGCTCTGAGCCTACGGTGATCATTTTTTCACTTTTGAGTATGGTTGAATTGGAATGGATTTGGGGATGGTATTTCACATTAGGCTTGGCCCTTTGTTGTTTCAATACTTTTGAGAATAACTCCTAAGAAATTCATAACTAGAGTAGTCATGCGGGGCCCAAAAGAGGTGGGTAGGCAGAGTGCGTTTATTGCTTAGTCTCCATTTTGTGTAGCATATAAGATGTTTTTTGTATTTCATGCTTATTGCGAGTGTTTTGACCGTACCTAGTGTGTGATGGAATTATACAAAACTATGACACACAATGATATGTAAAAATATCTCTTTTTGGCTCAGTTTATTCCTTGCATAGAGTGGCTTACATTGATGATTTGATTCACGTGTGTACTCTTAGATGTTTAGAATTTCTGATTTTTCTATGCTTTTCAAAATGCATGCAATGGAAATGAATGCTAAAAGAATTATTTCTCTTTTTTTGTATTTTATAATGCTGATATATGATGATGTGAGCATAATGTGATGTTGAACTTTAGTTTCTTTAAGCAATATTTGATACTTCATATTGTCTTTGCAAAACGTGGTGATAAAATGATATGATAAGAAGATGTACTTGCCCCACTCCTGACCCCATGCAACTAGTAGGATGCGAGGGCTCAACACCAAGGGTCATAAAGGGCATAAATTATGAAAAATTATTGAATGGTAGTGATGAGAGAAAGAAAAAGGTTTCGCAGAACTAAATTGAGACGCTAAAACCTTACTCTACTCAAGTTATTTCATAGTTTAGAATGTGAATTACTTTCCATTTTATCTAGACTTAGATCCATAGATGTCCACTTGGTTGACAAAATCTTGTTTTGAGGTTTAAAACTCTTTCCAAACTTTGGACATCTAACTCACTTTGTTTTTGACTTATGAACTCAAATTTTTTGAGAGAATTATTTGTAACTTTCAATTTTATCAATGAGACCCCCTACTCCTTGCCCCATGCTACCAGGAGGAAGCATGGGATCGTCGCCAAGGAAAAGGAATAGGCAAGTAAGGGCATTTCCCTACTTTCCCAACCTTATGTCACTAGTAAGAGACATAGGCTCAACACCGAAGGTTGGTAGGGAAAAGAAATGTGTAAAAATAAAATTTTGTGTAGATTTGCATTTGACTTAATTATCTAGACAAAATGCTTAGTATGTTCTTATTTCCATATATATTTTCTCAGGATAGATGTGACATCATGAAGCTTCTAGAACAGACTATAGGAAAACTCACCTAACCTAGAAAGAGACTATAAGTAGAACCAATTATGTAGGCCTTGGTATGATCATGGTCAAAAAAATTTCTAATATTTTTTGGATTGATGAAACGATTCAAAAAAAATTAACGATACCATGAAAAATTTAAGAGATATGATTTGAATGTTTTTCCAATGTTTTTCAGAAGTTTGTAGGAGTTTCTATAAGATAAGTCCCTTGATCAAAAATTTTACAAAATGAAATGGAAGATGAAAATGCAGTGTGGATGTAGTAATGTACATATGGGAATGCAAGTGAAACTACATGTCTTGATGTCTAAGGTGAAGAAAGTTGAGGAATATCAAATTCTTCACCCTTAAAAGTACATAGTGGAGAACCATTATCTTCAAAAATTTCATTCTCTTGACAAGGGCCTACCATTCTGGGTTTAAACTTACAACCCTTGCTTAGAAGTGTATATGTGCAGTCATTAAAATCATTTTTCTGAAAGAGATGTTCATGCACCTCTTTGTCACGGTCTTGAGACATGGTGTGTGGGTGAGCATGACTATGCTACTTGGCCTCATCTCCTATGTAGAGAATTGTGTTTAATTTTGACTTCTGTTAAATGATGAGACCTTTCCCCATGGATATAGAAAGCTTAGTGTCAGGTGCACATGGGTTGAAACCAAGGTTTAGAATAGAACAACCTTCAGAGATGGTTTTGATGGGCATCATTTTAATCTGAAATTTCCCTTCTTAATTTGTTAATTCTATCATGTTTACACCTAGACCTAGGTCGTCGGAGGGAAGAGATGCTAAATCGAGAAGACTACCCATCCCTTATGGCTCAAACGAGAGGGATATTGGATCGTCACCCTCTAAGAATTTCATAATTTCTATTATGGTTTAAGTAGAAACTATTTCCACATATATTGATTTACCCTTATCTATTTTGGCCACCTCAAATGTTTTTGGGTCAATGACTTCAACCTTTGGAATGTTCGGGGTGACCGGGACCAACTCCTTTGTTGGAGATGGTTTGTTTAATTGATTCACAGGAATTTCATACTCTGTATGGAATCCTTTCTTCTTCTTAAGATTTTTTAAGTTTATAAGAAAGGGCTTAGGATCCCCTTGAGAAATTAAGACCTTCCCCAAACGGAGGAATCTAATCTCTTGGAACAAGGTAGAAGGGATAGCCTTCATTCGATGAATCCAAGGTCTCCTGAGGATCATGTTATAACTTGTTTCCCTGTCAATAATGTAAAACTCCGTCAAGATGGTTTTTGGACCAAGTCTGACTAGAAGAACTATGGTTCCAATCAAGGTCACTTTAATACTGTCATACCCACATAACGTGTTTCTTGTAGAGGAGAAATTTATCTCTCCATATCCCAACTTCTACAAGAAAGAGAAGGGAACCACATTTACAGCAGCCCTGTCATCAATCATGGCTCTCTTAATGCAATTTTTGTAAACCCAAACTTGTAAAAATAAGGCAGGATCAGCTCTTCAGGAAATTTCAACGTCAGATGGCATCTTGTCTATATCGAAAACAAACCCAGTATCCCTATCATTATGTCCTAGAGGATGTATGTCAAAGTCAATATGATTTATTTGAGAATTAGGAGGAGGAGTAACATGGATTAAATGACCAAGACCTAGTGCATTGAGAACCACAGAACAATGCACAGGTGAATTCTTTAGTAAAGCTAGAAAGGAAATGTGAGAGAAGGTCTTGTTCAAATCTGACATCAAGTCGTAGGCTCCTGCTGGTTTAACAATTATAGGAACGTCATCCTATGGGAAGGAAAAATCAAATAGGGGTTATGAAGTGTCACTCTTTTGTATGAGTTGTTGCATTAATTTCACACTCAACCTCTAGTTCAACTAATCCCAAGATTTTTGTGTTATCGTTGGAACTAAGGTTATGAGCGACTCAAGAGTTATTGGAAGTTGAGGCTTTTTGGTCATTGTTTCCTATACGAACGCCTTTGTTTGTGTTTTGTGAATTCACCTTGAAATTTTTAGGATGTGTAGGGAGAATATCTTGAAATATGCTCACATTAGTGTTCTAAGGAGATATAGTTCCTATATAGTAAGATTGCGAGTTTGTTTCAGGATTTGCTAGGAACATATCTACAAAGAGTTGCCTTTAGTTTTCTAGAAGTCTTTATAGAAACTTGTTGCAATCATGGAAATTCCTATCCTCATGACACTGAACCTTATGGAAACAACAATATAAATTAGGGTTGTAATCTCTTGGCCTTTGATAAGCGTCTTATTTTTGTTGATTATAACTTCGGTTGTAATTTTGAAATTTATTGTTATAACCATGATTCATTGCCCCTTGGCTAGAGTTTTGATACTGGTTTGGGCTTTGGATTTGATTTTATTTTTGCAGTGGATTATTTACATCGACCATGTCGATAGAAGACATATTTCTAGGGCCTCTTTGATTGCCCAAGTTGTTATTGTTAGTTTTTCCATTGTTTGGAAAACCAACATTCTTGGCTTGATCAGTAGCACCATTCGCGGTAGTACCATGATTGTGATTCACACCCTTAGTTACTTTGTTGTTATCACCATTGTTTTTATAATTTTCATTATTTTTATTTGGGGATACCAATTTCCCATTAGGACCATAGGTCTTACGTCCACTGTCTATAGAGGCTTGGTCAATCCAAAGCGCTCCTTCCAAAAATTCCTCATAACTATGAAAAGGAAACTTTTGGACCTCTTCCTTAATCTCTCTATTGAGCGAGTGAAGGAAAAGAATAAAAAGTTCCATCTGGTCCATGTTGGGTACACTTGCAGAGGAATAGAGAGCTTGGCACAATCTTTGGATGAAATACGCAGTAGATTCATTTTGCTCCTGTCTAATATGCAAGAATTCCCTAATCCTTGTACGCAATAACTTGTTCATGTCAAATGCTTTGATGAACTCAAAGACAAGTTGTTTGAAGGAATGTATAAAAGCTTCCAGTAAACTATAATACCAATCCAATGTGATTCCTTCCAGATTATTTGGAAAGATCTTAGTCACTAGAGCATCCCAAGGAAGAAATTCCTTGATAGCAGTAGCATAGGCCTTGATATGACCATTATGGTCTCCTTCTCCATTAAATTTTGGAAGATCCGGTAATGGGCATGGAAACATGAAACCATATATGGTGAATTCAAGAGGCTCCTTTAATTACTCAGCATATGTACCCATTGTGTAAGATTCCACCATTGAAGATCCTTGATAAGGAAGTGAAGGATGAGGAGTTGGATAAGTTACACTATAAGCATTGACAGGAACGTACGGGGCCCCTTGATATGGCATGTAGGGAGCAAGAATAGTATATGCGTCCATCTGGGGATTTTTTGAATGTATATGCATGTAAGGTGGGATAGCTCCACAATATGGACTAGCGGGCGTAAAACTAGGGAACGTCGCATTGCCTGTTGTGGCGGCATTCAAGAACACACTTCCATCCATCCTTTGAGTAGGATAAGCTTGTGAAGGATGAGGACTCATCCCTAGTGTGTCTAACCCTATGAGAAAACCACCTAGATTTGAATGATCCACATAACCTCGTTGTACATGATATTGAGGTAGTTTCTCATTGGAAGGGATGTATCCTTTGTTGTCAACTAGATACCCTATGTTATGCCCTATTGTATGTGTTTGTTGTGAAGTCTAGGCACTTTCTAGTTCTCTAATCCTCCCCAATAAAGTAGAAATGAGATTTTTGAGAGAGGATGGAGTCCCTTGTTGGGGTGCTTGTGGCATAGGGTTTTGGCTGAGTAGGCTCATGATACCCTATCATGAATTGTTCAATGTTATAATTTTTGTCTTCCTCATAAGTAAGAATCTTAGGATAGGTATTCATAATCTCAGAGGTTGTGGCCTTCATTCTATCCAAATACTCATCTATCTGATGAAGAGGAGTAGTTATTCATGCAAATAGATCATCCTCTTTTGATTGCATGGTAATGTGAGGTTGTGACAAGACTCTATGGTAAGACCCTGTTCCATTTTTCATAACAACATGGTTTACATCGGGTTTACCATATTGCATGTCTAATGATAGATCAACCTCCTGCATCCTTACATAACCAATGGGGTATGAAGTGTAACTAGGGGAGTTTTTTACATTTCTTGTGTAATTATCACCCCATCTTGAAATAAAAGGGGACTGTTGTGGTTGCACATTGGTGCAATGTCTATTAGATCCAAATGGCCCAACAAACTCTCTTCTAGAAATATTTTAGAAAGTATAATATACCTACCAAAATAGGGGAAGAAATGGAGAGGTGATGTAATAGCAATGAAATAAAATGGAAACAAGAAGGAATTAATCCTTCACATCGGGTTCACCAATTTGTATGGATAAAAATGAACACGTGACCTTCAACCGCACTCGACCCCCCGAGGTCGTGCCAGAGCAGCCGATGTTGAATGTGTGTGGCTAACTATATGGAGGATCAATGACTAATATCTAGTAGTGTGATATCTTGGTAGTTGAATTAGTAAAGGGGATATTTATAGGCTATGAATGGGTAGCATAAATTCCCTATGGTTTGTTTTCCTAACTTAGATCTAAGTATTGATCTAGTTTTAAGTGTCCATGTAAATTGAATGACATTAACAATTTATGCTACTACTGAAAGGAAACTAATCTAAACAAGTCACAAAGTTGAAATATTATAATCATAAACAACAAAATTGCTTCTATTCTAAATAGTTAAAATACTTCTACACTAAAACTAAATAAGCGAGATAACCTAGTGTGGTTATTCACCTGTGCTGTGTGTATGAAAACTAAACTAACTTAAAACAAGAACTTTTCCAAATGATCTATGATGTGTAGACAACCTCCTATAGATATTCTCTCCTTCATATCCACAAGGATGGCAATAATAGGATCCGTCACAGGGGATTGCTATGAAAGATTCAAACCCTCTTGGAAACTAACTAACTACTTCTAAATGAAAAGACATTGATTTCTACTCTATTTGATATGGAATTGAAATTAGCAATTCATAATTGACAATTTGACAAAAAAATTAAAACAAATACACAACTCCAACCTAGAAGAGTAAGAACCTTAGTAAATATAGTAGTATCAATATCTATCCCCTCAGTTCTTTCCTTTCATTATCTGAGTGTTCATGTGAGTCCAAAGGATTGGGAACTGAAAAGAGCAACAAAAAGAGGATGGCACTTGAGCAATGGTAGCTTTGAAGCAATCTGGATGCAATGTAACTAGAAGAGAGATAGCACAAGACATTTGAGCTTGGCTATGCACTTCCTAGTGAGTTTATGGCAGCAAAACAATATAATATACACAAAATTCTTAGGACCTTTTCTTGAATACAAGCATGGAATATATAGGAATGGAGGCTACGAGGTTACTTCATGCACAAGGAAAAAAGGAGGAGTTCCAACCATTTAAATCTATTTGAAAATAGAAGAGGGAAGGAATGCCATGCAAACAAGACTAGTTTTAGGCAATTTAGTTCATAAACGCACCCTAAAATTTGATTTAAGTGAAGCATCATGTGTCAAAAACACGCATGAAGAGTTCTAGAAAAAGTGTTCAAGACCTGCCTCCCTACACAGGGAGGTGGTCCTAGGACCACCGCCCAAGCCTAGGACCTAGTCCTATCACTAAAGCCAAAAAATGCATTGAAATGAGTGGGAAGCTAGAAGAAAGTGTGGAAAGGCTAAGTAAGGATGTCTAGTTTACGAGTATACACTACAAAAGGTTTTTGGAGCTCGAACACCTTCTTGAAAGGATTTTGAATCATCATTTGGGACTTTTGTAACCATTTTCCGACAATGTAGCACATGCAATTTTGTGTACGTATAGTAACCAATAATTGGAGTACAGAAAACACACGAGGAAACTCCTACTTGCGTAGAAATAATAGGAAGTAGGAGAGAAAATAGGAACTCAGGAGATAGGGGCGGATGTTGGAGGTAATAAGGAGAAAAATTTTAGGAGGATGCTGAGAATAAAAATACCCTAGGCATAAGTACAAGTGCAAGCCCTTCCCATCTTGAGAATCCTAATACCTCTCTCATTAATCTTGTGCAAAAGAAGAAGAAACGATGGAAGTATATACCAAGAGAGGGTGAGGAGGATGAGTCGGATGCAAGTGTGTGCAAAGAAATAAAACCACATATCATTGAGCTAGATGCAGAATAGCCTATGGAGGAAGAGGTGAAATATGATACAAATATATTTGAGGAGTGTTAAGATGTGGGTGGATATGAAGATAAAGATAAGGGCATACCTTCTTGTGATCCTGTGAATGAAGAAACGAGCGTTGCAGGGGAAGGCCTGACTTTGAATGAAGGGGTGCACATTTCTAAAGGTAGGAACTTAGGGAGAGATAAGGGGGAGATGTATAAAACAACCATATTTGGGTATATTAATCATCCCACAAAGATCATCTGCATCAGGTTTCAAAGCACTTTAGATTCTGAGGAGATTTATGGTTGGGAGTTGTTGGACCCTTGAAGCGGCCAAATGGCACACCAGAAAGTAACTCTCTTGGAGCATACAGACTCATATTGATGATCCTGAGTTCGATGTAAAATAAGATGCATGCATTAAAATGAGAAAAGAAATCTCAATCCACACACTAGATCGTTAGGCCAAAATATTTTACTAGTGATAAGGGGAGTAATGCATTAAAAAAATGGCAGCAAAGGTAGCACACAAGAATTTAGGTAAATCATCTACACTGAGAACGTTTTTGGAGGATGATAAAATCCTAAAATAATAAGTGGAATGGCGATGTGAGGGGCAGAATAAGGATAAAGAGAAAAAAAAGAACATTCTGGATTTTTTCGCTGAGTTGGGGAAGGAGATTATTGATGTGCATCCAGATGTTGATGAACATACTGAACACACCTATCACTCATCCTTGCACTTCCTATAGGATTGTGTACACTTTTTGATCAAGAAGTAGTTGGGTTCACCAGGAGATACCACAGATATAAGTGCATAGAAAGAGAAAGATATTGCAGCACAAAAGGAAAGAGCCAATGCTAGAATAACATGACAAATAGTTGGGTATGAATCTTTGCTCTAAAAATTGAAGGATGAAAAGAATAAGGAAGACATGACACTAAATATGTATGCAGACACAAAGATAATCATTAATACAAGGACTTTAGATGAATAAAATGAGGTTCTTCCTTTGAATAATGATGAAACTCTTGGGTGTGAGGAGAGGCTAACATTATTATTAGAAAAGTGATGCGCTCACAGTAGCCTAATATCCTCAAAAAGAGAAGATAAATGAAATTGGGAAGGTTATAAGCCCGACATATGGATGTAATGAATGGGATGGTTTCTAGTTTACCAAAAATCCTTAGGGTGATACAAAATGAGGGAGAAAGTATAACCTTGGTAGAGATGGATAGAGTACTTACAGACATCCATGAAAAGACAAAGAAGACACCTAGTGACGAAAATGAGTTAGAGGCAAAAATCAAGAATGAATACCCTGAGTTACTTCTGCCTTCAGAGAAATAGAGTGTTGAGAATATTTTTGGTATATTTTCATTCATTGTGTACAGTCATTATTTTATTCCTTATTCTTTATTCTTGAGAAGACAAGGTATGATTACCCATTACCGGGGGAAGAAATGAAGCTATTGTGGGGTAATGTTGACTAGAAAAATTATTTCTTATGTGTTAGATGCACATAAATATGGGGGGGCGTAGAAATGGGGCATGTAGTTGTGCATGGAAAATCAGTGGATAAAGGGCATTGCCAAGGAGAAGTTGGAGTTTGGGACTTAGCCAGTGTGCATGTTATGGGATTAGAATAGGATTGAGTACTGAGAAAGAATTAGATAAGAATAAAAAGGCTTGTGGACGAAGTAATGGCTATTTTTAAGATCTAAGTGTCATGCGAAGCTTGGGCTAATAATGGGATTATATCTAGAGTTAATTATAGGTAATCTATTATTAGGAAAATCTTGCATGCTTCCTTATTTTCTTTTTTAGCGGTGCATGGCTATTTTTAGCATGCAATAAATTTTTAGAGTGCATGGGAAGTTAAGGGAAAGTCCCCACTACATATATATATATATGTATTTATTTACATGGTTTATGAGACATACTCGATTGTTACAGAGTTGTGTTGCTGGTATGATTCTGTGTGTATGAATTTGTGATGGATATTGTAGTGTATTTAGCTATTGTGTATTGATGGATTAATATAATGGATCCTTTTGTATGGATATTGATTATTGATTTCTATGGTACTGATTACAATCTGATCTCTGATCCTTGTTTGATTCATTATGCACTATTGTTGTGATTTGATTCTTGATATGCTTTTCCTTTAATTACTTGTTATGGATAGGAAATACTCATATGATCATACTAACACCTTGACAAAGTTTGTATAAGAAGAGGGACCTAGTACCTTTGCATGGTTCAGGTGAGTATTAAGGTCTGTCTAAGTGATGGGCCAGTACGTATAGGATTCTAAGGATTTGAGTAAGAAATACGGACTACAATTTTGGTGAACCACACTCGATCTACACGTTATTAGGATCTTCATTGCTTTATCATCATGAACTTGTATCAATTAATGTATTCTTTCTTTCCAATCCTTAATTAAGATATAGACTCCAACATCTCCTCGTTACCACTCAAATTCCTATTGATATGCATCCACATTCATTATATCACTCATGTTTCGATGCATTTTCCCAACATATAGCTTTCCCATCTAATCCTCATGTTGATCTTGGTATTTTTGAAATGGGTTCACCTTTTCATATCATGATTTGCTTTTAAAATATGGGTATTAAGCGTGCTTTAATTGATAATGGATTTTAACTCAATCTATGTGTTATGTCATTCCTCAAAAATATAGGTCTTTCTTCTTCCAATGTTATTACATCATCTCTTTCCCTTGGTACATATAATGGATTGTTTGTCCATGTGTAGGTCACATTGTTCTACCTATCACTATAGGGATAAAAAAAATCAACAGTTTCATTGTGTAGGTCACATTGTGATGGATAATCTAATTTTTCATTGACTTTCCAATTTCATATAAGTATTTACCTTGTATGCCATGGATCCATGCCATGAAAATTTTTATCCTCTACAGTACATCATTGTGTAAAATTTCTACATGAGGGTGACGAGTATAATATTCTTTGTGACTATCATCCCTACAAATATTGTGACCATGATCCAAATACTACACTCCTTATTCCAATAACTAACATTAATGATGACCTGTAACCCATAGATGAGCTACCACATTTACCACCACTTGAAGGTTCCATTTGCATGATAGATTCAATCCCAACTACATCTCTACCTCCCCCTATTACTACTATTACTATAATTATTTATCATGGGAATGTTCCTATATTGGGCATCATACCACCTTATGTACTTTTTTGTATAAAATCGACATCTACACCTCCTCCCTTTACATGTACATTTTTTATGAATGATTCTTATTGGGAGCTCATTCCATTTGATCCTACATGACATGTCACTATATCTTCACATGATGGTTTGACTCGTCTAGGATTTTCTTTTGAGGATATTTCTCATCCAACTCATGATCCTCATATCTATTATGGATTCATCACTATCACTATTGGTTATGGTCTATGTGTCTTTTGTCTCACCATATACCTTGCGAAATCCCCTCCCTCTCCTCCAATAAAATTAGGATAATATTGGCTTGCTTACATAGAGGGAATTTTAGACCCTTATCGCACCGATATATCATTCCCAATGCCATTTGGTCATATTTTCATTTGCAATGATTCTATCCTTTCTTATTCACCTAATATGACTCGGTGGTATGTACTTGGTTTTCCATTACCTACTTTCACTGATGAGGAATATGATATGGGCATGCACAACTTACGCTTAGATTGTGCTTTATGCAACCAACCTAACACTATAGCTTATCAGGTCTCATATTCCTCACCATACGATTTTGACAATGAAAATGATGACCATTTAGAAGAATTCACTTGATCACATTTACTATTACACACTTGGTGGGCATTGCACTTATCCCCCCTAAACCTTCTTCACCTTATCAACTACCATACATCTTACACACATCACATCTACTCTTTTACATTCATCCTGCATATTTGCATACATTTGCATCGTAACTACCCTATGATGCACTCTTTGATATAGTTCACACTTGATTGTTAAGGTCATATTATACACATGAACCTCACAGCTTGCACATTAGACATTACTACATCTTGCACGCTAGAAACTACATTATACATCATTCTACTTCTCATACATATTCATCACTACACTACTATACATTTTACATTGTCTTCATCTTTGACATCATACACGCTTTGCACCTTCACACTTACACAATCTCCAAATAATGCATTATTTATTACACATTCCACACTACACATTCTCACACACTTGACACCTTTATATCACATCCTTCATATCACTTGACCACACTACACATTTTACACCTAGGCACATTTATAACCACATCCTTTTAGAATTTCTTAGTCACACTACACATTATACATGTACGACATCTCCCTCTTGTATCTTATATCACACACTTTGTGCATTACTCACTATACACATGACATGTTGTTATCACCACATCTACTAAACACATCACACATTTTACTCATCCACTTATATGTGTTGCACTCACTACCTGATGACACACTTTAGTCCCTCAGTCCATACTTGACTGTTAAGGGTTTACCAATCAGATGGAAGTCATCACACCCAAACATTTGATAAACCAATATTTTTATAATATTATGTGACATCTTTAGCCACTACCTTCATGACACATGTCTTGATATACACTCTTAGGATAAATCATCACCCCTTTCGACCATCCTACTCATACATTTTGTGATATATGATTATAGGCTAAATCATCAACTCTTTCTAAAACCTTATCCATACATATCATGATATATGTGTTATGCTACATCATCATATTTTTGGGAAATCTTCCTCACATGCTTAGTGATATACACTTTAGGATAAATTATTACACATTATACTACCCTGTCACTTTTACTTTGTCACATTCAGTCCTACACATCACATGACAACTTACAATCGTCATATTTCTTTTACACACATATGAAACCATTTCCCAATGGTGCAATCTTGTTTACGGTTAATTCTTGACTACTAAAGGGTCATAAATAAATGAACCTCATTTCATACATACATATCCACTCAGGGGGCACACTGCCCCTATTATTCATACTGCATTACTTTCCATATCATCCACAACATACTACATATCTTGGTTTCATTTAGGCTTTCTCAAATTTACTCGTTGCATGCATATCTTATTTCACATGATAGATAGATATATTGTATGTCATTATCTTTATCATACACACATACACATTCAATTTCCTTTCTAGTTATGATCAAAAACTATATAGATCTCTTACATGTAGCATAGATTCTTGGCACAATACTTATTACCAGTCCCATAGCTATTCCTGGGGGTATACACTTTCATACATTACAGGTGATATTGTTTCATTTTTTTCATAGTACACTAGTTTATCAAATTACACGCGCTTTGACATACTTCTCATCTTTATAGCATTCTAACAGGTACTTCATGTGCAGAATTTGTTATGGATTACTATTTACGTCCATGGTTATCTATTATAGTGTTTTCCATCACTTGTCATTGTATGATCCTATTTGCGGGCTTTGCAATTATCTTGTGTGCACACTTGTCTTTTTGTCTCCACTACAACCTTGTTTGTCTTGCGAAATCATGATTTATGTCCCATTTTTGCAACCCCATTTTCATAGTCCACATTGTCTTTCACTTGCATCTTAGCTTATACATTGTCTTCTTAGATTACATTTCATCTTTTACATGAGTGTTTGTCCTTTCTTATACTAACACTTATTTTCCTAGCCATTTGTTTGTGTGTGCCTTGGTTTTTACCAAAAACATTCCCTTTACCCTACAAGGCATAGTTTTAGCAAATAAGTTGGTTCTATTTTTGGTCGTACACTCCTTCAGTGATATCGCATACACCCCAAATGAGGGGGGCATCATATGGGTGAATGAATCACCACATAAAAAATTATACACAACACAGTACTGGTAAAACACATTTTCAGTTGCGGACGGGACTCACTATTAGACTTGGGTCCTTAGTACATAGCAGCATTCCTTGAGTTCCAGTACCAGAGGAAATTACATAGTTATTTGACATGTTAGAGAGGAATTTTACATGGTAGAGAGTCCTTTATCACTGGGCATTTACACTGTGAATTTTACAGGGTAGAGAGCCCTTAGCATGTACACACCAAATACAGTGGTGTTTGACATAGCGGGAAACATTTAAAGGTTAGTAGATAACAACAAATAGTTCTCCTTACACTTCTTCTATTACATTGGAATGAGATCACCTGTAAAAGTCATGCGTCGACATCATTTACATGATCCTTTATACACCCTTTTTCTCATCACGAACCAAGTGCGTATGTTCCTTTTTCATTTTTTCACACTTTACATACTTTCCTTATAGACTTTTTACATATTTTGACTATACACATGCGTATTTAACTACTTGTTGGATTCTCTTTTATAGGTAAATCCATATGGGAAGTGTTATCCAATTTTTCCCCTGAGGAAAAATTAAACAAACATGACCTTGCACACAGAGAAATTGAAGGGACCATGTGGCCATGGGAGCTCAGATTTTGATTCTGAAAGTCAGGTTGCAGGTGGGATCAGAAATAGAAATGAAAGGTTGACAAAAGAATGGAAAAGAGCCAACTTCGCCAAGGGAATGTCAAAAGAGATTGACGCTTGAGCAAGAAAATATTTAGATCAACTCGATCGATCTCAAAAGAAATTTCAGTTGAGCGTAGACCACTAATTCACTTAATGAGTCTAGCAATAGAATGGAGGCCCAAGCATGAAGTTTTTGGACTTTGAGCATTTGACATTTTGTAGACAGGGTAGGCAGAAAGTGAAAAAATGTGAGAAAAGTCCCCCGAATACCTAAAAATCTGAAGTCCGAAAGGATCGGGGGTTTTTAGGGTCAATTCCCCTTTCGGGATCAATGGTGTCGTGAAAATAGAATGGCGTAGTCTAAAATCCAAAGTTTGAATTTTTGGATTTTGGAGGTTCAGGGTCTTCATGGAAAAAAAATGCAAAAAAATTGAGCCAAATCCCAAAATTTTGAAATGCCAAAGTTTGAAAAGGTTCGACACTTTTGGGGATACTTTTGACTTTGGGGTCAACGCAGTGGGAATTTTTGGACTTTCAGAGGTCCAAGTTTCAGAGGTTCAGGTTTTGGTGTTTCAGAAATCTCAAGCTAACTTAAAGGATGAATAGTAACCTGATGTCCAAAAGGCACGGGTTCTAAAACCCGAAGTCTGAATTTCAATCTTTGGAGTTTCAGAGCTTCAGGTTTCAAAGTTTGCTAACTCTCAAGATGATTTAATAGTACACAGTACTAGTGACTTCCGAAGCATCAATGTTTGAAGTCCCAAATTCTAAAAGTCCAAATTTTAAGATTTTGGAGGTTGCAAGGCATTTTGGAGTCCGAAGAAGCAGAGTCAACCACTCACCATTAATACAATATGATAACCCAATATTAAGATGGTCATAACTTTTGACTGGGATCTCGGATTTGCATAAGAAATGACTTTTTGGAAATCTTTCAATATCCTCTATATTGGTGCTCATTTGAATCTCGCCCTATTTTTTCAAAATTTCTCTATCCACATGGCTTGATTTATTTTTTGTCTCCCTATATAGATGTGTGAAACTATTTTCCTTCACAAGGGTGTCGTTTGTCATTCTTTTCCTTTAGTTGTGGATCATGTTAAGCCAGGTATTGTTTACCATTTCTCTGTTCATGAGAAAGAATTTGTAATTTGGGTGTGAATTCAGGGTTTCCCCTTCCTTCTATTTTTCCACAGTCATGTTTTCCCTATCAATTTTTATCCCAACATTCATGCAAATGTTGTCCTTTCTGATTGGGTGCGGCGCGGTGGGTATTTTTGGTGAAACTTGTCACTTTTGTCACATTTGTAAAAAATGCCAAATTGGTCCCACGGCCCCGATAGTTTCTGATTGGCTATTCAAAAAATATGAAGTTGCAGGGAAAAATTCTTACTTTGACCCCGAAGATGGACACGTGGCCATTTTTCAAGACAAATGTGGACAAGTGGATCGTCGGAGCATTTTGAAGATTTTTGGCTTTTTGTTAAAAGGAGCAAAGTTATAAATTGATCTACAACTCTACGGGAGACAGATTAATGTCACATGTTTGAGTCAGCATTTGAAAAGTCAAAGTGGGTAGGTTGGTCAATGGAGAAATTTGCATTTTTTAAGCTCTGTTTTCAAATGAAGTAAAGGTATAAAAGTGAGTTGCGACTCTGTTGGGGCCCACATCAAAAGTTGGAAGCAAAGAAGTGGGTCACTAGAGAATTTTTGAAGTTTTTTGGCCCGCTTCAACTCAAATATTTTCCACATGGAGGGCCTACACTCATTTGAGGTTTCACCTCTCGGTTTGACCTTTGGATTTGTGTCAGACGAGACACAAGGATTTTTTCGCTCGCTCTGCCCATGCTTAGAATTTTCAACGGCTCGTGTGGCTTTGTTCAGACCATGGACACATGGAGGGCCTACGATCATTTGAGGATTTTCCTTTGGGACTTACCTTTACAGTTGCACCAAGGAGACATGTGGAGGATTCTGTTGGCTCCTCTCTATACTTATACTTCTCAAGCAACTTTCTAAGGCCTGGGACACGTGGAGGGCCCGCGCCTATTTGGGGACCTACCCCTGAACTTTACTTTTGAAAGAGAACCAAAGGGACACGTGGAGGTTTCCGCTTGGATACTCCCATACTTAGAATTTTTTCAAGTGTCTAGTGTAACTTTGTTAGACCTTAGACACATGGAAGGCCCACGCTTGTTTGAGAGTCCTTTTGAGCTTCATACCAAAAAGCATTGATGGGACACGTGGAAGATTCTGCTGGCCCTACCCATACTTAGAATTTTTAATGTCCAAGGAGAATTTTTTAGACCCTAGGCACATGGCACCTTCCACTTGTCCTTAAACTCTTTCAACAACTTTGTTGAGCTAAGACAAGTGGTGAGCCCACGCTTGTTTAGGGTCTCTGCTTTTGAGCACCATATCAAAAGTGTGCCGAAAAGACATGTGGAGGCTTCCGTTGGCTCCTCTTTATACTGAGACTTTTTCAAAGGCTAAGGAAATGTTCTTGGGCCCAGGGAACATGGAGAGCCTACGCTCATTTGAGGTCCCACCTCTAAACTTCATCTTTGAAATTGCACTGAACAGACACATGGAAGCTTCTATTGGACCTTCCCATACTCTTAATTTTTCAGCAATCGGTGCAACTCTCTATGGTTCTGAACACTTGGAGGGCCTGCGCTCATTTGGGAACCTACCTCTAGACTTCACCTTTGTAGTTGTGCCAAGGAGACATGTGGAGGTTTCCGTTGGCTCCTCTTTGCACCTGGCCGACTCAGAATCGCAACACAGATATGTGGAATAATCCATGCTAAGACATGCATTTATAAGAGGCACGAATGTGGGTATCCATGCGAGGGCACTCATTTCTCAAGGTGTATTCTCGAAGGTGAAAAGGATTGCTTGTCAGATCCAGCCATATGGAGCCACCTAAAAATGATTAAAAAGGGGATTTCCTACACGACAGAGTAAAATAATTATTTAGAATGATTGTCAAAAAATTATTATATGGCATCCCAGTCATAGTTGAGGGTCTGAGAAATGTGATCAGTTCATGATGCTTCCACCTGGAAGCTTTGGCTGTAAATTTGTTAAACATCACTTTCTATGGGACAAACTTGTAACAAGCAAATAGGATTCCTTGAATATTCTTTGTTTTGGGGGAGAAATTTGGGATGAGTGACCAAGTGAAATGTATAAATGCAATGAGAATACTCTTTCAAAATGGTCAGAGGTTAACTTTTCTAAGAAATTTGGAGAGAAACCATTTTCCCTAGAGACCGTCCGAGAGACCAGTTCATTTTCCTGTGTCTTTGGATTCAATTGCGTCAAGGTGGTTGCAAGTGTACAGCCATTGACAGGCATCTAAGATTGTTTAAGAAATCTTTCCCATGCTGATGAATCTGATGAACTTTGAATGACTCTGTGTTGATCATGTGCATTATTGTGTCTGTTTTTATTTTAGAATGTTTTCAAATCAGTTTTTCTTGTTCCTATTGCAATCTTATGTTAAAATCTCTCTGAGTCACACAAGATCTTGTCCGTGTGTTAGTATTGTGGCATTTGCAATTTCATTATGAGAAGAGCCTTCATCTGGTAATGAAATAAACAATTTAAAATCACTTTATTCTCACTATGTTGATAAAGATTATTTGTAAGCCTATGAGTGTATCTTAGGTGTGATGAACCAGGGATTTCTAGCATTTAAATGAGTCTTTAGCATGAGCCTTTGTGTTGAATTCTTGAAGAGTGTTTGAAACCATGCATCTCTAGGCCTCCAATGATGCACACCTTCTGGTTGAAGGAATATCTTGGCAATGTCCTGAAGCATTATGTCTGTGAGTTTTCCAATTTCTGTAAAGGCTCTCAAAGATCTAGTACAATCCGCTCTATCTTGCTTAACTTCCCACCAATAAATTTCTCAAATGACAAATCCTACATGAACCACCCTTGTTTGTACCATGTACCCACAAATGAACAAATTCCATTGCCAAAGTATGTAGGGACAATCAGGAATCATTTCTTGTCTTTAGTAACCTAAACCTTTGTCCAATGAAACATCTCCACTCTCTAGTGTGACAACTCGTGAGAGTTAGATTGTATTGTATTGATCATATTTCCTCAAGGTTCTCATTAACATTGTGCAGAGAACGGTCTCTCTGATGTCCTTCACTGACACGGGTTACAAAATGGGTCCTCTCACCCTGGTTGAAGGCACAACCTAATGTAGTGGGGGTAGATCAAACCCTCAGTGAGGTGTTATCCACTTCTCCAACACTTGAGTGACAAAGAGCCAGACGAATCTCATCTCCGGCTATAAAATGACTCATATCATGGTCTGTCTATCTCTAAGCATCCTTCCAGTTTTTTGATGCTACTCGGCACCCCACATGGGAAAATCAATTTGGATACCAACACTGAATTGGTGCCATTTCTAGGGATTATTTGAACTTCAAGACCTATTTGTGTGGCAACAACACCGAATTGGCACTGTTTTCGGGGATTAATTTGCATTTTCGGAGATTATTTGAACTCCGAGACCCAGTTTGTGTGGCAAAAACACCAATTGGTGTCATTGTCGGGGACTATTTTTACAAATGTGTACACATATCGACCCTGGTAATGTTTCTTACATGATTCAAGTATAGATACATTGTTTAAATGTCATCATCCTTTGTTGAGATATGTAAGATTTGTGCAAGATTACATGTGCATTGTGCAGTATTTCCAATTTCTAGTGGTTATTGCACTAAATTTGCATCAATAGTGATAAATTTTGGTAAAGGAAGGTCATATCTGGTAAGCTTTGTAGAAATTAAGCATTGATAAACACTTGGTAAGTTACTAATAGTGCATCTGCACAACTAAGGTGAAAATCCTTAGTGGCGACTCCATGTTGATTTGAAATTTTAATGATTACTAGTGCCTTAACCTATTTCAAGTGAGATCTTGCTATTAATCTGTGCAAAATCTAGAAGGAAGAAGATCTATCTTCACTAGGGACCCTACTAGAAAGTTATTTCCAGAACTGGGAAAAGCAAATTCAGAAAGGAAACCAAGTCTGGAAAGTTGTTGGAGATCAAGAATCAAAAAATAGAGATATCAGTTCCTAAAGGGTGATCAATCTGTGGTTGAAGATTACCATACGTCTTCAAGTGATTTTGAATTAGGTAATCTTTATATAAATTTGAGTTCTCCAACTAGAGAGGGGCCATCATTTGTATCTGAAAAGTGTGCCTCTCTATTTTCCCCTGTTTCTTCCAAGGTTGATAAGGTTTTCCAAGAAGCTGAGTCATTAGAGAATATCTTATTTTAAAAGCTATATTCATGTGCTCCAAAGACCCCTCATTCCCTATCATTCTTGTTTCTCCTGTAAATTCACCGCCTCAAGGAAATATGGCCCAACCTCCACCTAGACCTCCTTTTGTTGTCAACACTTTTGGACCTATAGATTTTAGAGGTATGGATGGATATCCTAATATAGTGCCACAAGATGTCAGAAATAGGTTGTCAAAATTTCAAGGAAATAATGCCATCACTGGTGACCAGCATTTAAAAATCTTTGTCAACATGATGGAAGATTTTGAAATTGAGTTTGAAGACGTGTATGTAAAACTATTTATTCATACTCTTGAGGAGGATGCACATGACTGGTACAAGGCTTTACCAGATAATTCAATAGATTCATGGACTGAGATGAAAAGTGCCTTTAGATTGCAATATGGGGATAAGACTAGATCCCAGATTCCTTTTATCTGAATTTGAAAATATAAAGAAAAATCCAAATGAATCTGTCCATGATTTCAATACTTACTTCAATAAGACCTTGAATAGGCTACCTGTAATCCTGAGGCCAAGAAATGTTTCCTGTTTGATAAAATATTTTGATGCTTTTGATAAAAAGGTTACTTATTACTTGAGAGATAAGAACCCAAGAACATTGAGGCATGCTTTCACCATGGCCTTACAAATAGACAATAACATCAAAGTAGTTGGAAAGCCTCCTAAGAGAGAAGGTGTTAAGTTGATCAATCCTGAAAAGCCTCAATCAAGAAAAGTTGTGGACCCGGAAGAGGTTGTAAAAAAATTTGGTTGGAGTAGTTAAAGAAATATCCTATAAACTAGCCAGAGTAGAAAAAGGGATAGGACAAAGTTCCCAGGGTCAGCACAAGCCACACAGTTAGGAGAGATCTGGAAATCATCCCAGAGGTGATCACAGACCAGATGATAGAGGGAAAGGGATATTGGGATCAGGAAATAAACAGCCTCAACCCAGGGAGAATAGATTGGTTCCTGATCCTTTGACTGTCAGGGTTGATGTTGTGGAGGAGGCCAATGTTACTGAGTGGTGTGATAGGTGTTTCTTACCACACTCCCCATGTGATGTAGATCAGGAAGTTGAGGAATCTGATGATGATGAGACATATAATGATGTGTGCATGATGGAGATGCCCTACAAACTCATGGTAGGGGGAAACCTCAAATGAATTGATAAGTGTTAGAACGGATCAATATTTATGGGATTATGTCCATTGGGTATTGCCTCTTCCTCCCATTAATACTTTTGAAATTGATATGGTACAAGCATTTGATCTTCCCAATAATGATTTTGAATACTTAAGGGATTTGATGATTAAAAAGTATGATGGAGGGATCCGTTCTAAAGAAGAAAGGAAACTGTTAATGAATGCAGTAGTTTCTTAGGAGAAAGACTATAACACCAAAAGTAATGTTTTCAAAGGGGGGGGCCACAAAACAAGCCAAAAGTTCTAGTTCATACCAATATCCTAGAGGAAAACCCTAAGAAAGATACATCTGACAAAGGCCTAACTACACCAGATAAGACCTGTACTCCTGCCCATGCCCAGACTCTAAAATCTCCTATACTATCAGATGAAACTTTGAATCTCCCTCTTAACACTACCCTACCCAAATATTTTCCTTGTGACATAGCCCAAATATTGAGTCAAATCAAGGTCATTGTTCTCATTGTTGAATTACTTAGGATCCCTGAGCATAGGAAAAGGGCATTCAAATATTTGGGATTTCAAGAAGAAAAGATACTCAGGGTAAAAGTGTTAATAATATAGAGGTTCCTCCCATTATTGCAGAATCAGAAATACCACAAGCATTGAAGGAACTAGGTGAATCATCTGAGGTATATTTGGGAACTTCTATGGTTGAATCTCAGCTTAATGTGGATCCATTTTTTACCGCTTTGATTATTAAAGATAGGATGGTACATAACTGCATGTTTGATTCAGGAGCCTCATGTAATGTAATACCTCTTGAGGTCATGAATGAGTTAAAAATCAAGGTAATAAAAACTTTTGGGAAATACGTTGTTATGGATTCAAGAGAAGTGCCAGTAGTTGGGCATGTCAACAGATTAGTAGTGCAACTAGCAGCTTTTCCAAAAAAGTTCTTAACCATGAATGTGGTTATTGTGGACTGTCCTGCCAAATGGGGGATGTTATTATAGAGAAAGTGGGCAGCTAGTGTGGGTGGAAGTGTGCAAATGGATATGTATTATGCAACCATACCAATTGAGGGTAACCTTGTGAAGTTGTACGATGAAAAGAAAATGTTATATCTCATTAAGGACCCTAACATTGCTTCTTATGAAGTATTGTATGTAGATGTTGATGTTGATAATTTTGTGTGATGTGCTAATTTTAAGGAGCATAAAATTTATGAGTGCAAATATCCTGAGCAGATTGGTTCTCCCTGGACTTTGATTTTTGATGGGGTTTGTCCTAGAGCTGCTAAAAGAAAAAAATATAAACCTCGAAAAATATGACAAGGTAGCAACTTGGATAGAGATGGAAAAAAAGCATATATCCAATTGTTAAAAAGGTATCAATACCTCTTGGCTTGGTCATACTCATAATTGTAGGCTCTTGAAACATATCCTTAACTAATTTCTCAGAATCAGGGCATGCATCATTTTATAGTGTATAGTCTTTTGTTTTTGTTTTTTTTTCTCCTTTTTCTGTTTTGGTTTCTCCTCGTCCCTGGTGACCAGTTTTTGTTGGTTTCTCGGTTCGTTCTTCGGGAATTAGTCGTTATTTTTGTAATTTTCAAGCTTGTACTTGACTTCATTTCCTAATGGAATTTTTGGCACATGGTCTATTGTTCTTGTGGCACTTGTAGGGAGTTCCCATCCTACAGTCAGAGCCGATGTTGGTGCTCATTTTAATCTCACCCTGTTTATTCAAAATTTCTCTGCCCGCGTGGTTTGATGTATTTTTTGTCTCCCTATATGGATGTGTGAAAATATTTTCCTTCACCAGGGGTGTCATTTTGCATACTTTTCCTTTGATCGTGGATCACATTGAGCCAAGTATTGTTTATCGTTTCTATGTCCATGACAAAGAATTTGTAATTTGGGTGTGAATTCAGGGTTTCCCCTTCCTTCTATTTTTCCAAAGTCATGTTTTCCCTATGAATGATTGTCCCAACATCCATGGAAACATAGTCCTTAAACCCTCTGATTGGGTGTGATCGAGCGGGTCTTTTTGGTGAAACTTGTCACTTTTGTCACATTTGTAAAAAATGCCAAATTGGTCCCACGGCCATGATAGTTTCTGATTGGCTATTCAACAAATATGAAGTGGCAGGGAAAAATTCTTACTTTGACCCCAAAGATGGACACGTGGCTGTTTTTCAAGATAAATATGGACAGGCGGATCGTCAAATAATTTTGAATATTTTTTCCTTTTTGTGAAAAGTACCAAAGTTATAAAGTGATCTACAACTCCGCAGGAGATAGATTAGCGTCACATGTTTGAGTCAACGTTTGCAAATTCAAATCAGGGAGGTGGATCGGTGGAGCACTTTGGAGATTTTAAGCTCTATTTTCAAATGAAGTAAAGGTATAAAATTGAGTTCTGACTTTGTTGGGGCCCACATTAAAAGTTGGAAGTGGAGAGGTGGGTCGCCAAAGTTTTTTTGAAGTTGTTTGGCCCGCTTCAACTCAAATATTTTCCATGTGGAGGGTCTACACTCATTTGAGTTTACACCCCTCGATTTCACCTTCGGAGTTTTACTAGGGAGTTAAGTTGAGGTTTTCACTGGCTCTGCCAACACTCCAAAATTTCAACGATCGGTACGGCATTGTCAGACGATTGACACGTGGAGGGCTTGTGCTCATTTTAGGTTCCACCTTTGGGTCTTACCTTTACAGTTGCATGAAGGATACATGTGGAGGCTTCCACTGGCTCCTCTCTATACTTAAACTTCTCAAGAAAATTTCTAATTCCTGGGACATGTGGAGGGACCCTGCGCCTATTTGGGGACCTACCCTTGAACTTTACTTTTGAAAGAGTGTCAAACAAACACATGGAGGTTTCCACTGGATCTTCACATACTTAGACTTATTTCAAGTTTCTGGTACAACTTTTTTGGACCCTAGACACGTGGAAGGCCCGCCCTTGTTTGAGAGTCCTTATTTTGAGCTTCATACCAAAAAATGTTGATGGGACATGTGGAAGATTCTGATGGCCCTACCCATACTTAGAATTTTCAACAGCTGAGAAGACTTTCTCGTACCCTAGGCACGTGGCACATTCCGCTGGTCGTTAAACTCTTTCAACAAATTTTTTCAGCTAAGACACATGGTGAGCCCGCACTTGTTTAGGGTCTACACTTTTGAGCACCATATCAAAAGTGTGCCAAAGAGACACATGGAGGATTCCGCTGGCTCCTCTTTATACTAAGACTTTTTCAAAGGCTGTAAGGAAATTTTCTTCGGCCAAGGCCCTGTGGACATGCAAAATCTCATTTGAGGTCAAAACGGGCCTCTAGAGTTTCAAAATTCCCACCGAACTGCATCTAATTAGACACATGGACCACGTTTCCACTATACCTGCTGAGATACTCTGAATTTTCAGCAACTGGGGAAACTCGACACCTGTCAAACCATAAAATGCAGGGAAATCAACATCATTGTACGCCTGGAAATGAATCTTTCTTTAAGGATCCCTGAGAATTTGGAAATGGGCATATAAGGCCCAATATGTGAGATTTAAGGACGAACATGGAGTACTCATCTTTCAAACAGTCATACATAATGAAGAAAGACTTCCTCGCATATCCATTCAGGGAAAAAGAAAATACGATAGAGCCCGCAGATTGAAGGAATTTCAAGGACAAACGGGGTGAGATGAAATTTGAGCACTTCAACAGTTGAATCTCAGCTTAATGTGGTTCCATTTTTTACCACTTTTTTTATTAAAGATAGGTTGTTACATAACTGAATGTTTTATTCAGGAGCCTCATGTTAATATAATGCCTCTTGAGGTAATGAATGAGTTAGATATCAAGGTAACAACAACTTTTGGGAAATATGTACTGCTATGGATTGAAGAGAAGTGCCAGTATTTGGGCATGTCAAGGGATTAGTAGTACAACTAGCAGCTTTTGTAGGAAATTTCTTAACCATGAATGTGGTTATTGTGAAATTTCGTGCCAAATGGAGGATGTTATTATCTATAATGTGGGCATCTAGTGTGGGTGGAAGTGTGCAAATGGATATGTCTTATGCAACCATACCAATTGAGGGTAACCTTGTGAAGTTGTACGGTTAAAAGAAAATGTTATATCTCATTGAGGACCCTAACAATGCTTCTTATGAAGTATTGTATACAGACATCAATGTCGACAAATTTGTGGGTTATGCTGATTTTAAGGAGAATAAAATTGATGAGTGCAAGTATCCCGAGAAGATTGGTTCTCCCTAGAATTTGATGTTTGATGGGGTTTATTCCTAGATCTAGCTAAAGGCACAAAAGTATAAACCTCAGAAAATATGGCATGGTAGTAACCTGGATGGAAAAGGAAAATAAGAATATATCCAATTGTTAAAAAGTTATCAAGACCTCTTGGCTTGGTCATACTTAGAATGGTAGGCACTTGAAACATCTCCTTAGACTGATTTCTCATAATCATGGCATGCATCATTGTATAGTGTACAGTATTTTGATTTTGTTTCTGTTTCTCATGTTTTTTTCTATTTCGGTTTTTCCTGGTCCTTGGTGACAAGTTTTTGTTGGTTTCTTGGTTCATTCTTGAGGGAATTGGTTGTTGTTTTTCTACTCTACAAGCTTATTCTTGACTCCATTGCCCAATGGATTTTTTGGCACATGGTTTCTTGTTCTTGTGGCACTCGCAGGGAGTGCCCATCCTCGAGTCAGAGCTGATGTTGGTTCTCAATTTAATCTTTCCCTGTTTGTTCAAAAATTCTCAGTCCTCATGGTTTGAATGTATTTTTTGTCTTCTGTGTATGGATGATGTGAAACTCTTTTCCTTCACTAGGATGTCATGTTTGTCAGTCATTTCCTTTGGTTGTGAATCATGTTGAGCCAAGTATTGTTTATCGTTTCTATGTCCATGACAAAGAATTTGTAATTTGGGCATGAATTTAAGGTTTCCCCTTCCTTCTATTTTTCCAAAGTCATGTTTTCCCTGTCAATGTTTGTCCCAACATCCGTGGAAACATGGTCCTTTCTGATTGGGTGCGGTTGGACGGGTCTTTTTGGTGAAACTTGTCACTTTTGTCACATTTGTAAAAAATGCCAAATTGGTCCCACGGCCATGATAGTTTCTGATTGGCTATTCAATAAATATGAAGTGGTAGGGAAAAATTCTTACTTTGACCCCAAAGATGGACACTGTGGCTGTTTTTCAAGATAAAGGTGGACAGGCGGATCGTCGGAGAATTTTGAATATTTTTGCCTTTTTGTGAAAAGGACCAAAGTTATAAATTGATCTGCAACTCCGCAGGAGACAGATTAACGTCACATGTTTGAGTCAAACATTTGCAAAGTCAAAGCAGGGAGGTGGGTCGGCGGAGCACTTTGGAGTTTTTAAGCTCTATTTTCAAATGAAGTAAAGGTATAAAAGTGAGTTGTGACTCTGTTGGGTCCCACATCAAAAAGTTGGAAGTAGAGAGGTGGGTCGACCGGAGTTTTTTTTGAATTTTTTTGTCCCGCTTCAACTCAAATATTTTCCATGTGCGGGGTCTATGCTCATTTTAGGTTTCACCCTCAGTTTCACCTTCGAAGTTAAACTAGGGAGATAAGTGGTGGTTTTCACTGGCTCTGCCAACACTCAGAAATTTCAACGATCGGTACGGCATTGTCAGACCATTGACACATGGAGGGCTTGTGCTCATTTTAGGTTCCACCTTTGGGTCTTACCTTTACAGTTGCATGAAGGATACATGTGGAGGCTTCCGCTGGCTCCTCTCTATACTTAGACTTCTCAAGTAACTTTCTAATTCCTGGGACACGTGGAGGGTCCATGCCTATTTGGGGACCTGCCCTTAAAATTTACTTTTGAAAGAGTGTCAAAAAAACACATGGAGGTTTCCACTGGATCTTCACATACTTAGACTTATTTCAAGTGTCTGGTGCAACTTTTTCGGACCCTAGACACGTGGAAGGCCCGCCCTTGTTTGAGAGTCCTTATTTTGAGCTTCATATGAAAAAGTGTTGATGGGACATGTGGAAGATTCTGATGGCCCTACCCATACTTAGAATTTTTAATAGTTGAGGAGACTTTCTTGGCCCCTAGGCACATGGCACATTCCGCTGGTCATTAAACTCTTTCAAAAAAAATTCTGGGGTAAGACACATGGTGAGCCCGCGCTTGTTTAGTGTCTACACTTTTGAGCACCATATCAAAAGTGCGCCAAAGAGACACATGGAGGCTTCCGCTGGCTCCTCTTTATACTAAGAATTTTTCAAAGGCTGGAAGACAATTTTCTTAGGCCTAGGGCACGTGGAGAGCCTACGCTCGTTTGAGGTCTAGCCTCTAGACTCCATCTTTGAAATTGATCTAAATAGACACATGGAAGCTTCCACTGGACCTTCTAATACTCTGAATTTTCAGTAACCAGTGCAACTCTCTAGGGTTCTGAACACGTGGAGGGAGTACGCTTATTTGGGAACCTACCTCTGTACTTCACCTTTGTAGTTGTGCTAAGGAGACACATGGAGGTTTCTGTTGGCTCCTCTTTGCACCTGGCCGACTCAAAATCATAGCGCAGAGATGTGGAATAATCCATGTGAGGACACTCATTTCTGAGAGGTACAAATGTGGGTATCCATGTGAGGGCACTCATTTCTTAAGGTGTATTCTCAAGGGTGAAAAGGAATGCTTTTCAGATCCAGCCATATGGAGCCACCTGAAAATGATTAAAAAGGGGATTTCCTACACGACAGAGTAAAATAATGATTTAAAAGGACTGTCAAAAAATTATGATATGGCATCCTAGTCATAGTTGAGGGTCTGAGAAACATGATCAGTTCATGATTTGTCCACCTGGCAACTTTGGGTGTAAATTTGTTAAACATCACTTTCTGGGAAAAAATTGTTACAAGCAAAGGATTCCTTGAATATTCTTCTTTTTTGGGGGAAAATTTGGGATGAGTGAGAAATTGAAATGTATAAATGCAATTACAATACTCCTGGAAAATTTTAAAGCTTAACTTTTTTGAGAAAGTCAGAGAGACACCACTTTCCTGAGAGACCAGTTCATTTTCCTGTGTCTTTGGATTCAATCACGTCAAGGTGGTTGTAAGTGTAAAGCCATTAACAGGATCTGAGATTGTTTAAGAATATTTCCCCTGTTGATGAATCTGATAAAATTTGAATGACTCTATGTTGATCATGTGCATTATTGTGTCTGTTTTTGTTTCATAATGTTTTCAAATCATTTTTCTTGTTCCTATTGCAATCTTATGTTAAAATCTCCCTGAGTCACACAAGATCTCATCTATGTGTTAGTATTGTGGCATTAAACAATTTAAAATTAGTTTATTCTCACTATGTTGATAAATATTATTTGTAAGCATATGAGTGTATCTTAGGCATGATGAACCAGGGATTTATAGGCTTTAATTGAGTCTTTAGCATGAGCCTTTGTGTTGAATTCTCAAAGAATGTTTGAAACCATGCATCTTTGCGCCTCCACTAATGCATACATTTTGGTCACATGAATATTTTGGCAATGCTGAAGCATTCTGTTTGTGAGTTTTCTAATATCTGTAAAGGATCTAAAAGATATGGTACAATCCACTCTATCTTGCTTAACCTCCAACCAATAAACTTCTCAAATGACGAATCCTACACAAACCACTCTTGTTTGTACTGTGTACCCACAAATGAATAAATTCCATTTCCAAAGTATGCAGGGACAATCAAGACTCATTTATTGTCTTTATTAACCCGAACCTTTGTCTAGGAAACATCTCCACTCTCTAGTGTGACAACTCGTGAGAGTTAGATTGTGATGTATTGATCATATTTCCTCAAGGTTCTCATTAACATTGTACAGAGAAGGGTCTCTCAATGTCCTTCACCAACACAGGTTACAGAATGGATCCTCTCACCCTGGTTGAATGAAAATCCTAAATTAGTGGGGGTAGATCAAACCCTCAATGAGGTGTTATCCACTTCTCCAATGCCTGAGTGACAAAGAGCCAGACGAATATCATTCTCGGCTACAAAATGATGCATATCATGGTCCGTCTATCTCTAAGCATCATGCCAATTTTGTGATGTTTCTCTGCCCCCACAGGAGAATCAATTTGGATACCAACACTCTACACAAATGAAGAAAGTTTATCTTAATTTAAGTCAAACTAAGTTCATTAAAATGAAGAAATACAGTCCGCTATGTCACAGGAATGTTCCACATTTCTCACCTACCACATCGATGAAGGTATGGGCTTCCTTTCTCTCCAAACAAGGCATAATACATAGAGGCATGGGTTTTATAGTGGCACCCATCATTGTTGAAGGTGAAATAAATGCATTTTAGGGTGGTTGAAGAAATATTTTGAGTTTCTTCCCTCTCTCCCTTATTTCATTCTTCATATATATTATAAGGAGGGTCATTGTTCTAATGTTGGATAATTTTTCTTTACGCCCTCCCTTCTTCTCCTGTTTGTAAGTGAATTTATGGAGTTTCAAACCTCCCATTCAAGTTGTAACACAAGTTTGTGTCTCTTGGACATTGTAATGCCCTGTATCAAATTTTTGGAGCAATAATATAAGTCCGTGGATGAATCAACCCTCTCTTTAGTTCATTTCTTTCATCTAATCTCTCATTGTAATCTTGTTTATTTTTACATGGTTATTGTATTACATGTTTAATGATTTTTTTTTAATGGTTGGTGGATTCTCATAAGTGGATTGATCTATGGTGTGTTTCCATCCTCCTTAATATGGTTGTGGTTTCCATCTCCATGCGAATCAGGTGTTCATTATTCCTTTTGGTGCATCACCTTTCTCAGTTTAGGTTTAATTTCTTGTAATCTCCTTAACCCTGTCTCCTTGGCAAGTTAGAATAGATTTTAGAGTAGATCCTCTAGAATTTGGATATGTACATTCAAATAGAGGAATACGAACCAACCTTCATCCGGATAACTTTCCCAATTGCAAAGTCCCACACTTTGGGAAAATTTCCATGTTATGCAATCACACTGATAATTTACATCTATTTAGTTGTAAATATTCAGGGGTGTTGTGATTACGCATCAATAGGAAGCGATAGTCAACAACACCAATAATAACAACATCACACACATTGACATCAACAACAGGTACATCATGGCATCTACACATACATTTTCACCCTAGGGTAATTTTCATCGTCATTTTTTTCAATTCCTCATCCTTAGCATCCACACTTCACGCTGTTATGACTCCATGCTTAGTCTAGTCTCTCGACATGTTTCCTACATCAATCTACATGGATATCAACTACACATCTCTACCTACTTTATATTAGTGAGATCTCTACTCGACAACATATATTGGGGTGAAAATAGACACAAAATCATGCACTTTGGGTAATTATCTATTCCTAATTACATACTACCATTCATATAATTCCTAAGCAAAAATGGTACTAATTAACCCATATATTTGGTGACCTTTCTTTTCTCTCTATTTCTAATTTTACTCTTACACAATTACTTTCCCAGTCTTCCTTTTCCATCTTTAGAATTTTTCATCCTAGACACCAATTCCTAGACCAGGATACCAGTCCTAGGTGCCCTTGTCCAATATAGGAACCCCTATCCTCTTTGTATTATACTCACACATTTTGGGTCCTTTATAACTATTTGCGTATCTAATATTTTTGGTAATCGACCTTTTCGGGGTTAATTAAAAATTTCAAGCAAGGGAATCATATAAATATAAAGTTATGTGATCATAATAAAGGACCAATCACTAAGAATTAGTTATCACCACCTAAGGATGCATCCATCAAGGCTTATAAAAGCTCCCTTATATCTATCTAGCTCCATCATAAGGGACATTAGGGTTGGTTCATCTATATATACTTCATAGGAGAGAATTTCATTATACTCCATGCACACATTTACGACATTTATTTACATCTAGCTACTTGCTCACTATCCAAGTACAACTGACACAAGAGAAACTTTGGGCACAATTCCACACAAACACGCATAGAACTACATTGGGCCTGGGATGTAGTGAAACACTCAGTTGTAATTCCACCATTATGGAAGCTAAAGAAAGTCAGACCCCTCATTTGACATCTTTATTTTTAAGATTTGATGTCTATTCGAGGGTTTTATAGGTCTAGTATTCATTGCAGGTTTATTGTGACCTCGGGGATCACTATGTGAACTCATAGAAAAAATGGTGAGTACCATCAAACATTTTGCAACCATGAAAATTTGGGTTTTTGAGCATTTTGTACACGCAGATACCTATAAATAGTAGACGGGAGCCCATGTGCACCCCTTTCCCTCTCTAGGTGCCCCATTCCATCTTAGTTGTCCATATCTACATTTTCATGTGCTCTAGTGTGACAGTCAGTGCTTAGGAGTTTTCCAGTTTCCAGTCTTATACACCTTCGATAACATTGTGAATCAGTTAAAGCATCTTACCCTTATTTTCATATTAAGTTTTTACTATTTATTGTTTTGTTTTCTTTGGTATAATTATGTATTTCATTATTACATTCATTTTCTTCTACTATATCATCATATTAGGCTTGTGTATTTACATTTTCGCTTAATCAAGTTTCTATTCAATCAATGTGTGATTTCACCAAATCTCTGACTTATTATAAACCTAAAAGCTGAAAATTATTAAAATTTGAATGTATAGTAAGGTGTTGAGTACTAAAAATTAAGAATTTTAATGTGAAATTTAATCCTCACAATTAGGGTAGTCTAAAGATGGAAAATAGTGAGAGATGATAAAGTGCAAGTAAAGGAATGAACTAAATTATTTCGACCTAAATGGTGTCTACATAGATCTATAAAATTAAAACTCTCTGAAAAATATGTCATTACTAGATTCTAAATACTTCTAAATGTTTGTTTGCGTTAGTTGTGTTGGAAAGGGCTAGGTTTAATATTACACATATAAACGAGTGTTGAACCCATCCTTAATATCTTTAGTCCACATTATTTTTATGGTGTGGATTTTAATACCTTTCCTATATCGTAATATTTATGAAAAAATATGTGATGTTATTGGATAATCTGATATATATCTTCTCATTTTCTCAAATCCTAATACCACTTGAAATTATAGAGTAGGTTGATCTATAAACTAGGGTCGTACTAACCTCACATGCCCCAAATCTTACAAATGTTGTGAACTACATATTGTAGATCAGTTATCATGTAATTCTCCCAAATCAAATGATTTATTTGTTATTCATTGGTCTTCTTTTATTTTAAATAAATGCAACTATGAAACCAATGTGTAACTTAAATTATGCTTCATTTAACATGAGATAATTAAGAAGCATCTGAGTTTTATTTGGGAGTTCTTCATATTTGTAATTTTTGGCTTACATATCTCTTGAGAGATTTAGTATGTGTATAATCCTTTTTTATAATTATATCCAAGTATTTTTATGTGGTAATAGGTTATAAATACCTTAGAGTTCAATTATACATATACAAGACTCTTTGTTGATTTCTAGTGTAAGACAATCTAAAAATAAAACATAGGTCGACTTGAGGAAAGTGTTGAAATTAGAAAGTTTATCATCATACAATAATATGAAAGGTTTTGCAAGGGCTTAAAGATACAACATGGAATCTATCTTCAGGTTCCTAACCTAACTAAGGTATTTATAATCAAATAGTACTAATAAACATAACCATTTATAGAGTTATATTGATGATCTTGAGAGAACTATAAATGATCATGAGTGTGTAAAACTTATAGATAGAGGTCACCAAGGGGATATAGAGGTAACCAAAAGAGGGAAGTATGTGTTAGAAGAAAAACATTACTTACTAGTCTAAATTTCTTATTAGATGTCAAGACTAAAGTTTCCAAATGTATTAGATATAAATATAGGTTATTCTACTCAAACGTATACAACAAATATTATAAAAAGGATCTAGTGCAACATGTCCATAAATAAATAAGTTTAATAAAATAATATTGTGTGCATTATTGCTTATAAATATAATGATAAAAATTTCAATTTTAAATGGTCATCTAAAATATATATTACATTTCAAATTTGTTATGATTTAAAGTCCCTATTAGAATAATTAAGGAGCAACCTAATAATGAATATTAGATATATAGTTAGTATAGATGTAATAATTGCAAGAATGGTTTAGGTTGGGTAAAAATTAATTCAAAGAGAGTGTGGACTATTGAAGACACCTACGAATGGGTACTATACAATTATTAGTCATTAAGAGCCATTTTTTACCTCTATTGTGGAGAAAGGTTATAGTGATTGTTGGAGTTATAATAAGATACTTAGACGTTAAAAATAATCATGTAAATATATTCACTTTGAGTACCTATATTTTATAAGTTTAATGTGTTCATAAACTTATCAATTATTGTTCTAAATTAGGTAGTATTGTTTCTGTTGACCTTTAATCTCTTTCTCCCCTTTCCTTTTTCTCTTTGTTTTCAAATTTCTAGTGTATTTTATTTATTATCTCGAGATACTATTGGACCTTTTTTTAAGTTTCCCAACACACTTAGTCATATATTTAACATCCTTATACCCATAGGTAGTTTCAATGTCCTCTTTTGATTAGGGCGCACTTATAAATGCCAAATCCCATGTTCTTCACTTTTTAGTCATTATTTTTTTCATTTTTATAGATCTAAGCAACAAACATGAAAGATAAGAATGAAAGGGGTTGAACATGGCAAAAAGTATGGGAGGAGAGAGAAAATTCCAAGGAATAAGGGAAAACAAGAATCCTAGAGAAAAAAAGATTAAAATGTGGCACCAATAAGGGCATAAGGGGAAATATAATTTTTTTTATTTTAATATACTAAAAAATAAATTAGATCTAATTAGTTAGCTCACCCTTAGCGGTACAACATAACTCGAACTGGTTGTCTTGAAACCTAAGGAAAATGTAAGTGTTGAAACTATCACTCATATTACTTATATTGTACCATTAATGTATTTAATAATTTTTTTATTAAAGTTAATATTCGCTTGTAATTTTATGTTTAGAAGGTTTTTGAAGTTCATTTTGTATTCTTAAAAAATATTTTTTCAATATTTGTAATATTAAAATCTATCACAATTTAGATATATTTTGTTTAAATAGTAATGACTAAATAGTCCAGTTAAAGAAATGAAAATGACACATTTGAAATGTGAAATCGAGAATCATTGGTGGAATTTTTTGACATTTTTCTAACTTGGTTAAAAGGGTTCTAACTGCCTTGTTTGATACTAGGAGCTAAGATTTGTGGATCATATTTATTATTAAGAAGTTATCATAACACGTCCTAAGTTAGATGTTAAACTGTGTATATAAAAGGTATTTAAAGTAATCTAATGAGGTACATCCCAATGTATATTGCACAGATTCTTTATGCACATTTTGGATAAAGTATTCAGTATATGAAAGAAGAAGCCTTATGATAGTGATATGAGCATGCATCCTTTCTTGGAAAAATTCCCCAACTCTAATTTCATATCAAACTTCAATGGGATCTAATAAGAGTTTCATGAGGAGTTATTTAACTCCAATATTTGGTCCTATATGCTTCCCTTGAATGTATCCTTCCTTGGTGGAATTCACATCTATTTATTCTAAACTGTGGAACACATTGTGGGCATAGTTATATTTCATTGTTATAAATTGTGTTGCTTTTTTTAATCTGTAAATACCAAGTGTATGTAATCATGTTAGCATTTTAGTTTATATTTAATCTTGGTTTAATTGTATTACTATATGTGTAGGGTTTGCATTGTATTCTTGTTATTTTTTGGACCAATTACGGGTATTTTGTTACAATTTTGGCTCATTATTCACTTTGCTGCAATCATTTTATCTTGTATATTGGGTTTTTGTTTCATGACTCCCTTTCATCTTTGGTACATTGTTTGTATTTTTTGTCACCTTAGCTCATTTTTCCTGATGTTTTGAGATTTTTTTTAAATCTACATTTGTGGACCTCTTATAGGTGTTTTGTAAGCATCTTGAATTCTTCATAATTAGGATGTATATCCAATATTATGTATATGGGGTTTGTTTTTCTTTTCTTATCAACATTTTTAACCAATTACATGTATATTTTTGGCATCTTAGTTCATATATAACTTTTATGTGATCAATTACAATGTCAGTTGGGTTTGTTTGACATGTGTTTTTTTGGTTTTTTTCCCAATTGTATGGATTATGTTATCATCTTTGTTTATTAATAGTCATGTTTTATATTCATCTTATTATGTCTAATTGGATTTATTTTAGACTATTTCAACTTTTCTGTTTATCTAATTACAGGTATTTTGTCAACACCTTAATTTGTATAAAGCCTTATTGTACATCATTGTAGTCTATATATTGGGTTTTTTCGTGTATTTTTAATGTGTGTATGGGTTTTTAATCATGGTTTTTCATTGATCATGGTGCTAAATCTACATGTGAGATATCAAAGTAGGTTTCTCCAATAATACATCTCTAAATGAAATCTAAGATATGAGAAAATCACCGTACAACATCGTCTCATCCACACTATGTGTCTCATCATATTAATAATCCAGAAAATACCAAAAAATCATCACATCATCACACACACACACACACACACACACACACACACACACACACACACACACACACACACACACACACACACACACACACACACAGATATGTGTGTGTGTGTGTGTGTCCATGTAAAATGTCACAATCTCATCTGCGTATACATAGCAAAGTGACATCAAGGGAATCTATCTAAATAACTATGTTCCTTCATCATGAGGCATACAAAAAATAAAATAAAATGTCTAACCATAGATTCATGGATGACTCTCTCCAATAATGGGACTACCTAATCTCTCATCACCACCTCTCGGTGGTGGATTTTGTAATAATTTGACTGATCTATATGTTTTCCATGATCTTCCTCTTTTGGTAGATTAAATGTCTTCCGTCTGATTGTATCCTAGCACTCTCTTGCTATAAGGGACTGTTACCCCATATAATTCTCTATAATACCCCAGCTCCTATGATCTAGTGATATCCTCCTATAACACATATGGCATCCATTCTCCCTCCACCACACATCTTATGGCATTTCTCTCAACTATCAAATGTCATCTATGTGGCTATTTGATCCCTCTTTGTGGTCACTCTCTAAACCTGTTGTGCCTACCTATGTAATAAAATCAAAATGGAATCCCCTTCCTTGAAAAATCTATCTCTCTAAGCCTGTAGCGATAGCTCTACAACTGATTATCTTGGTGAAGGTACAAGTGTGAATTTATTCCAGTCATCATCCTCACCCTCCTTTTCCTAGCCATCATCTTCAGCTACACCTACATCTTCATCTCCATCTCTATGTCCCACTACTATACTAGGTGGCCTTGGTTGAAAAAATGGGACATGTACTAGATTCTGTAGTAGTATATATAATGGCACTTGTAAGGGACCATGTACAACCCAGGCCTTTCCAACTTCTCCCTACAATGGAATCTATAAATGAAGCTACAGTGGAATATGTAATGGAACCTAAGTATGTGCAACATATTTTTATACTTATACTTAATCATGTGCAACATGTATCTGAGCCTATGCACCTAGGACCTGTAACTATTCTTAGCCTTCAGCCTAGCATATTCTTCCTCTAGCTCTTCTTTGGTGTCCACCCATGGAATGTTATTTTTATCCTAGATGTTATCATTAACCTACATAATGGTAATCTGTCAATTCATTATCCTTGCTCATTACCATAGAGAATACTTTTGTAATCAGTTCCTAGATCTACAACCTCAGCCCATGCATTCTATGCATGTGGTAGGACTTGAAATAATATAGCCTTGACTATTATTTATCTGATCTATGGTTTTAAATCGAATGTCTCATGTAAAAATCACATGTAGCACTGATCACCGTAGGTATATCTAGTATTACGTATAACTATTTTCCTGACTCTATCATCTATATTCTTATCCATAATATGCTCAAGACCTCCCAGTAATGAAATTCTCCACCTCCAATAATCACTCTATCAAAATCATTTATTTTCTTAACTATATATCCAATATGGTCTCTATGTCACCATGCACAGTTTTAAGTCGTCAAATGCACATATGTAATAAGAAATGTCACAACTTATGGCCACTACGGCCAACACTCATTATCTCACATTCCGAATCGATGATGAGGCTATTCCTGATATCTGTAATATAAAATCCCCATTGGCTGGTTGATCTCAATGTGGTCCTATGACAATATTTTAAGTAATGTCTCAAGACCCATGATTTATTTCTCTCTATATACTACCAAGTGCAAGTCCCTGTACAAGTGAGCTACAATACACTTCCCCCATTCAAACACTATGTCCTCCACCAAATAATCCACTACATAATTCAAGACCAATTTAAAATGACATTCTTTCTGATTAGGCAACAAGTAGCCATTGATAAGACCCATGGAGTAAATCAGTAGTCAAGCAACAGTTACATGGTACATGCACTCGCAGAGGTGCACAATTATCCCCTCCCTGGGTATGTCCTCTAATCCAAATAGTGATCATATGTTTCCTTGTATGTGTCCTTCTTTCCCATCCTATTGAACAAAATTTCCCTATATGGGCACTCAAAGGATCCAATACACATCCCCTAGAGTCACTTAAATCTCCCCAGTCAGTATCCTGAAGGTCTTACTCTCATTGCACCCCCCAATAAGCTAGCACAATCAATAAACAATAGTCCAATATAATATCTGACATTTGTTTAATATAATTCATCCTTGTCAAACTCCACCTATGTGTGCAACTACCTCTTCTCTCTGCATGTAAAACAACTCTCAAACAACCAAATTCATCCATGACGATCACATACATATAATGATAACAATATATTTTAAAAACCATCCAAATAATATTGTTAAATCATGTTTCTTCTATTTTAACTTCTATTTTTCATCCATATTTTTGTAATTATGTTAGCAGATCCATTGATATGCTAGTGTGTACACTCATATGTTACTAAATCAACCAATGCACTAGCGCATATACGCTAGTGTGTGCACCTTAACGCTAGTGCATCCACTATAGTGTGTTAACTTCAACGCTCATGTTGTTAGTTGTATGCTAGCACATTTAACATGCTAAGGAACTTCCTTCTTAATGCTTATGTGACTAGTTGCATGTTAAGGCATACACTAGTACGCTAGCACATTTCACGGGTAACTCTAGCACACCTAAGATCATGTGCTAATGTTATTTTTTAATTTTCCTCTAGCTCTAACTAGCAATGAATGCAATCTAATGACAATTTTTCTAACTACATATCACCTTTCCCTCATCTAGTTTCTATTCAAACTCTCGCATGTGATCTTCATGATGTTTCAGTTGCAATCAATGAGCCATTTCTCCCAAATCTCATAGTTAAAAATCTAACTCTAAAGAAAAATAAATCTATAAGAAAAAATGAGTTGCAATGTTTACTACCCCTCCCAACCATCTATTTATATCCTTATACTAACCCTCATTCTTCTATTTTGGCCTCTGTGACCAACATCACTAATTTCATTTATTGTTTCTCTCAGTTTTTTTAATGGCTTCATCTCTCTCCTATCAAGTGGTTGTCCACCTCTTTGTCATGTTGTCCACCTGCTCAAGGGGGAAATCTAATCAACTTATTTACACTCACAAGGGTATCCAAATAATTCACCGAGGTAAATGATGTATTCCCTCCCTCTTTTTTATCATTTGACCACCGTTTACACATGTCTACTATCTTTAAATTATTATTACTTTATAATAACATTAAAGAGGGTAAAATGTGGGTAAGTGCACTAATTTTGGGGGCCAAAAGGAGGTATTAATATTTAACTTGTACAAGTTATTTGAAATAGTTACACTCAAAATTGGAAGATGTTGTAAGAACATGAATCATAGCATTTTGAGTATAGTTTCTAAGATACTAAACTTTATTGAAAATGGTTATGTTTAAGTGGGTCAAATAACTAGAATACCAACAATTTCTCCTGTTTTTGTTAAAAAAAACATAGTAGAGTGAATTTTGTGCCCCTCACCATTTTTTAGCACTATTTAGTATTTTTGAAAACCCTTTGGTAGACAAATTATCTAGGAGCATCCAGTTTGTGCTAGATTTTTTTTAGCGACTATTTTTTTTATGATTTTTCTAGAACAAAAATTTTAAATTTTAAAAAATAATGGAGCTCCAACCATGCCCCACATAAATAACTCAAAAATATAGAAAATTAGTTTTCTTAATATGTATATAATTAGTTCTAGTTTTCTCCTGTAAAAAATTACTCAATTTCAATGAGTCAGAAAAACATACACGAAAATAGATAAGCATTTACAATCACTAAAAATAGAGGTATAAAAGACATAGTTTGAAATAAATATAAATGGAAACCTTTGAATAGTCTTAAAATATATAAATTACATTTTTAGAAATAGCATAGTTTTCTTGACATTGCAGGTAATTTTTTAAGAAAGATAGGGAGCATTTTCTATAGGATTTAGCATGGTGGAAAGTGAGTTTTTACATATTTTTTCAAAAACACGTAGGTTGTTGTGTTATTTCAGGTCCAACGCACAGGTTTGGAAAACCAAGGCAATTCCAAGACTGTAAATTCTTATTTTTGGGGCATGCTAAATGAAACATATACGTGTTCTGTAGATTATTTGCATTATATGTGCTTTTGGCATGCTTCTATTTACAAAAATAAATGTTTAATTTTTTCATATATTATTATTTATATTTTATTATTTCATATACTAAATATTTATTTTAGTAAATATAAGAAATTAGGGTCACTCAACACCTTATGGAACTAGTCTCACAGCTCCATGAGTCACAGTTTAAGAAATAGTTTTTTATATTCTAGTCTAATCAATACATATGTAACTTTCAGGATTTCAACATTCAACCTAAAGCTTTTAGCGTTTAAATTCTACAATCAAAACTGTAAACGCTAAATCTTAAACCCTAAACACTAAACCTTATGCCCTAAACCTAAATCATAAACCCTAAACCCTAGGCCCTAAACCTAAATCATAAACCTTAAACCTTGAGCCCATAATCATAAATCTTAAACCCTAAACCATGATCCCTAAATCATAAAACCAAAACCCTAAGCCCTAAACCCTAAACCTTAAATTAAGCCCTTACCTATGACCCTTAAATCCTAATCCCTAAGCATTAAGCGATAAAACCTGAGCCCTAAGCCCTAAACCATAAACCCTAAACCATGAACTATAAGCACTAAATGTTAAACCCTAAACAATGAAAAATTAATCCCTAAACCCTAAACCCTGACCCCTAAACTCTAAACCCTACACCCTAAACACCAAATCCTAAACCCTAAATCGTGAGCCCTAAACCATAAACCCAAAACGTTAAACCCTAAACCCCTATCCCTAAACACTAAACCTTAAACCCTAAACTCAGTGACCTAAAACCTAAAACCTCAACCCTTAACCCCAAGCCCTAAACCCTAAACCCTAAAACTAAAATAATAAACCCTAAACCCTGAACACTAAATCCTGGACCCTAAACCGTAAACTAAGAGCCCTAATCTTTAGAACCTAAACCTTCAACTTGTAACTCTAAACGATGAACCCTGAGCCATAAACCATGAACCAAGAACCCTAAACCCTAAGCCCTAAACCCTAAACCCTTATCGTTAAACCTTATACCATAATCCCTGAGCCCTAAAATCTAAACCCTAAACCCTAAACCATGTACCTTGAGCCCTAAACCCTAAACCTTGGTCCCATAAACCCTATACCATAATCCTTAAATGCTAAATCCTAAACCCTAAACCCTAAACCTTAAACCCTAGACCCTAAACATTAAATCCTTAACCATAAACCCTAATCCCTAAGCCCTTAACCCTGATCGATAATCCCTGACCCTAAATCCATATACCATTAACCATTGAACCTTGAACCTTGAACCCTAAACCCTAAACCCCAAATCCTGAGCCCAAAATCCTAAACTCTAAACCTTAAACACTTAAATCATAAACCCTAAACCCTGAGCCCTAAACCCTAAACCCTAAGCCTCAAATTATAAACCATAAACCTTGAACTCTGTGACATAAACCCTAAACCCTTAACTCTTAACCCTGATCCCTAAACACTAAACAATGAACCCTAAACCCTAAAGTCAAAAATAATAATACCCTAAACCTTGAACACTAAATCCTGAACTGTAAGCCCTTGGTCCTAAACCCTAAACCTTGCACCCTTATCCTTGAGCCTTAAACCCTAAACCCTAAATCTAGAGCCCTGAGCTTTAAACCATAAACCTTAAACCTCGTAACTCCGAACCCCAAACCCTAAGCCATCAACCATGAGCCTTGAACCATGAACCCTATACCCTAATCCTTAAACTATAAATCTTAATCTTTGAACCCTACACCAATATCCCCAAGCCCTCAAATGTAAACCCTAAAACTTAAACCATGTACCATAAGCCTTAAACCATAAACCATAAACCCTGAGCCCTAAACCATAAAACCTAAGCCTCGAGTCCTAAACCATAAACCCTAAATATTAAGACCTAAACACTAAATCCTAAACCCTAAACCCTAAACCCTAAAACCTAAAAATTAAATCATCAACCCTAAACCCTTAGCCCTTAACCTTGATCCATAAACCCTAACCATAAACCCTACACCTTAACCCCTAAACCTAAAGCCTAAATCCAACAACTATTAACCCTAAACCCTAAACCCTAAACACTAAATCCTAAACTCTAAACCCTTAGCCCTAAACCCTCAACCCTAAACCCTGAACCCTAATCCCTAAATCCTAAACCTTAAAAATTAAAACCATAAACCCTAAACCCTATATTCTAAACACTAAACCCTAAACCCTAAACTATGAAACCTAAACACTCATCCCTAATCCCTAAACCCTAAATCCTAAACACTCAACCATTAACCCTAATCTATAAACCCTAAAATCTAAACCCTAAACCATACACCATAAACAGTGAACCCTAACCCCTAAACCCTAAAAATTGAACCTTGAGCCCTAAACCATAAACCCTAAACCATAAATCATAAACCTTGGCCCAAAGGAAATTCTTAATAATATCATTCAGTGTGTTTATATTTGTAGGTAATAGTCTCTAAGGTGATCGATCAACTCATTTAGTTTTGACACGAGACTCTTACCTCTGAAGGCCTAAAAAGTGCATTTTTGGCCATTTTGTAGCTTATTAAACACCCTACATAAGTTTTTAGAGAAAATATAAAGCATCTGATGGTGATTTTAGAGATATTTGAAGATGTCTAAGTAAATTTAGGAAATTTTAGGAAATAAACATCTCATTCACGAGCTATCTACTTAAGACCATGTTTTTTAGGTGCAGGGAATGAAACTTAAAACAATAAAAGTTGACTTCTCTAGATGATTCAAGGAGTTCTTGAAAGACTTAAAATGAAAAAAATAGGAATTGGAAGGATATTATAATACTCTATAAGGTGGAATAATCAACATTGAGTTACTGGAATATGACCTAAATTTTGAGTTACTGGAAGAATTATATTTTTAGAATAGTTTAATTGATCGTAAAATTTGATTTGTAGTGTTTTAGTAAAGTATAGAGGTCAAGAACATGAAACTCATACTCAAATTTCATTCAAGGATGCATCCTTTATCCGAAGGAGGAAACCCATTTCAATGAGGAGCAACTTGAGAAAAAAGGTTTCCATATACCATAAGTATCCTTACACCCAGGTTTCATCTTGGTTGATACATTGAATTGTGAAGGATTCAACATATTTAAAGGTTAAATTTGGAGCTCAAGGAGTGACTTGATGATCATCATCTCCTGACTCTTTCATTGTACAGAAATCTCTCCCAAGAATAAGCTAAAATGATCTAGTCATGGCACCGAGGTATCTATGACCATCATGTGTGAAGTATTAAGGTATATACTATCTCTATGAGATAAATATGAGCAAAGAAACGTATGATAATATTGAATTTGATTCCATGAAAGGTTGATTTTAGAATCAGGAAAGGTGAAGGGATGATCTTTATATAGAGAACCGTGTTTCTAAGAATGAGCAATCATCTGAGTTTACTTGATGCAATTCACTTGGTACTATTCATAAAATCTCAGTATACACCTAGTAGTGTGATTAAACCTTAAGGAGGAGACACATTACAATCACCTCATTTTTTCCATAGGACATGAATTCCATTCATGGAGTAATCCTCTATCTACAAAGTGAGGATCTCATATTACTAAGAAGAAGAAAAACATCATAGAGTTGATTCATGGTCACAAAAGTGAATTATGGACCAAATTTCAAAATAAGTACCAATTCAAGTTGTGGTAGGTCCAAAATCCAATCCAGAAGGTCAAAAACCTAAGAAAAGACTATTTTTTCACAAAACAAAGACCGACTACAATATATATGTCCTGAAAGTTTTAGGTCATTATTGAAATTCTAAAAACGAGTAAGTACTAACCAGATTAGATTTTGAAAAGCTATCTTCTATATTATAACTAAAAAGGCTACGGGAACACTTCCATCAGGTGCAGAGTGACCTTAACTTCTTATATTTACCAAAATAAATTTAAAGTATAAGATATCTTTTATTATTTATATTTCTGTTATTATTTCTTTATACTATATCTTATAAAGAAATAATAAAAGAAATAGAAATAATGAAAGATATCTTATACTTAACATTTATTTTAGTAAATATGGATCCTTCAGGCCCTCCTAAACTTTATATAGCTCAAAACAAGAACGTGTTTCATAGAACTAGAAACTTGTGTGAGTTTTAGGTTCGTGAATTCTCAAGCCTAAGAAAACATAATGCGATCACGTTATTACAAATTAACGTGATCACTTTTTTCTCATTTCCATGCTTTTTATTATCCTTTTTGGCCCCCCAACTTGGTGCACTTACCCATGTAGACACTCTCTAATTAGTGAAATTTGTCGTAATTGTTCAAACTATCATTATGCGCCTTGTTCATTTCCTAGAATTAGTGTAATTAATTCTACGTATACCCTTATCACCCCTTTAGGAAATTTTACTAGCTAATTAAATATCAAAATAAATAAAAATTCCACACGTCCATTTCAACATTTAAATAAATTAAATAATCATCAAATCCTATCAACCTCTCAAATCCAAGTTAATTCAAGTATTGACTAGAACTGAAAATCATTATTTTAATTAAATAAATGTGTTTAAATTGACTCACATCAACATTTGAGTTAACTAAAGCTATATTCCAGTTCATGACAATTCAAACTCAATACAACTTCTTCAAAATAAAACTATTCACGATACATTTTGGGTGAAAAATAGCAGAAATGGAATTATAAATAAAATATGTTCAACCCCTTGCCAACTCATCATTGAATCACACTTGAAAATCAAAAACAACAGTCCAACTCTCCAATTAAATTTGGAAACTCAACTAAACAAACCAAATCATGTTTAGTTATCTCAAAATAAAATCAATCACAACTTAGCTTGAAGATTCACTTGCTTTAGCTATAAATCAATGATGCTCCCTTTGAAAATCATCCCCTAAAGCTTTTGAAAGCTAGGAAATCATTAATTTAGTGCTCACTTATTCATATTAATTTGTAAAGTGATTTATAATCATGCAGGCATATTTGTGTGTGAGTTATAACAACTCACAAATATAAAAAATTGGTAAGATATTTAGTTGAGTTAGTTTCCTATATATTAGGCAATTATATTCTACGAAATACAATGAAAATTATTCTTTTGTGTATTTACTCTATGTGAAGCTCTTCTCATAACTTTGATCTGGTATCAAAGCAAATGAAAATTTGAGCCTCCTTGGGGAAAACCCATTTCTATGGTTGCCCTCTCATCTGATAGTTTTGTAATTTAAATTTTGAAGTTTTTTTTTTGCAGCTCTGCAATAATTTAGTAGGTGTCAAGCTCTAGCCATTATTTGTAGAGTTTGGAATATTCAGATATTCTAATGCCCACAATTTTGCAATAGAATGTCAAATGTCTCTGTGCATTTGTCTCTCTAGCTGAGTGTAACTGTATGCATCTAGATTACATCTCTCTCCACGTCTGCATTTTCAAAGAAGGATTTGACGTTTGTTCCTGACAGAGATCTTAGTCCTCAGACTCTACATCATCTTGCATTGGAATTGCGAGATTAGCAATTGGTCACACATAGGTCATCTTGCATTAGAATCCAGACTTAGCAATCGGTCACACACCTTTTGAGTGTCATCTCTTTATGAAGCGCCCATCAGATGCTAAACTTGTGTTTCGAGATCAGATAGAACTGATCAAAAATTTGAGAATTTGTTCATGTGCTTCTGTCAACCTGTGAGCTCCATCACCTCACCATTCCTCACATTTATTCATTATCACATCAGCTGATTTTGGCTATTTTACTACTTCCTTAGCGGGACTATTATTATTTTTCATTGGAATATCATTTGCAATGATTCATACTTGATCGAAATTTTGCATGGGATACGACTCAACATTAGTCCAACCAAGCATTCTTTCTGTCGATCCTAAGGTTTTTTTGAAGTGAATGTGTTGTTGGCTTACTTACAAATATATTGCCTCCTCCACGCAGCGACCAGATCTAGCTAGCTACGTACTCCTCTTTCCGGCTGGTATGCGAGTATTTATTGACCAACCATTAGATTAGAAGTCTCTCAATTTAGATATAGTTTCATGTATTTTTTATAGTTCTCTAATATTTGGTCAAAAAGTTAGGTTTTAAACGGATTTTGTCCATTTAAGACGTCTTCCAAATCATTCGTAATGCAAATAGTTGTCAAAAATCAAGTGTCATATATAAACATCATTTTGATGTCATCGAAATTCAATCGTTAATAGTCCAATAAATGTCTTGTCATTCATTATAAGGTCTGAGGTTATCCATTCAATGTGTGTGTCAATAATAGAGTCGTCGATGTTGTTATTGTCTTGTTATCCTATATATATATATATATATATTCTAAAGCCTTGTATTAGTTTTTTTAATTAAAAAGTGAGTCAATTTTAAATTGTTAACATCGATATTATCGTTTGTTTTGAGTCATTTAGATCATTGAGTGTTGTTTTATTTGTCTAAATTTTTTTGGCATCAAACATCATTTGTCATTGAGATCAAAAGATTCATTGTCAAAAATTGAGTCATTGTAAAATTGCAGTTTAAAACAATTGCCTTACAGATGCATTTTTGGTGTAACTAGACGTCTGAGAACCATAATTATGCTCCATGATCAAATCCAGTTGAGCTAGCCAAATGAAACTAGAGGATGGAGGCACAAGAGGATGGAGGTCAATCAACGACCTCTCGTCAGTCGCCAATGACGGGGCCACATGAAGGTTTGGTGACGTGTGTTTGGATTTTGTGTAGTGTGCTTTCTGTTGTGTTTTTTTAGATTTCCAGTGTGCTTTAGTTTGCAGTGTTCATGTTTGAATAAGTGGAAAATTCACATTGATGGGGGGAACATGATTCAATGTTCCATTTCGAGTTTTCAATTTGTGTGTATGAGTAGCATAATTAAGCAGTTATTCCTATGTTATTCCCTGAAGTGAGATAGTGATGAGAGATGATGATACTACTGCAACATCATGATATTGTGGTTGTTGGATCTACTGGAAAACCATCTATAGTTTTGGTTATTAGTAGTCCACTGGAAAAACTCTCTATAGTTGTGGTTGTTAGTAATCCACTGGGAAAACTATCTTTGATTTGGTTGTTGGTAAACCACTTGGAAAACCATCCAGAGGTTTTTGGTATTATCCTAGAAACCATCCAGATCATGAGCAAACTATGAAGCAGCACGTTGTAGTACAAGGCGGGTTTTCCCCATGTTCACACTAAGGGGGGATGTTAGGAAATTATTAATTTAGTGCTCACTTATTCATATTAATTTGTAAAGTGATTTATAATCAAGTAGGCATATTGGTGTGTGAGTTATAACTCACGAATATAGGAAATTGGTAAGATATTTAGTTGAGTTATTTTCCTATATTCTAGGGAAACTACAACCTATATATTAGGTTATTGTATTATGTGAAATACAATGAAAATTATTCTATTGTGTGTTTACTTTGTGTGACTCTGCTCATACCATTGAATGTTTCCATTTTGTGTAATTTTTTGGTGATTCAAAACCGAGTTCCAATATTATTATGCTACACAAATCACATTAAGATCATACATCCTCGCTCATCAAAAAAAATTATTTCTTTCAGAATACTTAGAGCATCCAAAAATCAATAATATGTCACAAATCAAATGGATCTAAAAAATAATGTCACTCAACCCCATTCTTTTAGCAGATTCAATCTGAGTTTTCCTTGGGATTTTTAAAGGAAATTTTGTAATTAATTTATCAATTTTAATTTTCCTCTTTATTGCATTTTCCATTGTATAGAACAACCTTCTCAAAGTGGATATTGTGTTGGAAGGCCTTGTTGTTCTAAATGAAAGTTTCATACCAGGTAAAGAAAAATTAGTGGATGTTCTTGTCCAAGTTGATGGGAAGTTTATTCAAGAAGGAGACAGTGTGGATGTACTCCTCAATGTCATGCCTAATTCACCCTAAAATTAGATTTCGAAAACACCCAATTTGTACTCAATTCTATTTCATTCCTATAACCACCTAGAAATAATTAGAAACCTATTAGAGGTGATTTGGAAGAATATATATCCTTAATACTGTGAAACTAGGCTAATAAACTAATGAAAGGAAAAATGGAACTAAATTTCCTAGCAACCTCAGAACACAAAGAAGAGGTTCAATCTGTGGAGAAGGCACAATTTTTTGTTGTGAACAGAAGCCAAGTGGAAGAATGCAAATGACCCTCTCAAAGTGGATGTTTTGTTGGAAGGCCTTTTTTTTTCCGCTTGAAAGTGTCATACCCGATGAAGGAAATTGTGTGGATGTTCTCTTCCACTTTGATGGGAAGAGTATTCAAGAGGGAGATGTTGTGGATGTGATCCTTCTTACACCCAATTATATTTCATTGGACTCAAATGAAGTATTCAAAACAGAAAATATAGTATGATAAGAGTATATTATTCCTTATATTTAAAGTTTTCTTATTTCTTAGTCTTTTCAAAGTGGATGATGTGTCATATTTCCTTCTTGTTTGGCTGGAAAGTGTCATACTAGGTGAAATAGATTATGTGGAAGACTAGAAGTTATCCTCCACTCTGATGAGAAGCATCTTTAATAAGGATATGGTGTAGATGTGCTCCTTCTAACACCCAATTTACACCCAAATCCATTTCATTCCTCTAAAAAACAATCATCACAGCAAATGTGGTGTGAGAGGAATCTATTATTAGTTATATATTGAGTATTAACATTTCTTGGTCTTGTAAAAGTGGATGTTATTTTTGTGCGATCAATATAGACATGTTTTTATCAAATAACCTAATGAAAATTTTAAGAAAACCATGAAAAAACATATAGAAAGGGTGGTGAATCTTGCTAAACCATGATTCATTAGGATAGTGAATCTTACAAAAATAGCTATCATGACTATCAAGAAAATAAAAATAATGATGAAATTGGTTACATATGTAAAGGTCAATTTTACCTAAATTTAATAATTTTAAAAAGTACTTTGGCGAATTTCAATTTTTCTCTTTAGGTTAGACTTTATTTATTTATTATATTGATGGTATGAAGTAAATTATTTTCATTCCTTACTTAACTAAGAAATATTACTGAGTTATGAAATTTATACCCATTTTTAACAATCCTTCCTAGGATTATACCTTAACCTTTGATACAGTATTCATATGTCACCATTTTATGAAATTTTAGGAAGATTTGTGATATATCAAACATTTCTCTTAAATCCTCGTAGAATTATATCACATTTATCAATATCTTATAATGTTTCAATATCCTACACTATTTTGGCTCTAGAGTTTGATGTCATAGTCTTCATTTACATTGGAACTTTTCAACACTCTTCCAAAAGGTGTCCTATGAATACTATTCTCCACTATACTAAGAGAACATATGTCTATATATACACATGTTATCTTCACTCCTTGGGAAATTTGGGATGATTCCTACAAGAAAAAATTACAAAATTACTCCATTGTTAAGCCTCGAAATGAATGTTATGCTGAACCAATTCAAACTAGGATGCAAGAAATACTTTTGTATGGATTAAATAGCTCTAAAAATTCCTTAACTAAACCATATCACATAGAATAGAATCCCTATTCTAATTTTAAGCTTAGATAATCCTTTTATTTAATAGAAGGTTACTTGAATCAATTCTTTCAATGTATTTGATCATATTAACACACACACACACACATTAATAAACATATATAAGTGGAAAAATTAATCAAATTTAAATTTTCCTTCTAAAACATCAGTGATTTTGATCCACGGGCTCATAGGATTCATGAAAATCCAAACATGTTTGAAAATCCTAGCCCATTGATTCAAAGGTGATCCATCAAAAAATGTATTCATATTAGAAATCATTTAGGTGTGAAAGTGATAAAATTTAACATTTCTAGTTATTTTTTTCTGAATCTTGGGTGGGAATATGGTTTCCAAATAGCCAAATGGGAATTTTGAAATTTCCAGAATGTGCAAATTATGAATATTCACCACAAAAAAAATCCCTACTTTGAAACTTAACATTAGGTGCAAGTGAAGAGCTAACAACATATGTAAACTTATTCATATGTGCTAACTTGGCGTCAGGTTACTTTAGATTATGGAATCTATAATCAAATGAAGAGTACTTATTAGAGATAATAGAGACTTACGAGGGACAAAAAAATATTTTTTCCAAGATGTATTGAAGTTTTCTATTATCTAGAATATTGTTTATTTTATCAAACATTTTATTATACTGTAAAACATAGTCACTAATTTTATCTATTTACCCTTGGTGTACTTTATACATTCAAGCATAAGAAATTTTATGCAAATTTTGATAGATAATTGTACAAGAAACTAATTTGAAAAGGTAGTATGATATCATATAGAGCGTGTGAGTATATCATAGAAACTTTTTAGTAAAAATTCTTTGAGAATTTGATATAAATGATTTATGATTTAGATGTCAAGAAATTCATAGTCAAAGTAAACAACGTGGAATGATTGAAGGTGTTTTATGAGGTCAGTCTTTCCATCCATAATCAACAACAAATAAGGGGAAGCATGATTGGGAGAAATGCAAAAGAATGAATACATGGAGCAAGAACCCGACACCCTGAATGCATGGGGTGGAATGAATTGGAAGGAGAGTACGTAGAGAAGAAGAAGGGAATAAGTAAGATGTGCAAGGATGGTGCATGTAAAGAATAGTTTTACGTGGTGGAAACCAAGAAATGTAGGCACAAAAGAGAAGGTTCCCATGAGCTAAAGGGGTCAAAATGTGCAAGGAGATACTAACACAAGAAGGTGTGAAACTAATAAAGGGAGTGCATGGAAGTTTTGGATAAGAATAGAAAATACATAATGTATGGAAAATGAGGCCCGAGAAGATAAGGAAATTGTGACAGTTGGAATAGAAAAGGAAAAACAGAATGGATCTGCATGATCACATGGTTGATGATAACCGCATAATGGAATAAATGATAAGGAGGATCCAACCACCACATAATGTGGCATAAGGGGATTGTAGCATAATATTGAATTTATAAGCCCATTAAAGAGATTAGTTTGAATATTAACTCTGATGAGGAAAGATAGAGAAGCCAACATAGAGGAGAGAGAAGTGAGAGAATTCAGGTATGCGAATATAAATAGAAGAGGAGCTGCTAAGAGATGGAGTGGTTGTTGAGTTTTGTAGAATTTGGAGATCCATTAAAATGATTAAGGAAGTGAAATCCGTCAAAAGAGGGAGAGTGGGACTGAGAGACAAGGGTCTTAATCTACCATAGGGGTGATGTGAGAACTAAGACTAGCTATCTGTAGGAGGAATCAAAAGTTGTAAAAACCACAAAGGGTAAACGTTATAGATTTCATATGGCTTTCCTAACATAATGAAACATAAAAAAATTCATTCCACTATGTTATAATATGAGGAGAAACAGTCTCAGGGAGTACCTTGTACATCCTTTCAATTTTTCAAGTGGTATTAGAGATGGTTCTTCTATGAGAAAGAAAGGACGCAGAATAGCTAGGAGATCACTGAATTTGAGGAAACTAACATGGAAATATTTTGATCTCCACTATGATAATTGGGTAAAGAACACAAGAATAAGTATAACGTGACAATTGGTGAGATGGCACCAAAAATAGGTGATTTTTGAGATGTGAAATCCATGTAGAACCTTAAGGAACTGATAGAGGAGATTCAAGGAATTCAAGAGGTAGAGACTCAACTAGAGCACATAGAATAAAAAAATTAAGCGGAATGGTACTATGACTAGAGGAGGTGAGGAGGTGATGAAAAAGAAGGAATAACCATAGATTCGAGCATGTGACAAGAATAAGGTGCAAGGATTGATCAGAGAGCACAGAAGGTGGAAGGAGTGTATGGACACAAATCCAAAGGTTAGAAATGAAGAGAGAAATATAAATGAAGAACCCAATCTGGGATTATAGTCAACAGAAGAGAGTTCACCACAATATACAACAGAATAACATGAGAGAACACCACAATGATGAAAATATTCTCATATAATAGCTTTGTCACTTCGAGGGGGCAACCTCCAATACCACTTCGAGGGGGTAACCTCCAAACCATACAATAACACTCCAATACTCAATATCATGATCAACTACAACCTTCTAACCCCTATATATACCATTCTAACCTATGGCCAATACTGAGGCCCACCTCCTAAGCATAATAAATCATAAATGAATGATATAATAAGATAAGGGGATATGTGCCACATGTGGGCATCTCCATCAACCCATATACATTATAATATCCTATATCCCAAGGTACATAGCAGTGGATCCTTGGATCCTTAAGAAAAGGTGTCATCCCCGAGATATAAGAATGTAACCATTTAATGGGAGTGTAAAACAAAATTTTGTACACACTTAGTGCCAGGGATCTATCATCGATTCATATGGTGTTACTAAGTGGAAGGAGTGTGAGTGGAAGTTTCATCTTTATGGAGAGAAAAGGGAAAGCTTGTTATATTGTGTATTTTCATTGGGAGGGAAAAGGGGATGTTGTAAGAAGTTTTGAATTTGTAGGCATGTTTGGTGGAACACCTATCTCATTTGGGAGCTAAAATAAGGATTCCATGCTTCATAATTGTTGCTCCATTGATCCCCTATATAAATAAAGTGATTATTCCTCCAATTACCTATATATCTATATTGGTTGGAAATATGATGTGCCCTGGGGTATCTCCATGATTTTTTTCTCTCATGTTGACGTGGATTTCCATATGTTGCAGTTGTAGTATCCTCAACCTTATCAACCTGTTTCTGAACTTTCTTTTCTTTTTCCACCTTTGCATTTGATATTTTATTTTTCTCTTGAGTAGGTGAATCATCATTTCCTTCTTTTTCTTCATGTTCCTCTTTAGAATCATCCTTATTCCCTTCTTCTCCATATTCAAAATCATCCTCATGGTCTATATTGACTTTTCTTTGATTTCCATTAAGCCCGATATCCTGTAAAGTGACCTTCTTCTTTTTGTACCAAATCTTCATAAACTTATTTTTCATATTAATATTAACTGTCCCCAATGTCTCTAACAAATGATACCCAAGAAAAATATCCAAACCATCCATATATAAGGCAAAAAAATTTGAATGTAAAGTATATTTTTCCATAGTAAGTTTTAAATCTTCAAAAACTTGAATTTTCTTACCATTCACTTGAGCTTCTTTAATATTACTTTCTTGAATATGTAGATGTTGAGCCATATCCTTAGTGATGAAGTTATAATTGCTGTTAGGGTTTATAGAAACAATTATCTTATTCCTTTGAATGCATCCATGAAACTAAAATATGGTATCTTCCTTCTTAGGAGCTATAATATCTTCTTCTGCATCAATATCTTGTTTTTCTTCCTCTTCTTCATGTTCTTCTTCAACTTCTTCTGCATTTGATTCTTCAATATATGCTACACCATCATCTTCCCTTGAATCTTCTTCACCTTCCTCTTCATCTTCTTTCTCTCTTGATTCTTCAATATATTCTTCCCCATCATCTTCCTTTGAGTCTTCTTCCTCTTTGTGGTCCCATCTATCCATAAAAAGTTTTCCATTTCCTCCCAAGACCAATCCTTCTTGTCATTTTTTAACTCAAAAAACCAAATCCATGCAGGACCACCAAGATAATGTGAAAACCTATTCCTTGTCATGAAATATGAGAAATATATATTCTTGAATTTTATCCACCATTCTTTAGCATCCATCTCACCATTTCCATAAAATTTTGTTATCCCCGTGATCATGATTAGGGTTTAGGAATTCTGAAAATATTTTGGTAGATGGATAAAAACACAAAGAACAAACCCTAACTGAAATTTCAATAGATTTCCGAAACTATAAATTTTGCTAAAAAATACCACAATTTTCTTCCTGAAAAGTGAATTTTTGAAAATACCTAAAACACCAATAAAATCCGCAAAACAGATCCAATGGAGCTGAAATTTTTAGATATTCTGACTTAGAGTGTTGTAAAATTATGATGAAAAAATTGGGGAAAAATTTGATACCCTATTCAACAAATATTCGAAACAAAAAAATAGGGTTTTTGCCCTAATTTTGGCCGAAATCGCTGCTCTGATACCACTTGTAAGGATATTACTTGTATAAATCAGAACATATATAGCAGAATAACATGAGAGAACACCACAATGATGAAAATATTCTCATATAATAGCTTTTCCACTTCGATGGGGCAACCCCCAATACCACTTCAAGGGGGTAACCTCCAAACCATATAATAACACTCCAATACTCAATATGATGATTAACTACAACCTTCTAACCCCTATATATACCATTCTAACCTATGACCAATACTGAGTCTGACCTCCTAAGCATAATAAATTATAAATGAATGATATAATAAGATAAGGGGATGTGTGCCACATGTCAGCATCTCCATCAATACATATACATCATAACATCCTTTCCCTATGTGCATAGCAAGTGTATGGACACAAATCCAAAGGTTACAAATGAAGAGAGAATATAAATGAAGAACCCAATCTGGGATTACAGTCAAGAGAAGAGAGTTCAACTATGGAAGTACCACTTAAATATGTGATGGTGAAAGCACATCAAACGATAACACATGAGGATATCACAATGGAAAAGGAGGTTACTCAAAAAGAAAGAGATATGGTCGATGAGGAAGATAAGTATGTGAGGAAAGGAATGGAATCACTACAAGACACCTTGCAGCACAAGGTGGAGAAAGAGGTAGAGGGTACACGAGAAGAAAATAGGTGCACATAATGCACAGGAGATGCATAGAGAAACGTCTTGGAGAATCGCAAAGGTTAATATACATGGGTAAATTAGAGCACCACTATTGGAGAAACTGAGAAATCCTAGGAGATTTTGAGAGTACACATGAAAAATGGGGTACTCGGTAAGGATATCCAGGGTGATCTTGAGAGAATGCGTTAAAATAAGTACATAAAACTTGATCACACAAGCTAAAGGAATTTTGACAGAGGTTTGGATAAACTGGTGGTGGATAGGAGGAGAATACTGGGACCGAGAGAGGTTGGCAGTGATTAAGCTAAAATGTAAATATATAAGCCTAATTTGAATGCAAGATTGTAGTAAAATGAATATATAATTAAATACAAAAATTATACCCAAGAAACTAATTGATAAATAATGAAACCCAAATTACAAATAGAGGGTAATAAGCCTTAGTTCATTTATAGAGTTTTGGAGTATGCACAGATTTTGGAAAATAGGAAATGCAAAGCACTCACCATAGTACTAGAGGACAAAAAATTGTAGATCTGAGGAGATAGGCTAGACTAGGGCACCTAGAGAGGGAAAAGGGCATGTGCGAGTGCCCTAGGCCTATTTATGGGTTCTCGGGTCTGCATAAATGCTCCAAACACCTCCTCTGAGGTATCACAAGGTGTTCACCTTTAGTCTCCTTAAATCACTCTGAGGTCCCACAAATATTTTCAAGGTTGTTGGAAAACTACAATAAATAATGAACCTACAAAACACTCAAACATACATCAAATCCTAAAAAAAAGAGATGTAAAATGAGGGGTCGGACTATCCTCATTCGTTACAATGGTGAACTTACCACTGAGCATTACACTACATCTCATACCCAATGTAGTTTTGTGTGTGTGTGCGGAATTTTGCCCTAGGTTCCTCTTGTACATGTCATGATTTGAAAACGAGCAAGTAGTTATATATAGAATGTAGTAAATTTGTTTATGGAATAGAATGAACTTCCCTTTTATTAACTGTGATGCAGAAAATTATCCTTTATATCCCTTGTGCTGGAGCTATATGGATGTAATGGATCTCTTATATGCCTTAAGGTATGTAACCTTTGGTGGTGACAGATAGTGCATAGGGCTTGGTCCCTTATTATGATCACATAAATTTGTATTTATATGATTTCTTTACTTGAATTTTGTAATTAACCCAGAAAAGGCTGACTACCAAAAATATAGAATGCTCAAACTACTTAAAAGGACCCAAAACGTGTTAGTAAAGTACGAAGGGGACAGGGGTACCTAAAGGGGAAGAAGACAACTAACACTAAAGTTCTGGTGGGGGGCTGATGTCCAGGATGAAAAATACTAAAAAGTAAACAAGTAGACTGAGAAATTCAAGTTGCAAGACTGAAATAAGCAGCAAAAAGCAACGTAAGGTGGCCAAAGACATGGGTTAATTAGTAATTTTCTTACTTAGTAATCACATGAATAGTAATATGTAATCAGGACTTGATAATTACCCAAAGTACATGATATTTCGTCTACATTTGCCCCCACTTTATGTTGGTGATTATAATTTTCAGTAACATAAAGTAAATAGAGATACGTACCTGATAACCATGTAGATTGATAATGAAAAGTGTGCCAAAGGACTACACAAAGCATGCAATAATAAAAATGTGAAACATGGATGCTAACGAGAAGAAAGTGCAAAAAGTGATGAAAATGAACCTAGGGTAAAAACACATATGTAGATGCCACAATGTACCCATTGTCGATGTTGGTATGGTTGTTGGTGTGTGTAATGTTGACTGTTGCTTCCCATAAGGATGGAACTGCAAAAGAGAAGTCGAACAAGTAGTCATACACACATGTATACAATAACAATATGTAAAAAATGTGTGAGGAAAGTATGTAAAAAATGCCAAAAGTGTGAAAAAGGAACATGTGTACCTGATTCATGATGAGGAAAGGGTGTAGAAAATGATATTGTAGATGAGTCGAAACACACATTTTTGGGTGATCTCATGCCAATGAAATGGAAGAAATGTCAAGATAATAATCTGGTGTCATCCTCTAACCTTTAACATATTCCCGCAATGTAGAACACCACTCAGGATGGTGTGTATAAACGCATGTGCTAACGATTGTCTACCTTGTAAATTTTTTTGTGTATGGAGTTCTATAAAATATGATGAACTACTAATCACTATGTAACTGCCCCCTACTTTTAGGTATCTTGAAAAGGCCATTTTACTAAGTACCCAAGTTTGATTCTGAGCCCTATCCAAAACTGAAAACTATGTTGTACCAATATTTTGTTTTGTATAATGTTATATGGTCTGAGTGTTTCACCCAAATGATGCCCCCTCATTTGGGGTGCATGTGACATTGCTCAAGGAGTATGTGGCCAAAGGAGGACCGACTGTTGTGCTGAAATTGTGCCATGTAGGGGAAGGGAAAGTGCCTAGTAGAAAGCAAGTTACATGCAAACAATTGGATAGAAGACAATTGTTATTACAAGCAAAGACAAACATGCATGTGTAAGATGAAATGTAAGCTAAGAACATAATGTGTAATCTAAGACGTAAGTAAACAAGAAAGAAGAAAATGTAGACCATGAAAAGAAGGTTGCAAACATGGGAAATTACTCATGATGTCATAACAAAATCAAGGTCATAATGGCCAAAAGAAGAAAAGTGTCCACACAAGACAAAGGAAAAATCCCATAAATAGTGGCAAGCAATGAAAATAAAAAGTAGACAATGTAACAAAAAACCATGGTGACAAATAGACCTGTAGTGTACAAAATTTGATGCCCCTAAGAGCCGTTATAGGAGTGGTAATAGGTACTGCACCAATCATTCACTCTACATGTAATAGATCTGTAAAATCTATGATCATATCTACAAAGGAAAGTGAACATACATGTGTGATTGATAAATATAATAACATACAAGATATCTATCTAGCATGTGTAATAAGATGTGAATGTACAAGTAAATGTAAGAAAGAGTAAATGCAACCAAGATATAGAGTATGTTGTGGATGAGGTGGAATGAAAAATAGTGTTAATGATAGGGGAAACATACCCCCAAAGTGGATGTGTGTGTATATAATCCATTTCATTTATTTATTCCCCCTTAGTAGTCAATACTGAACTATAAATGAGAGTGTGTCATCGAGAAAGGGTCTAAACGATGTGTTATATGTAGATAGGGTTGACGAATAGATTGTGGTGTGTTGATTGTAAATTGATGATGTTTAGGTGATATTGAATGTGACATCTAGGTATGATTTTTGTAGAATTAGGTGATAGAATATGTTATGATTTATCCGAAAGCATATCTCTCTAGATGGGTTGGTAAGATGCTTGCAAGCATGATGATGTAGCACAAGGCATATACCACAAAATATATGAACGTGATGATGTAGTGTACGTGTATATCATGAAACATATGGATGAAATTCTAGAAAAATGTGATGATGTATCACGAAGTGTATATCACGAAATGAATGAGTATCAAATCTACAAAGGGGTGATGACTAAGCATAAAGCATATATCACGATATGTGTGTAAAAGGCACTAGTTAGGAATGTCACATGATATGAGTAAAAACATTGATTGATTGGTTATGAATATAAAATTCTAGAATGATGTAAGTGTGATGAGGTGAGGTTCAATTTTGATTCGAACCATTAGTAGTCGAGTATCAACCATGGGACTAGAGTGTGTCATCGGGTAGTGAGTGCAGCACACAGATGTAGATTAGTAAAATGTGTAACATGTGTAGTAGATGTGGTGATGAGAGAAATGCCATATGTTTACGATGTGCAGATCTTATAATGTGGAATGTGGAATGTGAAGTTTGCAATGCAAGATGTGTAAATTGTAAAAATGTATAACAATGTAGTGTGTTAGAATGTGTGCAATGTAAACGTGTACAAAGCACAGCGTGAGGATGATGCATAGTAGTTAGAAGATAGTATAAAATTGTATGATCTGTAAAGATGTCATTTGTATTATCGATGGTGTAATGTGTGAGGTTCATGTGTATAATATGCCCTCAACAATCGAGTGTGAACTAAAGAACGAGAGTGTGTTGTAGGGTAATAACAATACAAATAGTGTATCAAGATGTGTATGTTGTATGTGAGAGATTAGATATGAAATGATGAGAGTATGAGATGTTTGTTGATACTACAGGGGGAAAGAAATAATGTAATTCCCCTTAAGTGTTTAAGTGATGGAGATTTAATTAATTACACTAAGGTTATCGATGTAAGGAGTAGTTTACTTAACAAAAGTGATTGGGTGTAGAGGTGGTGATGTTATAGGATATGTGCACTGTGGTGGCTTATTTCATAATGTTGTAGAATACTTGAATGGAGGCCAAGTTAAACTAAGTTTTAGAGGAGTTTTCTTAGATTGGCTTGGTAATACTGTAGATGACGTAGTAGGAGGAGTGTGATGGAGAGCGAGCCTTGAGAGGTGATTTCTTAGTTTGAATTAGTAATGTCACAGATAGCTTGAGTGGAGGAAGTGTGGGACCATCCTTAAGAGGAGGTTGAGTGGATTGAATAGGCGGCAGTTGACTGACCAAAGAAGGCACATTCAAAGTGATATCATGGTGCTCATTAGACGTAAAATGATCAGATTTAGGAGTCCATTTGGATGGAGAATTTATAGATGGGCATATAACAAAGTGTTGTGTAACAAACGAGATAAATCCTTGATGCTCAAGATGCTTTATTCTTCAGTTTAAATTGTAACAGTCGTTTTCATTTTTCATTATGTCCCATTGATTTGATGATAATTCCACTATGGATGACCTTGATATTTTACAAGTCGGTAGGGAGGGTAGCCTTGAGTAGATGGTAAAGTGATCAATTGATGACTAAGGAGCTCAGTAAGAATGGAATATTACTTATTATTGTGATCAAAGGTGAGAGGGTCGAATAAGGGTATGAATTGAAGCTCACTAATGTGAGTACATGTAGAAGACAAAATGAGGATGAGATGTAGAAGGAGAATAAACATGAGCCTAAGAAGTGTCTTTAAGATGTTGGATTTCAAATTTGAGAGATATGATCGTGGATTCCATAGCCTAAAATTTTTCATAAAAATAAAGAATGCAAATCTTGAATTGACTCTATTATGGGTTGATTCGATGGAGGATCACGAAGGCTAGGGTCTTCATATAGACAATGGAAAGTAGGACTTATTTTGTGTGGCGACATATCTTTAGGAAGACACATGGAGTCTAAGTATTTTTGTAGAAAAAGACTGACATTCAGGATGAATTTTAAGTAAATAAGAAACAGGAATTTGAGGAATTTTACCACCCATGATAAAAGAAAGATTAGGATCCAAGCGTATTCAAATGAGATGGGTTTACTAGAATGATTAAGCTAAAATGTAAATATATAAGCCTAATCTGAATACAAGATTGTAGTAAAATGAATATATATAATTAAATAAAGAAATTATACCCAAGCAACTAAGGGATAAATAATGAAACCCTTATGAAAAGAGAGGGTAAGAAGCCTTAGTTGATTCAAAGAATTTTTAAGTATGAACATAGTTGGAAAACTGGGAAATGTGAAGCAGTGATCGTCACACTGGAGCACAAAATAATGTAAATCCAGGGAGATAGGCTAGACTATCATGCCTAGAGAGGGACAAAGGTGCCCGTGGGATCCCTAGGCCTATTTCTGGGTGCATGGGTATGTGAAAAATTCTCAGACAACATCCTCTGAGGTGTCACAATGTGTTCTCCTTAAGTATCCTTTGATCAATCTAAAGTCACACCAATATTGCAGAGGTGGCTGCAAACCTGTAATAAATAATGACCCTGAAAAACTCTCAAATAGACATCAAATCCTAAAAAAGAGAGATGCAAAATGAGGGTTCAGACTATCCTCAATTTTCACAATGGTGAACTTACGACTGAGCACTGCACTACATCTCAGACTCAATGTTATTTTTTTTTGTGTGTGGCATTGTTCCCTAGATTGCTCTTGTTCGTGTCACACTTGGATAGCGAACAAGTACCTTAGATGTATAATGTAGTAGATTGTGTGCACAGAATAGAATGAAATTCCCTCCTATGAAGTTTGATGTAGAAAAACAGCCCTTACGTTCCTTGTGGTGGAGCTAAATGGATGAATGGGGCTTTTTAGATGCCATTATAGGTGTAACCTTAGTTGGTGATAGATAGTACTTAGTGATTTTTCCTTTATTATGATCACATAACTTTACTTTTATATGATTGATTTGCTCGAATTTTGTAATTAACCCCGAAAAGGCTGACTACCAAATAGATAAAATCTCAAAATGCTAGCGAGGACCCAAAGGTATGAGTAAAGTACACAAGGGATAGGGACATTGGCATCCTGGTTTGGGCGCTGGTGTCTAGGATGAAAAAATGCTGAATTGTAAAAATGAAGACTGAGTAAGTAAGGGCGAGACCAAAAGAAGTGGCAAAAGTAAAGCAAAGTGGCCAAAGACATGGGTTAATTAGTATTTTTTTACTTAGGAATCAAATGAATAGTGTTATGTAATCATGACTAGATAATTACCCCAAGTGCGTGATTTTGTGTTTACATATAGCAGTCTGACCCAAAGGAAATTTCCTTGAATGCAAAAATGTAGAGAACTAAGGATAGTTGTTTGGAAGTGTGCATGGAAAGAGTTGCACAAGGAAGAGAAGAGATGTGCAGAGATATCAAAAAGGATTTTTGTGGAGAGGCTACGAAATTCTTGCACAGAGTAGGAGGTACATGAAGAGAAGAGGGGACAAAGGAAGAAAGTGGTGTGACATAATGTCCATAACAAGAGGGAGGAGAAAACAAAGGTCTTCAGTAGGAGTTTGGCCTAAGAAAGACCAAAAGGCAAGGTATAAAATAATGCCTCAATAATTCTTCAGGAAAGGGAAAGTAAAAGCATCAAGTGTTTGTATTGGAGAAGATGCACGAGAAGATAGAAGCATAAAAAGTGAAGGATGAATGAAGACATTGTAACACACCAAAAAAATACCAACACAAGGACAACACAGTGAAATACAAGATAACTTTTTTTTTACTTGCTTTCACACAACACGACACAACATGTCATCACAAGGTTACAACCAACACTAGGAACCACTTGTTATGGGGGAGACCACAAGGTCGGCACGGAAATGTTCACACCTATCAAGGACAATGTACTCTTCTTGACAGAACAACATTGGAGTCCCACCACAAAACACACTTACAGTTAGGGCATCCCATGAGGAATTTCTTGTTAAATTTCCTTGTTTACTAAAGTGTCTCTTAATTCTTAACTTACGTTCTTATAAAATTTCATGTAACAATTCACACAATTCTTTTCATAAGGAAGAACTTCTTTCTTTTCAACTATTTGACTAAATAACTTAAGACCAAGCTTTCTAAACTAGGATCATCAATTTGATGTCCAAATCTTTCTTATTCATTTGATTTTAGAACATTTTCCATTTCTTACAAGGTTAATTAATCTTACTCAGCCACTAACACATGTTCCACAACTCTATTGCACAGGTGAAGGCATAAGCTCCGATTGAGTGAAAAGTACCACTTAGGGTTCATAACAATAGCCTTCTTGTTTAAGGATAAAATTTTGACCTTGCTTAAGAAATATCACCATGAATCAAGGCAAGGGTTAACAGAACAGGACAGCAGAATTTAGCTTCAGGGTCACATTGTTTACTATCAGTCTATTATTGAGGTTAAGAGTTTATCAAGATTGGTTAAATGTTCCATCTAGACTTTACTTCATTAAGTTTGACAAAGGAGAACATTTCAAACGATAGAGAGAGATTTAAGGTTTAAATAATCGATTTCCCTCCTACTTATTAAATCCTATCATCTTATAAAATCTAACCATTGATTTCACCATGAGATCATTTAAGATTTCACCATAAAAGGATAATGTTTATTAGCTTGACTCAAATAAAAATAATAATAATAAGTTAGGGTTCATATTTCGTTACAAAATATAGTTTCCTCTTGATTGTTCCAGGGTCTCAAAGGTCTCAAGTGGATCACATCTACTTTAATATGTTCATATATATAAATTTTAGTTTAAACTTTTATCAGGATTATCCAGCTCACTTTATAGTGCTTACAACTCATTACTACTAAGCCTTAGGAGGATTTACAACTCGACAGTTTTAACTCAGAGAAAAGTTAACAATACTCGTTTACGGAAACAAAACAAGGTTATATCAAATTCATTCCAACATGATGCACAATCAAAGGGACATACTATCTCTATTGAGCCATGACTAGGGAGCAAGAGAGTAATAACATGGAACATGCCACACTACTATTCTAAGGATTTAAATACACTAGAATATCCCATAACCAAGCGGTAATCAAATTTCATCTTTCACATGTTATCCAAACAAACCAAAGTTTCAACAGTTACAACAACAATACTCTACAATACATTCGACATTTTTACAAGGTACTTCAAAAATTGTACAATGAACCTTTAACACTCTTTTCCTCTAGCCTACTCGCATAATCCATCTGCACAATATTAACTAAAGTCAGTTCACAAAAACTGAGCATGTTAAGGCTACACATTGCAACAGTAAGCTAACATTTAACAATATCAAGAAAGGAATGTTCTAATTCAAAAATGGATTAAAACACAGCCACAATCTAAAAATTATTCACATGAGAAATAAATCTAAACCATCCAACAAGGAGAAAGTCAAATACCAGTTAGAACAAAATCACATAAAACAAGGCAAGACCTTATGGGTTAGGAACAAGAAAGTCAAGAGTGTTGATATCTCCTCATGTAATCCTATGGATTACGTGATTGGAATCCAAACTTACTCCTCTAATCAAGGGGTCAAGATAAGAAAAACATACTAATTATGATCGTAGGCGCGAAGGCAAAATTCTTCCTTGACGTTATCCAATTCTCCAGGGGGCTTCATAAATATGGTTCGAGCCCTTAAAAGAACACAACAATAGGTAGGTTTTTAACCCATTCGTTACACGACCCTCCTTATAGATTTCTTAAACGTAGCACTAGTAACCAAAATCAATTCCACTTTTCAAAAGCATACAAAGGACACAGAAAGGGCCATTATTCTACAACAAACCCTTCCTAATCGTCAACCGGCTTAAATAATATACGGGGAGACTCACCCCCCAAAATTCGTTAGTAATTTTAGATTAATTCGGACAATGTCACTAAAACATTAAAATAAAATTTGATTCCTTAACACAGGTCACAAAAGGGACTTAGACACCAAGTTTGAAGATAAGGATATTCGATTTTGAAACAAAGGGATTCGATACGCGAGGGTAAAAACACAACGATGCCCCAGACTCAAAAGACCTTCCACGAGTACAAGCACACAACAAGAACACCGCACCTATCCATCAGGAAGGTTACGCAGTGCGTCAGGCTAGAAGTTCTCTGAAACGCCTTGCCAAAGGTATAGAAGATGGGAAATTTTACCCGTCCATGTGGGTTAGGAGGAAAGTCTAGCAAATATCACACAGATAATATAAACAGGCCCTATGATAATATCACTGAATCAGCTGTCATCCAGGAAAGATTCCGCGAGTCCAAGTACCATGGGTTCACCTACAAACTTTTGTGTCAGCCAGCTGTAACAGTGCTGCGACCCTTAATAAAAACTGGTAGAAACTTCATTCAATTAAATTAAAATGTTTCCCCTGCTTTAATCAACAAGGAGTTTAACATCAGAGTAGTATAGTAATTCTCTCAAACCCGTCGAGGTCCAACTAGATGCCGGTTATCCTCCTCTAGACTAGGTACAACAGTAACCATGTACAGTTCTCAAAGCAAAACCCAAATGCATTTCTAATCACAACCAAAAAGTAAGGAATGCCCACATGCTTAAACCAGTTTAGAACCCAACGTCCAGTATTAATGTACCTTGTAGAAGAAACAGGAGGGCCCTAACAGGAAATAGTATTTATTCAACCAAACAGAGCAGAAGGCAACCTTCCAGTTGTAACCTTCAATATAATACCATCATAGAATCTTTAAAAGAGGTCAATAAGCACACAAAACTAAATTGTTTCTTCCCTACGAACTAGGATTGCATCACTCAAAATTTGCAGAAACCATGTAGACAAATATGCAATAGAGTAAGCTAGAAGGGAGGAAAAGGAAATCCAAGCAAAACAGAAAATTGGATCGCGATTTAAATGAACAAACCACACAATTAGGCAGGATATAAAACAACCACGAAAACATTTGTCTAGGCGCGATCAGTAGAAGGAAATTCATTTCAAGCTACTGAAAGAAGGTAGAAAACTCCATTATAAGGAGTAGATTTAAACATGCTGGTTTAAAACGGCCCCTCACCTATGCATATGATTGTTTCAATGTCGTTGCTTCCTTTAACCCAAAAGTGGCTTGCGAGCTCGAGCTATCGCCACATTCACGCGGTGAAAAATAGCTACAAAGCCAAACCATGATTCGAAGGCTTGGACACAAGACATAATTGATTACCCACGCTCCTGGCTCTGAAAGGAATTACCGTAATGATTACTAATCTTTCCTCCATCAGTTTGAGGACGCATCAAAATCTCGGTGCAACATTCCCTCACAACTCTTGTATTTTCTTATAATTCTCAGTTCAATTCGCAAACACCTTCTTATCTAGTTATATGATTCCTCACAACACTAACTCACTCTCAACAGAACCTTGAGCCACCCCTTCACCTTCCTAAGTGGACATTCAATCTTGAAAAAACTCAAGGCCGGTCAGTTCCCTTTCCTGCAAGTTCAAGAGACAGGAATGTCAAAAGACAGCACCTCTCTTTTGCATTTTCATCGAGCTAGGAGCATTTTTTAGGGATTAGAGCTAAATAAGAGACTCACAGCTCTCTAACATGACCAAGTGTGCAGTTAGAGCGTGAAAAACCTTGCTTGCATTAATTGAGATATACCGGTCTTTAGTGTCTACCTGACTTGTGCTTTGAACTTAAGAAGTAGGATTGCCCATTTTTTGAAGATTCCAGAGCTTAACATCTCCTGACGCTGTTATAGACTCAACTTTATGGTTCTTGCATAAGTGATACAGACCTCTACTACTGTTCTTGTTTTTTAGGTTTTGAAAAGGCTTGAAGCAATCGAGGAACTCATTCAAGGTTGATTATGCTATAAATGATGGAAGAGTGGCCTTACTCAAACAGTTCCATTTTGTTTGATTAACCAATGTGTTTAAAACCTCAAAACATAAACTCTGCAAATAAAAAAAAAAAACAACTCATACGGATTGCTCCAACACTGAGAAAGTATTCAAAATCCTTTTCCAATGAACTTCGCAAGTTTAGTTCCTTTTGTGATTTCAAACATCCGGTGCCAGGCTGAAGATACTCAAAACCCCTAAACATGTCTTTTGATATTCCTCATTAAGCCCGATATCCTGTACGTGACCTTCTTCTTTTTGTACAAATCTTCTACACTTATTTTTCATATGATATTAACTGTCCCCCTGTCTCTAACAAATGGCTGGTGAAGAGAGGGATGAAAGTTGGGTTGGAGTAGGATATGGGGTGGAGAAGGGGATAGGAGGTCGGTTAGAGGGTGGGTGAATGGGAGAGGAGGGAAAAGAAAGAGTGAATAGGAATGAATGGGGGGTGAGTAGTTGGGGAGGAAGTAAAAGTTAAGGGCAGGGAGTGGGGGAGCGGGTGGAAATAGAGAAGGGGGAAGGGGGGTGAGGGCGGGGGTCAAGGGGCAGCGGAAAGGTGCCGGGAGGGGAAGCGTGGGAAAGTAGGAACGGAAAGGAAAGTAGTAGTGGAACTTGGAAGGGGAACTTAACCCAAGACAAATATCCAAAAACAACCATCCATATATAAGGCCAAAAATTTGAATGTAAAGTATATTTCTTCCATATGTTAAGTTTTAAATCTCTTCAAAAACTGATTTTCTTACCATTCACTTGAGCTTCTTAATAATTATCTTTCTTGGAATAGTCGAGTTGAGCCATAAATCCTTAGTGATGAGTTATAATTGCTGTTAGTGTTTAATAGAAACAATTATCTTCTTCCTTTGAATGCATCCTGAAACTAAAATTGGTATCTCCTTCCTCTTAGGAGCTATAATATCTTCTTCTGCTGCATCAATATCTTGTTTTTCTTCCTCTTCTTCATGTTCTTCTTCCTTCTCCTGCATTGATTCTTCAATCTATGCTACAAAAAACCATCATCTTCCCTTGAATAGTCTTCACCTTCCTCTTTCATCCTTCTTTCTCTCATTGATTCTTCAATTTCTTCCCCATCCTCTTCCTTTGAGGTCTCTTTCCTCTTTGTGGTTCCCATCTATCCATAAAAAGTTTTCCATTTCCTCCCAAGATCCAATCCTTCTTGTTTTCCCAAAAATTTTTTAACATCAAAAACCAAATCCATGCAGGACCACCAATATATGTGAAAACCTATTTCCTTGTCATGAAAATATGAGAAATTATATTCTTTGGGGGGGGGGGGGGAATTTTATCCACCATTCTTTAGCATTCCATCTCACCATTTCCTAAAATTTTTGTTATTCCCGTGATCATGATTAGGTTTAGGAATTCTGAAAATATTTGGGATAGACTGGATAAAAACACAAAGAACAAACCCTAACTGAAATTTCAATAGATTTCCGAAACTATAAATTTTGCTAATAAAATACCACAATTTTCTTCCTGCAAAGTGAATTTTTGAAAATACCTAAAACACCAATAAAATCCGCAAACAGATCCAATGGAGCTGAAATTTTTAGATATTCTGACTTAGAGTGTTTTGTAAAATTATGATGGAAAAAAATTGGGGAAAAATTTGATACCCTATTCAACAAATATTCGAACACAAAAAATAGGGTTTTTTGCCCTAATTTGGCCGAAATCGCTGCTCTGATACCACTTGTAAGGATATTACTTGTATAATCAGAACATATTATAGCAGAATAACATGAGAGAACACCACAATGATGAAAATATTCTCATATAATAGCTTTTCCACTTCGATGGGGCAACCCCCAATACCACTTCAAGGGGGTAACCTCCAAACCATATACTAACACTCCAATACTCAATATGATGATTAACTACAACCTTCTAACCCCTATATATACCATTCTAACCTATGACCAATACTGAGTCTGACCTCATAAGCATAATAAATTATAAATGAATGATATTAATAAGATAAGGGGATGTGTGCCACATGTCAGCATCTCATCAATACATTATAATCATAACATCCTTTCCCTATGTGCATAGCAAGTGTATGGACACAAATCCAAAGGTTACAAATGAAGAGAGAATATAATGAAGAACCCAATCTGGGATTACAGTCAAGAGAAGAGAGTTCAACTATGGAAGTACCACTTAAATATGTGATGGTGAAAGCACATCAAACGATAACACATGAGGATATCACAATGGAAAAGGAGGTTACTCAAAAAGAAAGAGATATGGTCGATGAGGAAGATAAGTATGTGAGGAAAGGAATGGAATCACTACAAGACACCCTTGCAGCACAAGGTGGAGAAAGAGGTAGAGGGTACACGAGAAGAAAATAGGTGCACATAATGCACAGGAGATGCATAGAGAAACGTCTTGGAGAATCGCAAAGGTTAATATACATGGGTAAATTAGAGCACCACTATTGGAGAAACTGAGAAATCCTAGGAGATTTTGAGAGTACACATGAAAATGGGGTACTCGGTAAGGATATCCAGGGTGATCTTGAGAGAATGCGTTAAATAAGTACATAAAACTTTGATCACACAAGCTAAAGGAATTTTGACAGAGGTTTGGATAAACTGGTGGTGGATAGGAGGAGAATACTGGGACCGAGAGAGGTTGGCAGTGATTAAGCTAAAATGTAAATATATAAGCCTAATTTGAATGCAAGATTGTAGTAAAATGAATATATAATTAAATACAAAAATTATACCCAAGAAACTAATTGATAAATAATGAAACCCAAATTACAAATAGAGGGTAATAAGCCTTAGTTCATTTATAGAGTTTTGGAGTATGCACAGATTTTGGAAAATAGGAAATGCAAAGCACCACCATAGTACTAGAGGACAAAAAATTGTAGATCTGAGGAGATAGGCTAGACTAGGGCACCTAGAGAGGGGAAAAGGGCATGTGCGAGTGCCCTAGGCCTATTTATGGTTCTCGGGTCTGCATAAATGCTCCAAACACCTCCTCTGAGGTATCACAAGGTGTTCACCTTTAGTCTCCTTAAATCACTCTGAGGTCCCACAAATATTTTCAAGGTTGTTGGAAAACTACAATAATAATGAACCTACAAACACTCAAAACATACATCAAATCCTAAAAAAAAGAGATGTAAAATGAGGGGTCGGACTATCCTCATTCGTTACAATGGTGAACTTACCACTGAGCATTACACTACATCTCATACCCAATGTAGTTTTGTGTGTGTGTGCGGAATTTTGCCCTAGGTTCCTCTTGTCCATGTCATGATTTGAAAACGAGCAAGTAGTTATATATAGAATGTAGTAAATTTGTTTATGGAATAGAATGAACTTCCCTTTTATTAACTGTGATGCAGAAAATTATCCTTTATATCCCTTGTGCTGGAGCTATATGGATGTAATGGATCTCTTATATGCCTTAAGGTATGTAACCTTTGGTGGTGACAGATAGTGCATAGGGCTTGGTCCCTTATTATGATCACATAAATTTGTATTTATATGATTTCTTTACTTGAATTTGTAATTAACCCAGAAAGGCTTGACTACCAAAACTATAGAATGCTCAAACTACTTAAAAGGACCCCAAAACTGTTAGTAAAGTCCGAAGGGGACAGGGGTACCCTAAAGGGGAAGAAGACAACTAACACTAAAGTTCTGGTGGGGGGGGCTGATTGTCCCAGGATGAAAACTACTAAAAAGTAAACAAGTAGACTGAGAAATTCAAGTTGCAAGACTGAAATAAGCAGCAAAAAGCACCGTAAGGTGGCCAAAGACATGGGTGTTAATTAGTAATTTTCTTACTTAGTAATCACATGAATAGTAATATGTAATCAGGACTTGATAATTACCCAAAGTACATGATATTTCGTCTACATTGCCCCCACTTTATGTTGGTGAATTATAATTTTCAGTAACATAAAGTAAATAGAGTACGTACCTGATAACCATGTAGATTGATAATGAAAAGTGTGCCAACAGGATACACAAAGCATGCAATACTAAAATGTGAAACATGGATGCTAACGAGAAGAAAGTGCAAAAAGTGATGAAAATGAACCTAGGGTAAAAACACATATGTAGATGCCACAATGTACCCATTGTCGATGTTGGTATGGTTGTTGGTGTGTGTAATGTTGACTGTTGCTTCCCATAAGGATGGAACTGCAAAAGAGAAGTCGAACAAGTAGTCATACACACATGTATACAATAACAATATGTAAAAAATGTGTGAGGAAAGTATGTAAAAATGCCAAAAGTGTGAAAAAGGAACATGTGTACCTGATTCATGATGAGGAAAGGGTGTAGAAAATGATATTGTAGATGAGTCGAAACACACATTTTTGGGTGATCTCATGCCAATGAATGGAAGAAATGTCAAGATAATAATCTGGTGTCATCCTCTAACCTTTAACATATTCCCGCCAATGTAGAACACCACTCAGGATGGTGTGTATAAACGCATGTGCTAACGATTGTCTACCTTGTAAATTTTTTTGTGTATGGAGTTCTATAAAATATGATGAACTACTAATCACTATGTAACTGCCCCCTACTTTTAGGTATCTTGAAAAGGCCATTTTACTAAGTACCCCAAGTTTGATTCTGAGCCCTATCCAAAACTGAAAACTATGTTGTACCAATATTTTGTTTTGTATAATGTTATATGGTCTGAGTGTTTCACCCAAATGATGCCCCCTCATTTGGGGTGCATGTGACATTGCTCAAGGAGTATGTGGTCCAAAGGAGGACCGACTGTTGTGTGCTGAAATTGTGCCATGTAGGGGAAGGGAAAGTGCCTAGTAGAAAGCAAGTTACATGCAAACAATTGGATAGAAGACAATTGTTATTACAAGCAAAGACAACATGCATGTGTAAGATGAAATGTAAGCTAAGAACATAATGTGTAATCTAAGACGTAAGTAAACAAGAAAGAAGAAAATGTAGACCATGAAAAGAAGGTTGCAAACATGGGAAATTACTCATGATGTCATAACAAAATCAAGGTCATAATGGCCAAAAGAAAGAAAAGTGTCCCACACAAGACAAGGAAAAATCCCATAATAGTGGCAAGCAATGAAAATTAAAAGTAGACAATGTAACAAAAACCATGGTGGACAAATAGACCTGTAGTGTACAAAATTTGATGCCCCTAAGAGCCGTTATAGGAGTGGTAATAGGTACTGCACCAATCATTCACTCTACATGTAATAGATCTGTAAAATCTATGATCATATCTACAAAGGAAAGTGAACATACATGTGTGATTGATAAATATAATAAACATACAAGATATCTATCTAGCATGTGTATAAGATGTGAATGTACCAAGTAAATGTAAGAAAGAGTAAATGCCACCAAGATATAGAGTATGTTTGTGGATGAGGTGGAATGAAAAATAGTGTTAATGATAGGGGAAGGGAAACATACCCCCAAAGTGGATGTGTGTGTATATAATCCATTTCATTTATTTATTCCCCCTTAGTAGTCAATACTGAACTATAAATGAGAGTGTGTCAGCGAGAAAGGGTCTAAACGATGTGTTATATGTAGATAGGGTTGACGAATAGATTGTGGTGTGTTGATTGTAAATTGATGATGTTTAGGTGATATTGAATGGTGACATCTAGGTATGATTTTTGTAGAATTAGGTGATAGAATATGTTATGATTTATCCGAAAGCATATCTCTCTAGATGGGTTGGTAAGATGCTTGCAAGCATGATGATGTAGCACAAGGCATATACCACAAAATATATGAACGTGATGATGTAGTGTAACGTGTATATCATGAAACATATGGATGAAATTCTAGAAAAAATGTGATGATGTATCACGAAGTGTATATCACGAAATGAATGAGTATCAAATCTACAAAGGGGTGATGACTAAGCATAAAGCATATATCACGATATGTGTGTAAAAGGCACTAGTTAGGAATGTCACATGATATGAGTAAAAACATTGATTGATTGGTTATGAATATAAAATTCTAGAATGATGTAAGTGTGATGAGGTGAGGTTCAATTTTGATTCGAACCATTAGTAGTCGAGTATCAACCATGGGACTAGAGTGTGTCATCGGGTAGTGAGTGCAGCACACAGATGTAGATTAGTAAAATGTGTAACATGTGTAGTAGATGTGGTGATGAGAGAAATGCCATATGTTTACGATGTGCAGATCTTATAATGTGGAATGTGGAATGTGAAGTTTGCAATGCAAGATGTGTAAATTGTAAAAATGTATAACAATGTAGTGTGTAGAATGTGTGCAATGTAAACGTGTACAAAGCACAGCGTGAGGATGATGCATAGTAGTTAGAAGATAGTATAAAATTGTATGATCTGTAAAGATGTTCATTTGTATTATCGATGGTGTAATGTGTGAGGTTCATGTGTATAATATGCCCTCAACAATCGAGTGTGAACTAAAGAACGAGAGTGTGTTGTAGGGTAATAACAATACAAATAGTGTATCAAGATGTGTATGTTGTATGTGAGAGATTAGATATGAAATGATGAGAGTATGAGATGTTTGTTGATACTACAGGGGGAAAGAAATAATGTAATTCCCCTTAAGTGTTTAAGTGATGGAGATTTAATTAATTACACTAAGGTTATCGATGTAAGGAGTAGTTTACTTAACAAAAGTGATTGGGTGTAGAGGTGGTGATGTTATAGGATATGTGCACTGTGGTGGCTTATTTCATAATGTTGTAGAATACTTGAATGGAGGCCAAGTTAAACTAAGTTTTAGAGGAGTTTTCTTAGATTGGCTTGGTAATACTGTAGATGACGTAGTAGGAGGAGGTGATGGAGAGCGAGCCTTGAGAGGTGATTTCTTAGTTTGAATTAGTAATGTCACAGATAGCTTGAGTGGAGGAAGTGTGGGACCATCCTTAAGAGGAGGTTGAGTGGATTGAATAGGCGGCAGTTGACTGACCAAAGAAGGCACATTCAAAGTGATATCATGGTGCTCATTAGACGTAAAATGATCAGATTTAGGAGTCCATTTGGATGGAGAATTTATAGATGGGCATATAACAAAGTGTTGTGTAACAAACGAGATAAATCCTTGATGCTCAAGATGCTTTATTCTTCAGTTTAAATTGTAACAGTCGTTTTCATTTTCATTATGTCCATTGATTTGATGATAATTCCACTATGGATGACCTTGATATTTTACAAGTCGGTAGGGAGGGTAGCCTTGAGTAGATGGTAAAGTGATCAATTGATGACTAAGGAGCTCAGTAAGAATGGAATATTACTTATTATTGTGATCAAAGGTGAGAGGGTCGAATAAGGGTATGAATTGAAGCTCACTAATGTGAGTACATGTAGAAGACAAAATGAGGATGAGATGTAGAAGGAGAATAAACATGAGCCTAAGAAGTGTCTTTAAGATGTTGGATTTCAAATTTGAGAGATATGATCGTGGATTCCATAGCCTAAAATTTTTCATAAAATAAAGAATGCAAATCTTGAATTGACTCTATTATGGGTTGATTCGATGGAGGATCACGAAGGCTAGGGTCTTCATATAGACAATGGAAAGTAGGACTTATTTTGTGTGGCGACATATCTTTAGGAAGACACATGGAGTCTAAGTATTTTTGTAGAAAAGACTGACATTCAGGATGAATTTTAAGTAAATAAGAACAGGAATTTGAGGAATTTTACCACCCATGATAAAAGAAAGATTAGGATCCAAGCGTATTCAAATGAGATGGGTTTACTAGAATGATTAAGCTAAAATGTAAATATATAAGCCTAATCTGAATACAAGATTGTAGTAAAATGAATATATATAATTAAATAAAGAAATTATACCCAAGCAACTAAGGGATAAATAATGAAACCCTTAATGAAAAGAGAGGGTAAGAAGCCTTAGTTGATTCAAAGAATTTTTAAGTATGAACATAGTTGGAAAACTGGGAAATGTGAAGCAGTGATCGTCACACTGGAGCACAAAATAATGTAAATCCAGGGAGATAGGCTAGACTATCATGCCTAGAGAGGGACAAAGGTGCCCGTGGGATCCCTAGGCCTATTTCTGGGTGCATGGGTATGTGAAAATTCTCAGACAACATCCTCTGAGGTGTCACAATGTGTTCTCCTTAAGTATCCTTTGATCAATCTAAAGTCACACCAATATTGCAGAGGTGGCTGCAAACCTGTAATAAATAATGACCCTGAAAAACTCTCAAATAGACATCAAATCCTAAAAAAGAGAGATGCAAAATGAGGGTTCAGACTATCCTCAATTTTCACAATGGTGAACTTACGACTGAGCACTGCACTACATCTCAGACTCAATGTATTTTTTTTTGTGTGTGGCATTGTTCCCTAGATTGCTCTTGTTCGTGTCACACTTGGATAGCGAACAAGTACCTAGATGTATAATGTAGTAGATGTGTGCACAGAATAGAATGAAATTCCCTCCTATGAAGTTTGATGTAGAAAAACAGCCCTTACGTTCCTTGTGGTGGAGCTAAATGGATGAAATGGGGCTTTTAGATGCCATTATAGGTGTAACCTTAGTTGGTGATAGATAGTACTTAGTGATTTTTCCTTTATTATGATCACATAACTTTACTTTTATATGATTGATTTGCTCGAATTTTGTAATTAACCCCGAAAAGGCTGACTACCAAATAGATAAAAATCTCAAAATGCTAGCGAGGACCCAAAAGGTATGAGTAAAGTACACAAGGGATAGGGACATTGGCATCCTGGTTGGGCGCTGGTGTCTAGGATGAAAAATGCTGAATTGTAAAAATGAAGACTGAGTAAGTAAGGGCGAGACCAAAAGAAGTGGCAAAAAGTAAAGCAAAGTGGCCAAAGACATGGGTTAATTAGTATTTTTTTACTTAGGAATCAAATGAATAGTGTTATGTAATCATGACTAGATAATTACCCCAAGTGCGTGATTTTGTGTTTACATATAGCAGTCTGACCCAAAGGAAATTTCCTTGAATGCAAAAATGTAGAGAAACTAAGGATAGTTGTTTGAGTGTGCATGGAAAGAGTTGCACAAGGAAGAGAAGAGATGTGCAGAGATATCAAAAAGGATTTTTGTGGAGAGGCTACGAAATTCTTGCACAGAGTAGGAGGTATACCAACACAAGGACAACACAGTGAAATACAGGATAACTTTTTTTTTTTTTTTACTTGCTTTGACACAACACGACACAACATGTCGTCACAAGGTTACAACCAACACTAGGAACCACTTGTTACGGGGGAGACCACAAGGTCAGCACGGAAACGTTCACACCTATCAAGGACAATGTACTCTTCTTTTGACAGGACAACATGGAAGTCCAATCCACATGACACACTCACAGCTAGGGCATCCCATGAGGAATTTCTTGTTAAATTTTCTTGTTTACTAAAGTGTCTCTTAATTCTTAACTTACGTTCTTATAAAATTTCATGTAATGATTCACACAATTCTTTTCACAAGGGAGAACTTCTTTCTTTTCAACTGTTTGACTAAATAACTTAAGGCCAAGCTTTCTAAACTAGGATCATCAATTTGATGTCCAAATCTTTCTTATTCATTTGATTTTAGAACATTTTCCATTTCTTACAAGGTTAATTAATCTTACTCAAGCCACTAACACATGTTCCACAACTCTATTGCACAGGTGAAGGCATAAGCTCCGATTGAGTGAAAAGTACCGCTTAGGGTTCATAACAATAGCCTTCTTGTTTAAGGATTAAATTTTGACCTTGCTTAAGAAATATCACCATGAATCAAGGCAAGGGTTAACAGAACAGGACAACAGAATTTAGCTTCAGGGTCACATTGTTTACTATCAGTCTATTATTGAGGTTAAGAGTTTATCAAGATTGGTTAAATGTTCCATCTAGACTTTACTTCATTAAGTTTGACAAAGGAGAACATTTCAAACGATAGAGAGAGATTTAAGGTTTAAATAATCAATTTCCCTCCTACTTATTAAATCCTATCATCTTCTAAAATCTAACCATTGATTTCACCATGAGATCATTTAAGATTTCACCATAAAAGGATAATGTTTATTAGCTTGGCTCAAATAAAAAAATAAGAATAAGTTAGGGTTCATATTTCGTTACAAAAGATAGTTTCCTCTTGATTGTTCCAGGTCTCAAAGGTTATCAAGTAGATCACACCTACATAATATATTCATATATATAAATTTTTAGTTTAACTTTTATCAGGATTATCCAGCTCACTTTATAGTGCTTACAACTCATTGCTACTAAGCCTTAGGAGGATTTACAACTCGACATTTTAACTCAAGAGCAAAGTTTAACAGTACTCGTTTACGGAAACAAAACAAGGTTATATCAATTCATTCCAACATGATGCACAAATCAAAGGGACATACTATCTCTATTGAGCCATGACTAGGGAGCAAGAGAGTAATAACATGGAACATGCCACACTACTATTCTAAGGATTTAAAAATACACTAGAATATCCCATAACCAAGCGGTAATCAAATTTCATCTTTCACATGTTATCCAAACAAACCAAAGTTTCAACAGTTACAACAACAATACTCTACAATACATTCGACATTTTTACAAGGTACTTCAAAAATTGTACAGATGAACCTTTAACACTCTTTTCCTCTAGTCTACTCGCATAATCCATCTGCACAAATATTAACTAAAGTCAGTTCGCAAGAACTGAGCATGTTAAGGCTACACATTGCAACAGTAAGCTAACATTTAACAATATCAAGAAAGGAATGTTCTAATTCAAAAATGGATTAAAACACAACCCACAACTCTAAAATTATTCACATGAGAAAGAAATCTAAACCATCCAACAAGGAGAAAGTCAAAATACCAGTAAGAACAAAATCACATAAAACAAGGCAAGACCTTATGGGTTAGGAACAAGAAAGTCAAGAGTGTTGATATCTCCTTCATGTAATCCTATGGATTACGTGATTGGAATCCAAAACTTACTCCATCCAACTAAAGGGGTCCAAGATAAGACAAAACGTACTAATTATGATCGTAGGCGCGAAGCAAAATGACGTTATCCAATTCTCCCAGGGGGGCTTCATAGTAATATGGGTTCGACGCCCTTAAAAGAACACAACAATAGTTTCGGTTTTAACCAAGGAGTTTACCACTACCTCCTTATAGGATTTCTTAAACGTAGCACTAGTTAACCAAAACAAATCCACTTTTCCAAAAGCGTACAAAAGAGACACAGAAAGGGCCATTATTCTACCAACAAACCCTATCCTAATCGTCAACTTCTCTACATAATATAAGGGAAGACTAAACCCAAAAGTCGTTAGTAATTTTTATATAATTCAGACAATGTCAATAAACATTAAAATAAAATTTGATTTCCTTAACAAGGCCACAAAATGGGACCTTTTAGTAACCAAGTTTGAAGTATAAGGTATTCGAGTTTGAAACAAAGGGATTCGATACGCAGAGGGTAAAACACCAACGATGCCCCAGACTCAAAAGACCTTACCACGAGTACAAGCACAAAACAAGAACCAACGCACATATCCATCAGGAAGGTTACGCAGTGCAGTCAGGCCTAGAAGTTCTATGAACTCCTTGCCAAAGGTATAGAAGATGGAAATTTTACCCGATCCATGTGGGCTTATCGAGGAAAAGTCTAGCAAATATCAAACAGATAAATATAACAGCCACCTATGATAATATCACTGAAATCAGCTGTCATCTAACAGGAAACGAGTTCGCGAGTCCAATACCATGGGTTCACCTACAACTTTTGTTTCAGTCCAGCTAGTAACAGCTTGCTTGCGACCCTTAATAAAAAAAATGGTAGAGATTTCATTCAATTAAACTTACAATGTTTCCCCTTGCTTTAATCAAACAAGAGTTTACATCAAGAAGTAGGTATAGTAATTCTCTCAACACGTAGAGGCCAAAATAGATGCCAGGTTAACCCTCCTCTAGACTAGGTACAACAGTCAACCATGTACAGTTCTAAAGCAAAACCCAAATGCCATTTTCTAATCAAACAAAAAGTAAGGAATGCCCACAGGCTTAAACAAGTTTTAGAACACAACGTCACTATTAATGTACCTTTTAGCAAAACAGGAGGGCCCTAAACAGGAAATACGTATTTATTCAACCAAACAGAGATATGAAGGCTTAACCTTCCATTTAGTAACCTTCAATTATAACTACCATCACAGAATTCTTTTAAAAGAGAGTCATATAAGCAAACAAAACTCAATAATGTTTCCTTCCCTACGAACTAGATTGCATCACTCAAAATTTGCAGAAACCCATTTAGACAAATATGAAATAGAGTAAGCTATAAGGGAGGAAAGGACATTCCAAGCAAAACCAGCAAAATTGGATCGAGATTTAAAGGAACAACCAACACAATCAGGCAGCGATATAAACAACCACGAAAACATTTGTCTAGGCGCTATTCAGTAGGAAAGAAAATTCATTTCAAGATACTGAAAGAAGGTAGAAAACTATTACAAGGAGTAGATTTAACATGCCTGGTTTAAAATTCCATCTCCATATGCATATGATTGTTTCAATGCCGTTGCTTGCCTTTAACCCAAAGTGCTTTGCGAGCTCGAGCTATCGCCACATTCACGCGGTGAAAAACAGCTACAAAGCCAACCCCATGATTTGAAGCTCGGACACAAGACATAATGATTACCACACGCTCCTGGCTCTGAAAGGCATTTACCGTAATGATAAATAACCTTTTCCTCCATCAGGTTTGAGGACAGCATCAAACTCTCGGTGCAAACATTCACTCTCAACTCTTGTATTTTCTATAATTCTCAGTCCAATTCTCAAACACCTTTCTTATCTATTTATTCATGATTCCACACAACACTAACTCACTCTTCAAAAGAACCTCGAGCCACCCCTTCAACTTCCTAAGTTGACCTTTCAATCTTGAAAACTCAAGAAGGTCAGTTCACCTTTCCTAGCAAGTTCAAGAGACAGGAATGTCAAAAGACAAGAACTGTCTTTTGCACTTCTTCATCGAGCTAGGAGCATTTTTGAGGGATTAGAGCTCAATAGAGACTCATCAGCTTCTCTAACAATGACCCAAGTTTGAATTTAGAAGCGTGAACAACATTTGCTTCCCATTATTGAGATATACCTGTCTTTAGTGTCTACCCGACTGTGATTCGAACTTCAAGAAGATAATGTTGCCATTCTGCAAGATTCCAGAGCTTTAACATCTTCCTTACGCTGTTATAGACTCAACTTTTACCTGGTTTCTTGAATAACTGATACAGACCTCTGCTACTGGTTCTTTTTTTTTCTTTGTTTTTGAAAAGGCTTTGAGCACATCGAGGACCTCCTTCAAGTTTGATTATGCATAATGATGGAAGAGTGGCCTTACTCAAACAGTTCCATTCTTGTTTGATTAACCAATTTGTTGAAAACCTCAAAACATAAACTCTGCACATAAAAAAAAAACAACTCATACTGCTTGCTCAACCACTGAGAAACGTATTCAACATCCTTTCCACTGAACTTCGAAAGTTTAGTTCCTTTTGTGATTTCAAAAATCCGGTGCAGCTTTGAAAGATTACTCAAAACCCTAAAACTGTCTTCGAGTTTCCTTTTTGCATAAAAACAACTGTTACAGCTACTGACATGGAGATAACTTACATTATGGTTACCAACAAATTTATTCAAACTCCCAGGATGCACTTCAAAGTTCGTTTTGCTCTGGGTCTGAAAAAAATATCCTGCTACCTTCCTCTCCCAAGACATTTTCTGCAACATTGCATAGATCTCCTGTGCCCACGGGTGTGATCTGTCACCAACACAAAAAGCATGCGCCATTACTATGGCAAAGCAAACGTGCTTCATGAATATTCTGATCTGAACAGATCCACCTCCTATGAGACTCTCCCATGAGTTACATCGAAAAGACAAGTAAGGTCTCAGTAGAGAGATCTCTGTAACAAATTTCATCGGGTCTCCTGGTAACACTCACACTGTCACTTAATCGATTTAGATGAAAATATCTTGAAGGAGAAATCCCGAATTGAGGATGCATTCTAAACCTAGAACAGAAAACAACATAGTTGGACGACCTGCTTGCTGGAAGTGCGCTCAAATGGCTTCTACTGTAACATGCTGCTGCCAGGGTAACAGTTGTTGCAGGCTGTGCTATGGATCCCATTAACTAAGCACCCAATGAGATGTGGCCCAGCTTGTGGCTTCATCTAAATGGAGGAAACTTCCGGTGCAGCAACGATGTCGTAGCTGATAGGTTGTAAGGTGTGAAATTCTGAAACGCTTGCCTCCGACGAGCTTCTTCCATGTTAGATCCTCCACCTGGAAGAAGTGACTTTCCAAAATGAAAAGGCAAGACGGCTCAACTAAAACTTTATCTCATCCTTCTACTACAGCTGCAAGATTTTGCACAACTGATCATGACTGTGGTGCAACCAAAACCAGAACACTAGCGCCCAAGAGAATGGAGGTAACATGCCTATACTACACTATCTTGGAGCTTCATCAACACCCACATCAAACCAGGGGGAGACTTCCGCAGCAACCAAGGAGGATTTTAGAAAAACGTGCCAGGAAACGCTGAAGAAAAAATGCACAAGGAAAAACAGACGCACCTAACCCCCACCTGACAGTGCATTGAAAGAGGTCAAAAGGAGATGCGGCTACAACCAGGCGAAGAAAAACGTGACTCTGCCCCACCTCACTGCAAGGAATAAAAAACATAGACAAAGGTCACTCATGGTCCGTCTCATTCTCACGCAGGCCGAGTGGTTGGGAGGAGGCCAGGGTGGCAGGAACCAGAATTCCTCGAAAATGCACGGGCATTACATTCTCCTCCCCTTAAGAAAGCATCGTCCTCGATGCGACATAACACAACGGAAAAGAAATGGTTCACAACCAAGAACAGGTAAGGAGAAAGTACACTTTATGGTTTAAAATTTAACTGATTAAAGCACGACCACAGGGTAGCCTTAGGAACATTTGGTAGAAATTTTAACTTTTAATGTTCTGTGAAGATTGGCAGTTCTTTCTTGTTCATCATTTCATTAGTCTCTTTCCATTATCATTATTCTTAGTTTAATTTCTTTTAAAATTTCATCATTGAAGAGTTTTGGTTTATTCCTTATTGTGGGTGCCCAACATGAACTGCTAACACAACACCCTATCAGGTTCACAAGACCTACAGATTCACAAGCACACAAGTATATACTTCAAGATTGTATTACACCACAAAAGGTTACACAAATACGGAATAGAATAGGCACACTCCACATAACATAGTACTCAGCACACATCAATGACTGACATACCAAAATACTTAACCAAAACAGTACTACAATCCACTAGACATTTCCTCAATTTGCATCAATGAAAAACTCACATAACACCAAACAAATGCCACAGGTACATAGTGTCCACAAGGGGATCAATGACATGTCCACAACATCACAACACATATCCATCTGACATGAGTAACACATACATCAAAAGACCACTACCAAACATCACAATAACTCAACATATATCCTGAAACATCAACCATACAGACAAATATCATAAGCCTCCCTCAAACTCTTATGCCTCCCTCAAGTCTCTTATGCCTCCCTCAAACTCTTATGCCTCCCTCAAGTCTCTTATGCCTCCCTCAAACTCTTATGCCTCCCTCAAGTCTCTTATGCCTCCCTCAAACTCTTATGCCTCCCTCAAACTCTTATGCCTCCCTCAAGGAGGCCGGTTGTCCCTATGGTCCAAGACACATAGAGTTCGAACACTCCTAACCCAAGTGACATAATAACGCGTGGTTCAACAACCCGCTAGTTATATGTACCCCTTGGGGCGTACCCCCATACAACGAAGCGGGTCCATAGGTCCAACCAATCCATGGTGCATCCCATGACCCTATTCCACACATCACGACATTAGAACCAGCACAACAATCCAATCAAAGTGCCAAGTGGCAAAGTACAAGCCTTGGGCAAGGCGGTAAAAATTCCAAATTTAAAAGAAGACCCCAAATCAAGCTAAAATAAATGGCCAAATAGCCAAAGTTAGTATCAAAATCCCCATGTTAGTGCCACAAACCAAGGAAATGCCCAAAATTGTAAAGCATTGCAATCAAGAAAAGATGCTGGTCCTTGCAAAATAAAGTAAAAGCTCAATTTACGAATAAAATCAACTTATAATAATGTCACATTACGATAACTGTGTGGCCTTATCTAGCCACCAAAGGGGTACTCAACGAGTTGCTAGCACTCGGAACATCGAGCCTCAGCTCGTAAAATACATATCAATAATACAACTGTCATCACCTCCATCTAAATCATCCCGCCACCCTTCGACAAGGCTAAACATAGTCATAGATACACTAAGGTTGCATACATACAACCACATAGGGAGAGAGGAAAGAATCACATGTAATCTACTAAACCGAGTTTTAGACTCGAGTTATTGACCCATGGTACACCATTCCTCACTCTCAACATACACTTCTACCGATTTCCCTCAGGATCGGTTAGTGTAAGGTTCACAACATAACATACAACAACATCACTAACACCATGGTGGTACACACATAGCTACCATAACGTCTCACGTATGGTATGTATACAGGGTAGATCACAATCATACATTCACAGGGCATAATACATCACTTTACCACATTCTGCACCCAAAGTGCAATCACCATACGATAGGGTTCATACACTCACCGTATGACCCAAAATCACAACATGAAGCATTACCTATTTGCACAGTCATACATACGATGAACATAGTACATCACAACATAACATCCATTGCAACATAACAAGGTGGTACACACATTTCTTCAGAACATGGTAAAAACATCATGATACAACTCATTTCTTTTAACATCAACTAGTCATACAACACATTGATACACTTACATATCACAATATGCCACAATGCTCCAACACTACGTCATCCACATTATAATTCTTTTCACACATCACAAACATTAATTCACACGTGAACTCTTCATAGAATCCACAAGAAGGAGAGAGAATACTCCCATCCCCAACATATCAACATGATCACAAACACGCACAAGGTGACATACACATCATGTGCGTTCACAATATCACAATTACGACAATAATCACATCACGTTTAAAGCACATTACTCTTCCAATATCTACCACCATCATGCAACATCATCATCATCATGCAGTATCATCATGTAACACCACCACCACCATGTAACATCACCATACAACACCAATCCGGCCCATAGGTTCGAGAGCATGAACCTACGCTCTGATACCAAAGTGTAACACACCAAAAAATACCAACACAAGGACAACACAGTGAAATACAGGATAACTTTTTTTTTTGACTTGCTTTGACACAACACGACACAACATGTCGTCACAAGGTTACAACCAACACTAGGAACCACTTGTTACGGGGGAGACCACAAGGTCAGCACGGAAACGTTCACACCTATCAAGGACAATGTACTCTTCTTTTGACAAGACAACATTGGAAGTCCAACCACATGAACACACTTACAGCTAGGGCATCCCATGAGGAATTTCTTGTTAAATTTTCTTGTTTACTAAAGTGTCTCTTAATTCTTAACTTACGTTCTTATAAAATTTCATGTAATGATTCACACAATTCTTTTCACAAGGAAGAACTTCTTTCTTTTCAACTTATTTGACTAAATAACTTAAGGCCAAGCTTTCTAAACTAGGATCATCAATTTGATGTCCAAATCTTTCTTATTCATTTGATTTTAGAACATTTTCCATTTCTTACAAGGTTAATTAATCTTACTCAAGCCACTAACACATGTTCCACAACTCTATTGCACAGGTGAAGGCATAAGCTCCGATTGAGTGAAAAGTACCGCTTAGGGTTCATAACAATAGCCTTCTTGTTTAAGGATTAAATTTTGACCTTGCTTAAGAAATATCACCATGAATCAAGGCAAGGGTTAACAGAACAGGACAACAGAATTTAGCTTCAGGGTCACATTGTTTACTATCAGTCTTTCATTGAGGTTAAGAGTTTATCAAGATTGGTTAAATGTTCCATCTAGACTTTACTTCATTAAGTTTGACAAAGGAGAACATTTCAAACGATAAAGAGAGATTTAAGGTTTAATTAATCAATTTCCCTCCTACTTATTAAATCCTATCATCTTCTAAAATCTAACCATTGATTTCACCATGAGATCATTTAAGATTTCACCATAAAAGGATAATGTTTATTAGCTTGGCTCAAATAAAAAAATAATAATAAGTTAGGGTTCATATTTCGTTACAAAAGATAGTTTCCTCTTGATTGTTCCAGGTCTCAAAGGTTATCAAGTAGATCACATCTACATTAATATATTCATATATATAAATTTTTAGTTTAACTTTTATCAGGATTATCCAGCTCACTTTATAGTGCTTACAACTCATTGCTACTAAGCCTTAGGAGGATTTACAACTCGACATTTTAACTCAAGAGCAAAGTTTAACAGTACTCGTTTACGGAAACAAAACAAGGTTATATCAATTCATTCCAACATGATGCACAAATCAAAGGGACATACTATCTCTATTGAACCATGACTAGGGAGCAAGAGAGTAATAACATGGAACATGCCACACTACTATTCTAAGGATTTAAAAATACACTAGAATATCCCATAACCAAGCAGTAATCAAATTTCATCTTTCACATGTTATCCAAACAAACCAAAGTTTCAACAGTTACAACAACAATACTCTACAATACATTCGACATTTTTACAAGGTACTTCAAAAATTGTACAGATGAACCTTTAACACTCTTTTCCTCTAGTCTACTCGCATAATCCATCTGCACAAATATTAACTAAAGTCAGTTCGCAAGAACTGAGCATGTTAAGGCTACACATTGCAACAGTAAGCTAACATTTAACAATATCAAGAAAGGAATGTTCTAATTCAAAAATGGATTAAAACACAACCCACAACTCTAAAATTATTCACATGAGAAAGAAATCTAAACCATCCAACAAGGAGAAAGTCAAAATACCAGTTAGAACAAAATCACATAAAACAAGGCAAGACCTTATGGGTTAGGAACAAGAAAGTCAAGAGTGTTGATATCTCCTTCATGTAATCCTATGGATTACGTGATTGGAATCCAAAACTTACTCCATCCAACTAAAGGGGTCCAAGATAAGACAAAACGTACTAATTATGATCGTAGGCGCGAAGCAAAACGACGTTATCCAATTCTCCCAGGGGGCTTCATAGTAATATGGGTTCGACGCCCTTAAAAGAACACAACAATAGTTTCGGTTTTAACCAAGGAGTTTACCACTACCTCCTTATAGGATTTCTTAAACGTAGCACTAGTTAACCAAAACAAATCCACTTTTCCAAAAGCGTACAAAAGAGACACAGAAAGGGCCATTATTCTACCAACAAACCCTATCCTAATCGTCAACTTCTCTACATAATATAAGGGAAGACTAAACCCAAAAGTCGTTAGTAATTTTTATATAATTCAGACAATGTCAATAAACATTAAAATAAAATTTGATTTCCTTAACAAGGCCACAAAATGGGACCTTTTAGTAACCAAGTTTGAAGTATAAGGTATTCGAGTTCGAAACAAAGGGATTTGATACGCAGAGGGTAAAACACCAACGATGCCCCAGACTCAAAAGACCTTACCACGAGTACAAGCACAAAACAAGAACCAATGCACATATCCATCAGGAAGGTTACGCAGTGCAGTCAGGCCTAGAAGTTCTATGAACTCCTTGCCAAAGGTATAGAAGATGGAAATTTTACCCGATCCATGTGGGCTTATCGAGGAAAAGTCTAGCAAATATCAAACAGATAAATATAACAGCCACCTATGATAATATCACTGAAATCAGCTGTCATCTAACAGGAAACGAGTTCGCGAGTCCAATACCATGGGTTCACCTACAACTTTTGTTTCAGTCCAGCTAGTAACAGCTTGCTTGCGACCCTTAATAAAAAAAATGGTAGAGATTTCATTCAATTAAACTTACAATGTTTCCCCTTGCTTTAATCAAACAAGAGTTTACATCAAGAAGTAGGTATAGTAATTCTCTCAACACGTAGAGGCCAAAATAGATGCCAGGTTATCCCTCCTCTAGACTAGGTACAACAGTCAACCATGTACAGTTCTAAAGCAAAACCCAAATGCCATTTTCTAATCAAACAAAAAGTAAGGAATGCCCACAGGCTTAAACAAGTTTTAGAACACAACGTCACTATTAATGTACCTTTTAGCAAAACAGGAGGGCCCTAAATAGGAAATACGTATTTATTCAACCAAACAGAGATATGAAGGCTTAACCTTCCATTTAGTAACCTTCAATTATAACTACCATCACAGTTCTATTCTTTTAAAAGAGAGTCATATAAGCAAACAAAACTCAATAATGTTTCCTTCCCTACGAACTAGATTGCATCACTCAAAATTTGCAGAAACCCATTTAGACAAATATGAAATAGAGTAAGCTATAAGGGAGGAAAGGACATTCCAAGCAAAACCAACAAAATTGGATCGAGATTTAAAGGAACAACCAACACAATCAGGCAGCGATATAAACAACCACGAAAACATTTGTCTAGGCGCTATTCAGTAGGAAAGAAAATTCATTTCAAGATACTGAAAGAAGGTAGAAAACTATTACAAGGAGTAGATTTAACATGCCTGGTTTAAAATGCCATCTCCATATGCATATGATTGTTTCAATGCCGTTGCTTGCCTTTAACCCAAAGTGCTTTGCGAGCTCGAGCTATCGCCACATTCACGCGGTGAAAAACAGCTACAAAGCCAACCCCATGATTTGAAGCTCAGACACAAGACATAATGATTACCACATGCTTCTGGCTCTGAAAGGCATTTACCATAATGATAATTAAACCTTTTCCTCCATCAGGTTTGAGGACAACATCAAACTCTCGGTGCAAACATTCACTCACAACTCTTGTATTTTCTATAATTCTGAGTCCAATTCTCAAACACCTTTCTTATCTATGTATTCATGATTCCTCACAACACTAACTCACTCTTCAAAAGAACCTCGAGCCACCCCTTCAACTTCCTAAGTTGACCTTTCAATCTTGAAAACTCAAGAAGGTCAGTTCACCTTTCCTAGCAAGTTCAAGAGACAGGAATGTCAAAAGACAAGAACTGTCTTTTGCACTTCTTCATCGAGCTAGGAGCATTTTTGAGGGATTAGAGCTCAATAGAGACTCATCAGCTTCTCTAACAATGACCCAAGTTTGAATTTAGAAGTGTGAACAACATTTGCTTCAGAATTATTGAGATTACCTGTCTTTAGTGTCTACCCGACTGTGATTCGAACTTCAAGAAGATAATGTTGCCATTCTGCCAAGATTCCAGAGCTTTAACATCTTCCTTACGATGTTATAGACAACAACTTTTACCTGGTTTCTTGAATAACTGATACAGACCTCTGCTACTGGTTATTTTTTTTTTTGTGTGTTTTGAAAAGGCTTTGAGCACATCGAGGACCTCCTTCAATCTTTGATTATGCATAATGATGGAAGAGTAGCCTTACTCAAACAGTTCCATTCTTGTTTGATTAACCAATTTGTTGAAAACCTCAAAACATAAACTCTTTCACATAAAAAAAAACAACTCTGTTACTGCTTGCTCAACCACTGAGAAAAGTATTCAACATCCTTTCCATTAACTTCGAAAGTTTAGTTCCTTTTGTGATTTCAAAAATCCGGTGCAGCTTTGAAAGATTACTCAAAAGCCCTAAAACTGTCTTCGAGTTTCCTTTTTGCATAAAAAGCCACTGTTACAAGCTACTGACATGGAGATAACAGTGAATTATGGTGTACCAACAAATTTATTCAAAATCCTAGGATGCACTTCAAAGTTCGTTTTCTCTGGATCTGAAAAAAATATCCTGCTACCTTCCTCTCCCAAGACATTTTCTCCAACATTGCATAGATCTCCTGTGCCCACGGGTGTGATCTGTCACCAACACAAAAAGCATGCACCATTACTACAGCAATCTCTCTAGATCTAAAACTGCTTCATCTCGAATATTCTGATCTGAAACAGATCCAGCTCCAAGAGACCCTCTCCCATGAGCTACATCGCGAAACAGTAAGGTCTCAGTAGAGGATCTCTGTAATAAATTTCATCGGGTCTCCTGGTAACACTCACACTGTCACTTAATCGATTTTGATGAAAATATCTTGAAGGAGAAAATCCCGAATTGAGGATGCATTCTAAACTGAACAGAAAACAACATAGTCCTTCTCGACCTGCTTGTTGGAGGCAGCTCAAATGGCTTCTCACTGCCCACGGATTCTTGCCTGCTGCCAGTGTAAGATTTGTTCGTAGGAACCCACGCTATGTATTCTCGAACATTGAACACCCTTCGCAGGACCCAAAAATGTGGAGGTAACACACCTCGTTAGCAAAAATGCGTCTCCACCTAAAACTCACCGTATCCCTCACGGCTAGGACAGCTGAAAACTTCCGGTCATTTTCAAAAGTAGGTCAGGTGGTTGAATGAGCAAAAAAATACATGCCTCACTAGGGCATTACTTGCCTCCTCCCGATTAAGAAAGCATCGTCCTTGATGCGACATAACACAACGGAAGAGAAGGGACTTTCCACGACCAAGAACAAGGCAAGATAGGTGAAAGTAAACTCTATCTGTTTTTCTGCTACAGCTAACAAGAAAAAAACTGAGTTGATGAAAGTACGTGCAACTAGAACAGCTTTAACACCAACATTCCTTGTAGAATCACCCTGTAGCAGCTGTCAATGTTCTGCTGAAGATGGAGGCAGTGGTCTTTCTGAGTTAATCATTTCACCTCCGATTGTAGCATTATTTACTAGTTTTAGTTTATTCTTCCGGGCACTTTCATAGGAAGAGTTTTAGATTCATTCGCTCCTCAGATGCCCAACATGCACGCTGCTGAGGATCACAACACTCTCATGCTACACCAGGTTCACAAGACCCTACATTTCACAAGCACACAAGTAATATCCACTTTCAAGAATTACACGCACAAGGAGGAGTTAGGTAAAATGAGGTGACATGGATTAGAAACAAATGTCCACAAGGAACACGTCCCACCATCAACCTGACTGACATTGAAGGAGAATACTCAAAAAAATAGAGTTATGGCAAACCAAACATTCTCCATCAATTCCTCATCAATGAAAGAAGGAAAATGCACATAACACCAAACCAGTGGTACAAGGTGGCATAGTGAACCACAAGGGAATCAATGACATAACCACAACATCACAAGCACATATCCATCTGACATGAGTAACACATAAAGGTTATCAAATGAGGACCACTAGATAAGGCGCATCACAATAACTCAACATATATCCCATGAATATCAACCATACACACAACATATCATATGTCTCCCTCAAACTCTCTTATGCCTCCCTCAAGTCTCTTATGTACATAGTGTCCTCCCTCAAGTCTCTTATGCCTCCCTCAAGCTCTTATGCCTCCCTCAAGTCATCATTATGCCTCCCTCAAACTCTTATAGTGCCTCCCATCAACCACTCTTATGCATCTCCCTCAAGCTCTTATGCCTCCCTCAAACTCTTATGCCTCCCTCAAGTCTCTTATGCCTCCCTCAAACTCTTATGCCTCCCTCAAGTCTCTTATGCCTCCCTCAAACTCTTATGCCTCCCTCAAGGAGGCCGGTTGTCCCCATGGTCCAAGACACATAGAGTTCGAACACTCCTAACCCAAGTGACATAATAACGCGTGGTTCAACAACCCGCTAGTTATATGTACCCCTTGGGGCGTACCCCCATACAACGAAGCGGGTCCATAGGTCATCAACCACATCCAGTAACACATGCATCCCAACACAATAACTCGAACATATATCCTGGAACATCAACACATACAATCCATATCATGGTGCATCCCATGACCCCTATTCCACACATCACGACATTAGAACCAGCACAACAATCTAATCAAAGTGCCAAGTGGCAAAGTACAAGCCTTGGGCAAGGCGGTATAAAATTTTCGAAATTTAAAAGAAGACCCCAATTCAAGCTAAAATAAATGGTTGTCCAAAATAGCCAAAGTTAGTATCAAAATCCCCATGTTAGTGCCACAAACCAAGGAAATGCCCAAAATTGTAAAGCATTGCAATCAAGAAAAGCTACTGGTCCTTGCAAAAATAAAGTAAAAGCTCAATTTACGAATAAAATCAACTTATAATAATGTCACATTACGATAATTGTGTGGCCTTATCTGGCCACCAAGGGGGTACTCAACGAGTTGCTAGCACTCGAAACATCGAGCCTCAGCTCGTAAAAATACATATCAATAATACAACTGTCATCACCTCCATCTAAATCATCCACCCTTGCGACATAAAATAAACATAGTCATAGATGTCACACCAACTTGTGGCCATCTAGGCTAAACATAGTCATAGATTACACTAATGTTAAACATAGCATACATACAACCACATAGGGAGAGAGGAAAGAATCACATGTTATCTACTAAACCGAGTTTTAGCTCGAGTTATTGACCCATGGTACACCATTCCTCACTCTCAACATACACTTCTACCAATTTCCCTCAGGATCGGTTAGCGTAAGGTTCACAACATAACATGCAACAACATCACTAACACCATGGTGGCACACACATAACTACCATAACATCTCACGCATGGTATGTATACAGGGTAGATCACAATCATACATCCACAGGGCGTAATACATCACTTTACCACATTCTGCACCCAAAGCGCAATCACCATACGATAGGGTTCATACACTCACCGTATGACCCAAAATCACAACATGAAGCATTACCTATTTGCATACAGTCATACATACGATGAACATAATACATCACAACATAACATCCATTGCTACATAACAAGGTGGTACACACATTTCATTCAAAACAAGGTAAAAACATCATGATACAACTCATTTCTTTTAACATCAATCTAGTCATACAACACATTGATACACTTACATATCACAATATGTCACAATGTTCCAACACTATGTCATCCACATTATAATTCTTTTCACACGCCACAAACAGTAATTCACACGTGAACTCTTCATAGAATCCACAAGAAGGAGAGAGAATACTCCCATCCCCAAACATATCAACATGATCACAAACACGCACAAGGTGACATACACATCATGTGCGTTCACAATATCACAATTACGACAATAATCACATCACGTTTAAAGCACATTACTCTTCCAATATCTACCATCATCATGCAACATCATCATCATCATGCAGTATCATCATGTAACACCACCACCACCATGTAACATCACCATACAACACCAATCCGGCCCATAGGTTCGAGAGCATGAACCTACGCTCTGATACCAAAGTGTAACACACCAAAAAATACCAACACAAGGACAACACAGTGAAATACAGGATAACTTTTTTTTTTTGACTTGCTTTGACACAACACGACACAACATGTCGTCACAAGGTTACAACCAACACTAGGAACCACTTGTTACGGGGGAGACCACAAGGTCAGCACGGAAACGTTCACACCTATCAAGGACAATGTACTCTTCTTTTGACAGACAACATTGGAAGTCCAACCACAAAACACACTCACAGCTAGGGCATCCCATGAGGAATTTCTTGTTAAATTTTCTTGTTTACTAAAGTGTCTCTTAATTCTTAACTTACATTCTTATAAAATTTCATGTAACGATTCACACAATTCTTTTCACAAGGGAGAACTTCTTTCTTTTCAACTGTTGACTAAATAGCTTAAGGCCAAGCTTTCTAAACTAGGATCATCAATTTGATGTCCAAATCTTTCTTATTCATTTGATTTTAGAACATTTTCCATTTCTTACAAGGTTAATTAATCTTACTCAAGCCACTAACACATGTTCCACAACTCTATTGCACAGGTGAAGGCATAAGCTCCGATTGAGTGAAAAGTACCGCTTAGGGTTCATAACAATAGCCTTCTTGTTTAAGGATTAAATTTTGACCTTGCTTAAGAAATATCACCATGAATCAAGGCAAGGGTTAACAGAACAGGACAACAGAATTTAGCTTCAGGGTCACATTGTTTACTATCAGTCTATTATTGAGGTTAAGAGTTTATCAAGATTGGTTAAATGTTCCATCTAGACTTTACTTCATTAAGTTTGACAAAGGAGAACATTTCAAACGATAAAGAGAGATTTAAGGTTTAAATAATCAATTTCCCTCCTACTTATTAAATCCTATCATCTTCTAAAATCTAACCATTGATTTCACCATGAGATCATTTAAGATTTCACCGTAAAAGGATAATGTTTATTAGCTTGGCTCAAATAAAAAAATAATAATAAGTTATCATATTTCGTTACAAAAGATAGTTTCCTCTTGATTGTTCCAGGTCTCAAAGGTTATCAAGTAGATCACATCTACATAATATGTTCATATATATAAATTTTTAGTTTAACTTTTATCAGGATTATCCAGCTCACTTTATAGTGCTTACAACTCATTGCTACTAAGCCTTAGGAGGATTTACAACTCGACATTTTAACTCAAGAGCAAAGTTTAACAGTACTCGTTTACGGAAACAAAACAAGGTTATATCAATTCATTCCAACATGATGCACAAATCAAAGGGACATACTATCTCTATTGAACCATGACTAGGGAGCAAGAGAGTAATAACATGGAACATGCCACACTACTATTCTAAGGATTTAAAAATACACTAGAATATCCCATAACCAAGCGGTAATCAAATTTCATCTTTCACATGTTATCCAAACAAACCAAAGTTTCAACAGTTACAACAACAATACTCTACAATACATTCGACATTTTTACAAGGTACTTCAAAAATTGTACAGATGAACCTTTAACACTCTTTTCCTCTAGTCTACTCGCATAATCCATCTGCACAAATATTAACTAAAGTCAGTTCGCAAGAACTGAGCATGTTAAGGCTACACATTGCAACAGTAAGCTAACATTTAACAATATCAAGAAAGGAATGTTCTAATTCAAAAATGGATTAAAACACAACCCACAACTCTAAAATTATTCACATGAGAAAGAAATCTAAACCATCCAACAAGGAGAAAGTCAAAATACCAGTTAGAACAAAATCACATAAAACAAGGCAAGACCTTATGGGTTAGGAACAAGAAAGTCAAGAGTGTTGATATCTCCTTCATGTAATCCTATGGATTACGTGATTGGAATCCAAAACTTACTCCATCCAACTAAAGGGGTCCAAGATAAGACAAAACGTACTAATTATGATCGTAGGCGCGAAGCAAAATGACGTTATCCAATTCTCCCAGGGGGCTTCATAGTAATATGGGTTCGACGCCCTTAAAAGAACACAACAATAGTTTCGGTTTTAACCAAGGAGTTTACCACTACCTCCTTATAGGATTTCTTAAACGTAGCACTAGTTAACCAAAACAAATCCACTTTTCCAAAAGCGTACAAAAGAGACACAGAAAGGGCCATTATTCTACCAACAAACCCTATCCTAATCGTCAACTTCTCTACATAATATAAGGGAAGACTAAACCCAAAAGTCGTTAGTAATTTTTATATAATTCAGACAATGTCAATAAACATTAAAATAAAATTTGATTTCCTTAACAAGGCCACAAAATGGGACCTTTTAGTAACCAAGTTTGAAGTATAAGGTATTCGAGTTCGAAACAAAGGGATTCGATACGCAGAGGGTAAAACACCAACGATGCCCCAGACTCAAAAGACCTTACCACGAGTACAAGCACAAAACAAGAACCAACGCACATATCCATCAGGAAGGTTACGCAGTGCAGTCAGGCCTAGAAGTTCTATGAACTCCTTGCCAAAGGTATAGAAGATGGAAATTTTACCCGATCCATGTGGGCTTATCGAGGAAAAGTCTAGCAAATATCAAACAGATAAATATAACAGCCACCTATGATAATATCACTGAAATCAGCTGTCATCTAACAGGAAACGAGTTCGCGAGTCCAATACCATGGGTTCACCTACAACTTTTGTTTCAGTCCAGCTAGTAATAGCTTGCTTGCGACCCTTAATAAAAAATGGTAGAGATTTCATTCAATTAAACTTACAATGTTTCCCCTTGCTTTAATCAAACAAGAGTTTACATCAAGAAGTAGGTATAGTAATTCTCTCAACACGTAGAGGCCAAAATAGATGCCAGGTTATCCCTCCTCTAGACTAGGTACAACAGTCAACCATGTACAGTTCTAAAGCAAAACCCAAATGCCATTTTCTAATCAAACAAAAAGTAAGGAATGCCCACAGGCTTAAACAAGTTTTAGAACACAACGTCACTATTAATGTACCTTTTAGCAAAACAGGAGGGCCCTAAACAGGAAATACGTATTTATTCAACCAAACAGAGATATGAAGGCTTAACCTTCCATTTAGTAACCTTCAATTATAACTACCATCACAGAATTCTTTTAAAAGAGAGTCATATAAGCAAACAAAACTCAATAATGTTTCCTTCCCTACGAACTAGATTGCATCACTCAAAATTTGCAGAAACCCATTTAGACAAATATGAAATAGAGTAAGCTATAAGGGAGGAAAGGACATTCCAAGCAAAACCAGCAAAATTGGATCGAGATTTAAAGGAACAACCAACACAATCAGGCAGCGATATAAACAACCACGAAAACATTTGTCTAGGCGCTATTCAGTAGGAAAGAAAATTCATTTCAAGATACTGAAAGAAGGTAGAAAACTATTACAAGGAGTAGATTTAACATGCCTGGTTTAAAACGCCATCTCCATATGCATATGATTGTTTCAATGCCGTTGCTTGCCTTTAACCCAAAGTGCTTTGCGAGCTCGAGCTATCGCCACATTCACGCGGTGAAAAACAGCTACAAAGCCAACCCCATGATTTGAAGCTCGGACACAAGACATAATGATTACCACACGCTCCTGGCTCTGAAAGGCATTTACCGTAATGATAATTAACCTTTTCCTCCATCAGGTTTGAGGACAACATCAAACTCTCGGTGCAAACATTCACTCACAACTCTTGTATTTTCTATAATTCTCAGTCCAATTCTCAAACACCTTTCTTATCTATTTATTCATGATTCCACACAACACTAACTCACTCTTCAAAAGAACCTCGAGCCACCCCTTCAACTTCCTAAGTTGACCTTTCAATCTTGAAAACTCAAGAAGGTCAGTTCACCTTTCCTAGCAAGTTCAAGAGACAGGAATGTCAAAAGACAAGAACTGTCTTTTGCACTTCTTCATCGAGCTAGGAGCATTTTTGAGGGATTAGAGCTCAATAGAGACTCATCAGCTTCTCTAACAATGACCCAAGTTTGAATTTAGAAGCGTGAACAACATTTGCTTCCCATTATTGAGATATACCTGTCTTTAGTGTCTACCCGACTGTGATTCGAACTTCAAGAAGATAATGTTGCCATTCTGAAGATTCCAGAGCTTTAACATCTTCCTTACGTTGTTATAGACTCAACTTTTACCTGGTTTCTTGAATAACTTGATACAGACCTCTGCTACTGGTTCTTTTTTTTTTCGTGTTTTGAAAAGGCTTTGAGCACATCGAGGACCTCCTTCAAGTTTGATTATGCATAATGATGGAAGAGTGGCCTTACTCAAATAGTTCCATTCTTGTTTGATTAACCAATTTGTTGAAAACCTCAAAACATAAACTCTGCACATAAAAAAAAAAACAACTCATACTGCTTGCTCAACCACTGAGAAAAGTATTCAACATCCTTTCCACTGAACTTCGAAAGTTTAGTTCCTTTTGTGATTTCAAAAATCCGGTGCAGCTTTGAAAGATTACTCAAAACCCTAAAACTGTCTTCGAGTTTCCTTTTTGCATAAAAACAACTGTTACAGCTACTGACATGGAGATAACTTACATTATGGTTACCAACAAATTTATTCAAACTCCCAGGATGCACTTCAAAGTTCGTTTGCTCTGGGTCTAAAAAAAATATCCTGCTACCTTCCTCTCCCAAGACATTTTCTCCAACATTGCATAGATCTCCTGTGCCCATGGGTGTGATCTGTCACCAACACAAAAAGCATGCGCCATTACTATGGCAAAGCAAACGTGCTTCATGAATATTCTGATCTGAAACAGATCCAGCCTCCAAGAGACCCTCTCCCATGAGCTACATCAACAAAACAATAAGGTCTCAGTAGAGGATCTCTGTAATAAATTTCATCGGGTCTCCTGGTAACACTCACACTGTCACTTAATCGATTTTGATGAAAATATCTTGAAGGAGAAAATCCTGAATTGAGGATGCATTCTAAACTGAACAAAAAACAACATAGTCAGACGACCTGCTTGTTGGAGGCGCTCAAAAGGGCTTCTGTTTTCTGTAACGTGCCTGCTGCCAGGGTAAGAGTTGTTGCAGGCTGTGCTATGGATTCTCGAACATGAACACCCTTCGCAGCACCCAAAAACGTGGAGGTAACATGCTTGTTACACTAGCTTGCGGCTTCATCTAAAACCACCATATCTAACCCATGGCTAGGCGCTGGAAAACTTCCGGTCAGCAAAAGAGACAGTAGTGAATGCAAATCTCAGCCTCACTAGCAAAACTTGCCTCACGATTTGATCGAGCTTCTTCCATGTTAGATCTGCCACCTGGACAGAAGCGACTTTCCAAAATGAAAAGGCAAGACAAGTCGACTAAAACTTTATCTCGTTTTTCTGCTACAGCTGCAAGATCTTGCAACAACTGATCATGACTGGTCGCGTGCAACTAGAACACCCGGATCAACACCAACGGTTCCTTGAGCTCGCCCTGTAGCAGCTGTCGCACTCAGCTCTCTCTGGAGGCACTGGTTTTCTGAGATAAGTTTACCTCCGACCCTGTAGCTGCTGCATACAGCTAAATCTTCCTCACGGCACTTTCCTAGGAGGATTTCAGTTCAACGCTCCTCAGATACTGCCTGCACAGCACGATTTTGAGGATCCAAACCCTCTCATGCAACACCAGGGTGACAGACCTTCATTTCACCATTAATGCATCCACTGTTCAGAACACGCCAAGGAGGAGAAGGTCAAAATGAGGTGACAGGGAAGAGAAAAAAAACGTCCAAGAAGGAAACGCGCCCACCACCCACCTGCACGCATTGAAGGAGAATAAAAAAAAATAGATTATGGCAAAGGAAACAGGTCTCCATCCATTCCTCACGCAAGGACAGATAGGAAAATGCGCCAGCCAGTACAGTCGGTCAAGGTGGCAGGTAGAACAAAAAAGCTCCAATGTCCAGCGGGGCATTACAGACATAAGGTATGTCAAGAGAGCTCAAAGAATGAAGGGTAGAGAAGATAAGTAGTGTGCAGAGAAAGGATCCACAAAAGAGGGAAGTCATGATGATAGAGCAACAAATAATAGAGAATAAAATGGAAAATGGTCCATAAGGAGGAGGAAGAGACAGAGAGAGCGGAAGTTCGCTAAGGATCGAGAAGGAGAATGCAGCCAAATTTTTGGGCATAAGGAACTCATGAGAAAATGTTAGAGGTAACAAATAAGTCACCAAGAAGTTAATAAGAATTGGAAGAGGCAACAATAGAAACTCAAAAAGGCTATGAATTGTTTGATATAGGACTCGGACCTACTTGTCTGAAGAGCGATTTTATCACTCACATTTTCTTGAGGAGGACCTTAAGCTCAAAATACCCCAAGTGTTTGATGCATGGGCATCCCAGAATTAAACAAAACACGTACTAATGGCAGAAGCATGTAAGAATTGGGGAGCACGCAAGAGAAGAATAGTAGAATGTAGGAAGGATGTGTGCATACATTGGTCTTGGAGGGACTTGCCCAGAAGAAAAGGGAGGAAGGTTGCAAAAGGAGTGGTTCAAGCCACCAGGGAAGAGTATGCACGATAGAAATGGCGAATAGGAAGAATATAATATGTGGTTGACAATGTCGAAGGGAGAGAGAATAAAAACTAGTATAATGCCAACTGTGAGGTAGCTAGTCAAGAGAAGAGAGCATGGTTGTGAGAACTAGGACAAAAGTAAGGGAGGATCGTCAGAGAAAGCAACAAGGATGGAAGGAGAAGTGGCCTAAAGCCACAAATTATAGAGGATTGCATGGAATAATTGTGGACTAGTCAAGGATGGTGCACTACAATGGGTGCTTTGGATAGAAACAATGTCAAAAATATTGGTCAGAAGAAGATAGAGACACACACAATGAAAGGTGCAGTCAACAGAAAACAGGGAAAATCGCGATTAGGAGAAATGTAGAAGAATGAATATGATGAAAATAAACACTACTTCATAAGGCCCTATTTTGAGACAAAATTTTAATTTTGTCAATAACTTATTTTCCTTTTTAAATTTATTAATGAGTTCACTTTTACTTTACTAGGTTGGGGGAAAAATTGAGGGAACCTTAAATTGTGGGGGAAAATGCAGGAAGATAACCCTATATTGGGAGCCGAGGAAAATGCGGGAAGAGAACCCTAGATTGGGAGCAGAGGAGGTCACTGATTCTATATCATAGGCTGCACTCGTGCCGTTCTGCGTGGATTTTATTGCCTTCATACACAGGGGATTGTGCGTTGCTATATCAAGTTAACCTGTGGGAGCCGACAACGTGGTCAAGCTTGGCAAATTTGGATCTGTTATAAAAGTTTGGAGGAGCAGGTATTAAGCTGTAAATATCTAATGGGTATGCCATTTTCGATGGCTCCAAAAGTGGTTAACAAGGTGGAGTAGGGGACGCCTTATAATATTTGGTATGTGGGTTATACTGTGTTAGAAATGGCTACTGGCAGGCCAGTCTGGAAAAATATTTCCAATTCCCTCGCAGCCATGTATGGCATCGGTTCCACGTACAAACACCCCATGTTTCCCGAATGTCTTTCGACTCAGGGACGGGTATTGTGGGAAAAGTGCTCGAGGAGAGATCCGAAGCCGTTGAACCATCCTTTCCTAGGCAAGGACTACCATTCCACTGCATCGGCGTCGATAAGATGTCCCCTGTCTCCTACTAGTGAAGATTTATCCCCTGACAGAAGCGTTAGTGTATTCAGAGGTTCCCTAGAATTATATGGTAGCGATGATAAAATTCAAGCTTGTACGTCTGAGATGGGTGTGCCGCTCACCATGGAGCTTGGATTTCATCAAGTAAAACATCACTAGATTTATATAAAGATAAATGGATTATATCACAACCAATAACAATGTTTTTATTCTCAAGCCGTCAGATGTCGCTCAGTTTTTCACCAATGTATTACTCTGTATATTCAAATATGCGCATTGTTTTATGTTACAGTTGTTTAAAGGCTAATACCCGCAAACCATCAAGGGGGTATTAGATGAAAGAGACAATACGGGTGCATTTATCAGTAACTAATTATCTCTCATGCTCACTTGTACCACCATAATGGAATTGATACAACTTCATTCCAATATTCTGGTGAGTGGCATCCATAATTCGTAATAATAATTTTCTGGAAACCAACTTGTCACCATGTGTATTTATTTTAGTTATCTGAAGTATGATCGCCAATTGTTTGACGAAATGCCTTGTCGAGTATAGATACATGTATAGGTACAATACGCTGAAACGGGGAAAAAAATTATAACCTCACGTATGTTACGTTGTGGGTACATTCGTACAACACATTTTGAAAAGTGTAATATATATATATATATATATATATATATACCCACTTATAGAAAATAACAAGCTTATAGTCTCAACAACCTATAAAATATTAGAATCCAACAACAAGATTATTATGAATTAGAAAACATCTAAAGCAAGATTTCTTTGAATGAATACAAGAAAACCAAAAACATTAAATCCACGAGTCTCTCTATTAATGGGCTCACAAACATTCCACTTATTGTTAAGGCTAAGGGAAAGGTGATATTTTCATAGAGTTTTTTAGAGGTAGCCTCTTGGAGAGGGGGCCCTTTCAGTCACCTCATAGTATCCCAAAATTATTTTAGTTCAATAGAGAGATGTTTTTAGAGGGCTTCTTTACAGAGTTCTTGATTCTTGTGAGTCATGAAAATTTTACTCTGAAGATATGTCTTCTTTTGATTGTGGTGGGCCTATTCTCCTTGTTGATTGTTTATGTGTATGTCAATATTTACATATATTGGACTATGTTCTGATTTCAACTCTATATGGAATCCCCAACTTACAACTCCATCAGTCTCAAGATAAATCTCTGTGAACAAATAACATAATCCCCTCCACTCTGACCATTGTATGCTTTACCAGTGATGTTAAATGAATTCGATCATGTTCTTATGCCATTGCATCTAACCATGTCATACAAATTACATAGTTCCAATAGTTCAGCTCCATATTGTGTAAAACCCCCAATTCCATCATGTGAGACCCTTTCCCGTTGGTGGTCTTCTTATTCTTTCAACCACAACAAATTTCGTATCACCCCACCTTATTTTTTTCAATGTGAGGTCCTAGTCATTTGTGATCCTTGCATTGAACTCGCTTATTAGCATGACCTTCCTCAAGGTGCTATATATTGAAATGCCACTTTTTAGCAATGCATATGGGGTCTTCACAATCTAAGTTACTTTCTTTATATATTTTTGAAATTGTTACAAAGTAGTAAGCAGTGAGCCTAATCACTAACTCATTTTTAGTTATATTTAGGCATATGTATTGCTTGTGGGGTCATCTTACTCCATTTATGTAATTTTTCCCCACATTTCTCTAATTAGCAGTGTTAGACCTCCATGTTCTTTGTCAATTTCAGTCCTTTCATTCCATCCTAATAATTTTCTATACCCTTAGAAATTTGGGACTTTGCTACCATCATGTACATCTATATACTATTGGCCCCATCCAGGGACCTCTTTTCCAAATGTAACCTATACAGTTCTATCTTGCATTGGTCAAGTGTTCCTGGGAAAAATAACATATACCACTAGCTTTTTAGAGTTAAAGAAACAATTCCAAAATGCACATATTAAGTGCATTAAGCAGTTTATATGCACATTTTTTTGTCCCGAGGATTTGAAACCATTTTTTGCATGTTATAAGAGATAGAGGTGACAGAGGTTGGCTAACATTAGGTGTTTGCTTTAGTCCAACTTTGAGAAATATTAAAAATAAAAAAAAAGTTTAATTTTTCTATTTTTATGTTTATAAACACATTGTAAGTCTGAACAGGATCATACAAACTATATTGATACTTTATATGATAGCATTGTTGGATAGTTGCAATAATTTTACAGTGGTGGTCAAGCTAGGATGTCCACTCTCATCCACAATCTCTTAAATTTTGCATTTGTGAGTGGGATTTGGAATAATAACTGCAGATTCAAGGATTTTGGATGATTGTTACCTCCTTGTTCAAGCTATTACTATTTTGAAATTGTATCTTTGTGTGCCATATAACCCTTATTTAAATGGAGGTTGCAATCTTCTAACAATAGTTTATGTTTTAAAAACATTTTTTGACACTCATGAATAAAAATTTAAATTTGGTACATAATTAAAATAATGAATTTTAACATCTTTTAACAGATTTTCAAGTATTGTATCTCACCCTCAAAGGAAATTGTTGAAGTTGCAATATCCTAATCATATTTGTGTACCCTCCTTAAGCATGTATTCAGCTTCAGGCATGATGTTGATAAAAAGATCCATTGGTTTCTTCAACACCCCAGTTACTCCAACTTATCTTTATAGGTTTGAGGTTTGTAGACTTGGGTTATGGCATTTATATCAAGTTCGATGACCATAATATTAATCCACCATTCTATGATTCTAGTATCTATCTAAGTTCAGTTCTTCTCCTCTATATATTTTAGCATTTCTTCATGCAGATTCATGTAGCTTTCTCACTCCATCAAGCAAACATAATTTTTCCACAATGGACATTCTTACTTAGCATTCATGTTTCCATGTCGCTCATTGCTAGGTGTTCATTTATAATTTGTATACTCAAATTATCAGTTCCTTTGAATCTCTATCATGTAATGTTGGATCATAACGGTTCTTTTCCTTTATTTATATCAACATCGTGTCATCCATATTGATGTACTTATATGACTCCATCATGGCAGACATAGTTTTCCATAATGGACATCCTTATTGATTATTCTTGTTTTCCATGTAGCTCCTTGCTAGGTGTTCAATTACAACTGGTATACTCCAATTACTAGTTTCTTTAAATCTTTATCTTATACTAATCCAGTATTATGTCATTCAACTTCTTTGATTCACGTCTCCTAAGATATCCTTATGACTTACCAAGCTAATACGAGATCTCATTTATAATTCTCAATGTTGCACAAAAAAAGTAGCTTTTTATATACACTTCTATTACATCTCAATTGTATGACATTCCAAACTGATTATTTGATGCATTTTTCTAGTGACGTTGAAAATTATTTAGCAATTGTGCTGGGAAATGGAGCTATTCTATCTAGTGCATTTCAAAACTCGGATCAGTTCTTGTACCATCATGTTTATGACATGATCTATGATTTTCCACTTACTAGTGTAATATTAACATACCAGATTGTTGATCCATGTATATGCCTTTATTTGAAAGATGGGAATATTTAGCTTGATATATTGAGTGAGACTTAGCACATATACCTTGTCAAAATAATACAACATTGTATTACGAAATACATTGTTGGAATTTGTATTTTCTTCCTATAAATCCATCTTTATGGAAATAGTGTTTGGAGAGCACCAGGTTCAATCATTAAGTGTTGTGGGAACAAGGTACAATTTACTATATCGGGTGTTTTATTTTCTCCAATTTCCTATGCATTTGCATTAGTTTTTGGGTGCATGTAACTAATTTCACGTTTCTTCATAACATTATTTTTTATGGGAATTTTAATGTAACCAAGAAAATTTATAAAATGTGGATACAATTTTTTTTTTGTAACTCATGATGTTGCTTTAGCGATATGAAGTGTGAATATTTTAGGATATGTGTTTTGTATCCAATTTACAACAATATTGCCTCTTGATGGGGTCTTGATGGTGAGCCCTTCACCCATGACCATTGGTTTTGTGTTGAAAAAATATCACTCTCATAGTGATTTCCTTTCTTTCAATAGTACTCTCATTGTATTATCTTGTATGGACATCTAGGTGACTTCACTTGGGCCCTTTTTGTGCATAAAAAGTTTAAATAACTAAGACATTTACCAGCCCATATCTGGGGTAGTTTGCATGCCCTTGACTAAATCCAGCCACCTAAGAGCATTCATCCTTGTACTTATGGTATGGAACAAAAAAAACTACCACCATAAAGATGACCTGAAACACATAACATGTTCCATATCGATCCTAATAGGAATCACCAAGGAATGCTATGACGAGAGATAATATTTATAAATAGTTCCAGTCCATTTTCTTACATCGTTTGTTGCTTTTGCATTTCTTAGATGAAACATGTAAAAATTAGGCACATAAAATGTCGAACAACAGAAATAAAATAGATAATCTTGCAAATAATTTTTTTTTTCCATTCTCCAATCAGCACTTCTATGCATATATATTTTCTTCTCTATCAGAGATTTAGCTCAATACAATTTGTGTGTATATAAAAACACTTACATTTGCCTCTAATATGTAGATGAGGTTTTTCTAACAATAAAACAATCAACTCTTAAAAATAGAACATCAACTAAAAATAGTGTATGCTTTTCTGCAATACAAAGCTTTTTGACTTATTTGCTTTTCCTATATCAGGAATCTAAAACTGGATTGTTTAAAGTATGTAAAAAATAAACTACTTTTTGGTTTTCTAAGGACAAAATTAAACTCTTTTTCTAACACTCCCCCTTAATTTTGACCTTCAAACTTTTATTATTCTAGAGTTGAGTGTGCAATTCAGAATCTGACATATTTCTGATCACAAATTCCCAAACTTCTCAAATACTTAAAAACTTCATTTCCTAAATCTTTTGTAAAAATATCAGCATAGTAATCTTTGTATCTACGAAATTTAAGAAAAATTTCCTTGTTGTTAACCAACTCCCTGATAAAGTGATACCTCATGTCTGTGTTTGCTCCTCTTGTGAGAAGCATGATTTTTAGACAATGTTATTACTGGATTTTTGTCACAAAAAAATTGTGTAGCATCCTCTTGATTCTGTCTCAAATCTTTCAACACTCGTCTCTTCTAAACAAACTGACATGTTTCTCCTGTTGCTGCTACATACTCTACTTCTGTTGAATATAGTATGACTATGGGTTGCTTCTTCGATGCCCATGAAACTAAACCTACTCCAAAGTGAAAATCATAGCCATATGTGTTTTCTCTATCATATATACTTCTGATAAATGTCACTATCTGTAAAACGTATGAGTTTGAACTCATCTGATATTGAATACAAAATTATATGATTCTTAGTGCCACATACATACCTCAAAAAAAAATTTCTAGCTTGCCAATGTGAATCTTTTGGAAGATTACATGAACCTTGAGATGATGCTCACACCATACATAATATTAGGCCTTATGGTTGTTAAATACATGAGACTTTCAACTATCCTTTTGAATAATGTTGGATCTACAAATGATGTGTTATCATCTTTTCTTAACTTCAAACCTACTACAACTGGTGTTGATGCTGTCTTCCAATTCAACATGTTAAATATCTTCAAAATATCATTAGCATCCCTTTCTTGTGAAATGAAAACTCTAGCTTCTAATTATTGAACTTCAATGCCCAGAAATAGTGCATGAGGCCTAGATCTGTCATCTCAAATTCTTTCTTCATAGATGATTTGAATGAATCTGTAAATAGATTTCTATTAATGATTACATCATCTACATATAAACAAACAATCAAAAATTTTACCTTGCTCATTTATCTTGATGTATAAGGTAGGCTCACTATTGCTCATATCAAAACCATTACAATATCAAATAAGAATCAATATTACTGTACCAAGCTCTAGGTGCTTGCTTGATACCATAGAGCACTTTTCTCAACATGTATATATTTCCTTAATGAAATTCAATCTCATAACCTTCTGGTTGATTCACATAAACTTCTTCTCCAATAAAACCATTCAAGAATGTTGATTTTACATCCATTTGATAAATATGTCATTTTTTACCTGTAATTACTAAAACCATTATTACCATGTCCAAAAGTGATACAGGTACAAATGTCTTGTTGTAATCTACTCCATATTGCTGTGAAAAACCTCTTGTACCTAGACTTGATTTATGTTTTTGTACTTTACCATCAGCAGTATATTTTGTCTTGTAGACCCACTTCACTCCTATCACGTCTTTTCCTTCTGGAAGATATACCAATTCCCATATCTGATTCTTTTCTATGTTGTATATCTCATCATCCATTGCTTGAACCAAAAATTCATTGTTTATATCCTCTTCAAAGTATATTGTATCTGTAGCTTGAGAAAATAATGTGAAAACTGAAATAAGCATTAGTTGTATCAATATTATAAATCTCATTAAGACTCCTTGTTTTCGGTTGTAAAGGACTATTAGATGATGGATTGTTTTGTAGTGAAGGTGTTGTCTTCTAGTGTTCTTTGTGTTGTCTATTGCATGGTTGAAGATGATTGAAATCTTGGAGACATCCCAGATGTAGATGGAGGTGTAGCTTGTGCTGCAACTTGTGGTGCATGTCTAAGAATTGAAGAAGATCTAATACCTTGGTGCTCTATACTTTCATCTTCCATAACATCATGAGGAATAAGTGTTGCTACACTGAATTTTTTCTCAATACTTCCATCATATGCCTCATTTTCAACAAATTATACATCTTTGCTAATTATAAATATTTTGGTAACTGGATTAAACAACTTGTAAGATTTAGTATTCTCTAAATGTCCAAAAAATATGTACTTTTCTCCTTTGATGCCTAAATTCTTCCTTAGCTCATCAAGCAGATGTGTGTATGCCACAAAACTAAAGATTTGAAAATGAGAAACACTATTTTTCTTGTTAGTCCAATCTTGTTTAGGAACCAGGTTTCGAACAATTTTCATCGGAAACTTGTTTAAAATATAAACAACAATTGCTCTATAATTTCATCTATAATTTCATCTTCCATAACATCATGAGGAATAAGTGTTGCTACATTGAATTTTTTCTCAATACTTCCATCATATGCCTCATTTTCAAGAAATTATACATCTTTGCTAGTTATAAATCTTATGGTAACTAGATTAAACAACTTGTAAGATTTAGTATTCTCTGAATGTCCAAAAAATATGTACTTTTCTCCTTTGATGTCTAATGTCTTCCTTACCTCATTAGGCAGATGTGTGTATGCCACAAAACTGAAGATTTGAAAATGAGAAACACTATGTTTCCTGTTAGTCCAAGCTTGTTTAGGAACCATGTTTCGAACAATTTTCATCGGACACTTGTTTAAAATATAAACAACAGTTGCTTTTCCTTCCCAATACTCATTTGAAATATGATTTACCTTCATCATACTTCTCTCCATCTCTGTGATGGTTCTATTATTCCTCTTTACCATACACATTCTATTGTAGTGTATACCTGGTAGTAAACTACTTATGTATACCATGGTATTTGAAAAAATTTAGAAAAGCATTAGAAACATACTCACCTCCTTTTCTTGTCCTCAAAACTTTGATGTAGTGCCCACTTTTCTTTTCCAATAAAGTCTTGAACTGCTGAAATATATCAAAAGCATCTAATTTGTGTCTAACAATTTGCACTCATGTCTTCCTTATATAGTCATCAATGAATGTTATAAAATATGAGAAACCTCCAATAGAAGTTGTTTGCATCAGTCCACATAAATCTGAGTGAACAATTTCAAGTGGTGCACTTGCTCTTGCTATTTTACCAACTGGGAAGGATTCTCTATGTTGGTTCCTTAAACTACAATCTTAGCAAACTCTCTTTGGTTTCTGAATTAAAGGAAAACCTTTTACCATATTTATTCTATGTAATAAATTCAAACCACAAAATTTTAAATGACCAAACCTCAAATGTCATAGCCACAATTCATCTTTTTCAACTGATTGAAAAGTTGATTCAATCTCCTTTGCTCTAGACTGATCTATAGTATGAGCTTCGTATGTGGCTGGTCTAATCTTTAAATGAAACATTTTGTTGCTTGTTATCTTCACTTTAGAAATCAGATGAGTACTTGGATCTTTATCCACGATCACACATTCATTGTCTTTAATGTAAAATTTGTATCCTTTTTCTACCAATTGACCAATGTTCATAAAATTATGCTTCAAACCTGCAACATAATAAACATCCTACATAATTGTTTTCTCCCCCTTTTTAGTTAGAATGTGGATTATTCCTTTTCCTTTTACAATTATTGTATTACTATTCCCAAGGGTAACCTCTATCTTTACTGGCTCATCCAAATTAGAAAATAAATCTTAAGTTTCCTGACATGTGATTACTACAACCAAAATCCAAATACCACACATCACTAGGACTCTCTTGTGATAGATTACATTCAATAAAGGATGCTTCGACAATGTTTTTGCATATAATAAACATGTAGCTTGGAATATACCTCCCAATCTAATTTTGATTCTGTCGATTCCGATCATACTTCTTTTTCCTGCAATCATAAGAATAGTTCTCATATCTCTTGCAATAGTGACACTGCACATGCAACTTATCATGTCTCTAACTTTAAAAATGATTATGATTGTTCTCTTGACTATCTCATCTTCCACCTTAGTTTGATGGGCCAATGCTACATCCTTTAGATGAACCTTTTTCCTATGCCTCTAGGGTTAAAGCTTCCTCTTCCTCTTTCACGATTTCCGGATACCTATGACAAAAAATATTGATCTACAACTACATGTGATCTATTCATCATCTTTTCATGATTTTTTAGTGATGCATGCAACTCATCAATTGAAAACTGACTTATATCCTTAGTTTCTTCGATAGCAACTACCCAAAGATCAAATTTTTTAGGAAAACTTGTAAGCAACTTTTCAATAATCCTTTTGTCTTTAATAGTTTTTCCATGGGATTTGATTTGACTAACTAAACCAACTACAAAAGTAAAGAATGATTATATCGATTTTGAATATTTCATTGATATATTTTCAAAATATCTTCGAAGTAATTATAGATTTGGTTTTTACTTTCTCTTTACCTTGATACACAACTTGGAGAATTTCCCCCACAACTTGTCCTTTATTGGTTGTTGCCACTATAGGTAGAATGCTTTCATGCATGGCTTAGTGAATAAAGAAAAAATCTTTTGTCTTTATTTTTTAATTCCTTCAAAGTGTATTTCTCTGTCTGAGAAAGTGTGTTATATGTTTCTGCATCTGGGGGCCATGTGTACCCATTCTCTACGATCTCCCACACATCCTAGGATTTGAATAGTGATTTCATGGTTAACGACCAATATCGCAATTCTTTCCTGTAAATTACAGTTTTTGCAAACTGGATATAGGATCCATAACTTGTTGTTAATTAGAAACCTGCTTAAAAAATCCACGCTCTGATACCAATTTGTAAACAATTAGGCACATAAAATATCGAACAACATAAATAAAATAAATAATCTTACAAATAAACAAATTATTTCAATCTCAAATCAGCACTTCTATGCATATATATTTTCTTCTCTGTTCCAGAGCTTCACCTCAATATAATATGTATGTATATAAAAACACTTACAATTGCCTCTACTATGTAAATGGATTTTTCATAACAATAAAACAATCAAATCTTTACAATAGAACATCAACTAAAAATAGTGTATGCATTTGTGCAATACAAATCTTTTTTACTTATTTGCTTTAAACAAATTAGGAATCTAAAACTGAATTGTTTAAAACATGTTAAAACTAAACTAATTTTCTAGCATAGCACCCTTGTCATAGACAAGGGTAGGTTTACACCCACTCTAAATAATGCAAGTGTAGCAAGTACCTGGTTTACTGTATTGCCACAAAGACACAAGATTCAATTAGACATTTTTGTGGAATATATATATTACATGTTATAAAGATGAAAAATATTTTTATGGGAATCTTGAGCACAGAAAGCACACAACCCACCATTGTTTTGATAATAAAGAAAAATTATTGAAAGGAAGTAAATACCCAAAACAAAAGAACCGAATTTCCAACCACCAGATTTTCTTTTGATAGCCCATCTCCCAAACTATCAATTGTTGCATATTAATATGGAAGTATCTTATATTGATAGTGCATTCAAGTAATAGTTGGCGTGGTAGGTGGGACCTATCATTTGAGTCAACTATAGTCGAAATTATGTTTAACAAAAATCGTCTATTACCGTTAACTACTCTATCAAGTATTTTTCATTGAATAATTTTTTGTCACTACCATCATGGTATCACATCCTGCAAAGGTATTCCGGTGAAATTTTTTACCATGGATGCGGGCACTTGGCCCCATGAACTGCAATTATCACTTCTAGTTCTAGTTCTCAATTTTAAAATATTTTCAATCTGTCAACCAGAAATTTGAGTTGGGTCCACGGATTTGTTGATGATCAAGATTCAAGGCCATATGTTTAGCTTCTATAAATGATATTTGAGGAAATATAAATTTTACTCGATATAAATTTTATTTTATTACGTTGTAGGCATTTTTTTAACTGGGAGCTATTTTCCCCTTTTTCGTTGTCCTCCTTCAATTGCTTAATGTGCTAGCTTCTGTTTCATTTCATTTTCTCCTATTTTTTCACCATTTTATGTGGGTAACTTCATTTTCCTATGTTCTACAACATACGAATACGTATATACACTCAGTATAGACGTGAATTTAAATAAAAAATTGAAGAGGCAATCTCTTCACGACGCGTGTTATGTTTATCGAGCGATAAAAGACTCACAGATAAATGAAATATCATTATCAGGAAATTCTCTAGTGTCGTCATTTCCTAAAGGAAAATCTTCAGTCACATGGTGTTAAAATCCTAGACATCCTAAAAGATGTTACGTACTATAACGGACAAGGTGATGAAATTTTGCAGGCCAAATATGGTCAACAATGGACATACTTAGGTAACCGTCGTTTTATTTGGACATTTTGTTACGGTAGGAGTCACGCGAAAGTTACAGTCATGGGAAAAATCTCCCTGAATCCGTAAGTAGATCAATTCAGTTAACTTTAACCTTTTTTCTAGTTTTATTCCATGGCTATTTAGATATTTATGACATACTCATGCTGATGGAGTAAAATTTGAAGATCTGTTGCAATAGTTTCAAAGCACCAACTTAAATTATTTTGATTATTAATTTATATGTATGCAAATTTGGAAACACCGCAAATTTAAAAAATAGAAAATTAAAAATTAAAAAAAATAGTTAGTTACTTGCTAAATAAAATAATTTTATGATGTTTATGTATTTATTAATTACAGGTTTGAATTCAGTTTCATTTGTGTGTTTTTCTTAACTCAAAACTCTTCATGTCTCACTCAATTTGAATTCTATAGTTTTCCACTCCATGACGTAGTGTGGTTATGGTTGTCCACTTCGCTTGACAAAATGTCATTATAAATTGTCTACTCCTTAATATAGTGCTATTATATCCCCACCGCTCTCTTTACAAAAAAATGCATGTTCTCTTTTCCCACTTTTTCAATATTTTCATCTTCCATTTCCCACTCTTTCAACATTTTGGTCTTCCAAAGGTTTCCACTTGGTGGAAGGATTCTCACCAAAGACCTCTTATTTATCGATGAGTGTTACTTAAATCCTCCACCAGATGACTCTTTACAAAAATCAGTGCAACGAAAAGGACATCGAAGACTTGCAATCATCGTTCGCTCCTATAGCGGAGGTTGTTGGGGATGTTAGGAAACGTGTGTTTTGGATCTGTCCTTGATGACGGTGCTACTACTCCCAACTTCCCTGCATTACCAGTTGTTCAAAGAATGAGGATACCCAATGATGTGAATTGGTGAGCTTCCCTTAAGATGCGTACCTGGTCGTTGTCCAACTCACTCAACTGCTTCATGTGGATCCCAATAGTTCGCTCCATGTTTGGACTAGTCGTTAAATATTGTTTTTGAGGTACTTTTCCTGGGCTATTGCCTAAAATTTTTAACCTATGATCCCCAACACGAAATATTGCTCTGGGTGATCTCAGGTATGCAACTACAGCTACGGAATACTGTTAGGTGTTCACATGGTTGTAGTTGTAGCAGTGATGCTGCAGTTATATCCCATATTGGTCACACAACCATCTCTTTTGGTCGCTTGTGTTACTTTCCAGGGCCTTTCTCTTTGTTAACAGATTTGATGGATTAAGGGTAACTTTTGTGTTATGTCTTTTCACTTGATAGCAGACCTGCCTTTAGGGATTTTGTGTACAAGGATGTGGGTCCTTGTCAAAACAATCCCACTTTGTACCAACTTTCCAAAAAAAAAATTAGTGTCTCTGTCAAAGACTGATATTTATTGGTAAATAAATCTTACCATTAAATGACTAGATCTAGAGTCGAATCGTACATTTCAAAGAAGAATTATGTAGACACGTTCATTCATTCTTATTTGCAGTCTATGATATTTATAACAGAGTACTTGCTCAAAGAAGAAAGTTCGTTAAGAGTTGAAGATACTGATATGCATCACTTCCTTAGTCAACAATGAAACAAACAAGCATTACAGATATCTAATAGAAAAAGGACCCCCCATCATTTTATGCCTTTGAAGAAAGGTACCATATATAGAATTCAAAATCAGATGTGCCCCATTATGACATTGACTATTGCATGTCTTCAGATGGGTCCATGATTTATCAGGATATATCATTGCAAGCCATGTAGTTCATGCATTAGAGAAAGTAGCCACGGTGACTTAAATCTACTTTTTTAACAAACATCGAGTACCTTGATGTTGGACACAGCTCTCGACATCCCATAGGACATGACTCCCATTAGGTGACAGCCTCCAGAACCAAATTGTTCATAACCTGTGAAATCTTATCCTTATGTATCCAGTCAGTAGCCTTGACGACTGCTATCGACCCATCAGGAAAGTAATTTTGAATTTCAGTGAAGGAAACTAAACATTGGTGAGGCATTCTGCATGATCTTCTCGATGATATTCACACCTTCCATGTGGGGACCTCATTGTAGCATACCTATTGCTAACGGGAGCTTAACACAAACAAATCGAACTTAAACCCAATGCTAATTATCTGACAATGAATTTTTGTACACATTCATTATGTTAAACTGAAGTGAAATAGTACTATAGTTAATGAATTGCAAATTTAGTGTAAAATACATATAGAGGAATGAGTATATGCACAAGAGAATATGAGAAAGCATGTTTGTTTTGGTAGCAATTTGTGGAACACAAAACAAAAAAAGTAATTGTTGGCATCGTCTTTCAAAAAAAAATTATGTTCATGTTCGTGGGTTTTTCTTTACACTATTTTATTCCTTCACTGTATTTATTTTATAATTTTAGTTTGTAAAATGCTTCTCACAACATCTTTGTATCAATTATGTAATGACAAAGGAAGACACAATTGGATGCATGAATTCTTGGGACCAAAACAAATGGAAGTACACAATTTTCCATAAACCCACACAAAACTATCACAAAACCCAAAAAAATGGGTAACTACGACACCTTTACCCCCATAAAACACCACGACGTATACTTGTTCCCCCACAGGTGGAGCAACTACTAGTTACTTAACATTTCTCAGAGGTAAATACCTCCTCACGTATCTTTAGTAGAATATGTTTTTTAAAATAAAATTATAAAATATCAATTATTTATATGTAGTAGATGTATTGAAATATTAAATTTTGCACTCTGTATTGATAGTTATAAGGATTTTAATATATTAGATCGATTTAAGAGTATTCTTCAATTTTACATTTTTATATTATATTCGGGGGTTTTTACTATACAAATTGTTAGAAGAGTGATGTAGTTTTACACTTAAGATTCATTACAACTACCTCTAAAACTAAAAAAATAACTCAATAAATCATATAACACATGTAATTTAGGTTCTATGATTCCAATCACTCCCCTTATTACAATGCAATTATCTGGTGTGTATTTAAACTTAAGCTAAAATCTTCAAAGTGTAATTAAAAAAATTCCTCAATACTCCACTTTCTCATCATGGTCCCACTTTAGTTTACATGAAACAAGTTTGGAATTCAGTCCCATGCAATATTGACTGAAAAAATCTAATTGGATTATATGTGGTTAGACACCATCACTCAAATAGCTTAGTTCTTTACTGATATACAGATGACAAGTTTCTCACATCCACTTGTGTTTTTGTTCCACCTGTTGGTGCTCGTTTTGATCTCACACTATTTGCCCTGATTTTTCTCTGATTTGCATGTTATGAAACATTTTATCTCTTGATGTTGATGTTTTGATGCTTTTACCTCTATTTGAAAGCCTTGAGTTGTTTGCAGAATCCATTATCATGCCCTTTTTTGAAGAAGTCTCTGAGCTTGCCTTGTTTTGACCCTAATTTCTTCAAATTCCGCGGGCTCTGCTATTTTTTCCTATTTTGCCCCGACCATGGAAGCTCGAGAATGATCAATTTATATTTGTATGCCTTTGAAAACCCAAATCCATGGTTGAAAGATGCTTGGAACCATGATTCACTTGGTTTTGTTTCAAAAAAAATCATCCTTAGCAAAAAATGAGATTCTTGGCATGAATGGTGAATTTATGTGTTTTTCACAGTTTGACGGGCGTCTTTTTCCCATCAAATTATTCCTCAGCATTTGGTGGTCACGTGGCTTCTTTTGGTTGATCAGAGGACAACGGGGAAAATGTTTTAACTTTTCACTTTTTGCTTTTTTTGAAAAAAGGCAATTTTGGTCCCATAGTTCCGTTCAATTCTGATTCGTTGTTTTGGTACTTACGTGGATTCTTCTAATTGGATGAGATGTGGCAGGATTGTTTTATGAACTTGTTCTTTTTTTCTACTTGGAAAAAAAGTTTGAACTCGCACCGTGGCCCCGCCAGGATCTAATTAAAGCAAAATTTAAGTGGAGGGGAAAATTTCTTATTTCTTCCCCTCGAAGGTGTATATGTGTTCATTTTTATTTGATGTGGCCCGGTGGGTCTTTTTGGTGGAATTTGCCACTTTTTTCACATTTGTAAAAAATACCAAATTGGCCCCCATGGCCCCGATAGCATCGAATTGGTTATTTAACAGATATGAAGTGGCAAGGATAAAGTCTTACTTTGACCCCACAGAAGGACACGTGGAAAAGTTAAAAGTGGAGATGCGGGCCTTCAGAAGCAAGTTGGATATTTTTCCCTTTTGGAAAAAAATGGAGTAGAGGTTCTAAAATGGAAGCGCGCCCCTACCAAATTCATATTGAAGCCTTATAAGGTTCTTGAAGTTGCGCCACAAAGACACGTGGAGGTTTCCGTTGGATCTTCCTTCCTTAGGATTTTCAGAAACTTCCCTAAAGGGCCAAAGACACATGGTAAGCCCGACGCTCATTTAGGGTCTCTACTTTTGGGGGACCATCTCAGGATGTGCCATTAAGACACGTGGCGATTTGAAAAGTCAAGAGGCAGGGAAGGCAGGCCATCGGGGGAAACTTCGATTTTTTACCCCTTGTTATTTAAAAGATTAAAATCATCAAAATGACCCACAAGCCCGACAAAATTGAATAGTGAAAAAAATTCTCCAATCAACAGCAAAGGTGCGGACTTTCGGGGGAAATTTGGAAAAATTTCCTTTTGTGGAGAAAGGATTTAAAAGTGTAAAAGGAAGCGTGGTTCTGCTGGAACCCATGTCAAAAAATAGAAGTAAAAGGGCAGAGATGAAGGGAAAATTTCAAAAAAATCCCTTTTTGAAAAAGGAGGTGAAGTCGCAGAATCTAGCTGCGGTTCCTTTGTGACCCGCATTGGGACACATGTCAATCCCATTTTCCAAAGGCGGAGGGGTGGTGCAAATTGAGAAATTTTGCATTTTTTCCAAAAGGTGTTAAAAATAAAAAGTAACCCCCAGGCCTGTCTTAACTCGTATTTCCCACGTGGACGGTCCAAATTCAAAAGAAAGATCAACAGAAACTATGCGTCTATATCTGATTTTCTGCCATTTTTCTCCAAATCTCCTAGGGATGCATATTCTTATGGTTTTTTATCATTTCCTGGAGTCTCCTGTATTCCAAATGAAGAGGAATATTAATATGATTTCCTAGTTTTGTGGGGAAGGTCTGTAAATGTCTTTCACCATTAAAAATGTAATTTGACTATCGGTTTCAACCTAATTTTTCTTTCCTTGGCACATGAGAGACCTGTTGATATCTTTGTTTGGTGGGAAAAAGTCCTAAAACATGTTTTTCCATTAAGATGTGATCTAACTATTGGCCTTGATCTGATTTTCTAGTTTTTCTTTCCTAGGCGCGTAAAGAACCAGATTTGATAGATTTGAGGAGGAAGTAGTTGGCGCATGAGATGAAGAAGGACTTACCAGGTGAAGAGTTGAATGCTGGAAATATTTGGAGAGATTTTCCCTCTGCACACCTGACTATGTTTTTGTAAATCTGATTTTTTGAGTCATGATTAAGGTCATAACACGCAATGGTGCTTTGAATGTTTCTATTTTTGGGGGGAAATCTATGTTGTAAGTGAGATATTATAAATTGCATGAATGTTTCATTCAAAGGGTTGGAAGGTTGAAGTGTTAAAGGTTGAGAGATAATTCTCGAGAGAAAAATTTTGACAGAGCCCATCTTTCTGAGAGACTATCTGAGGAAGCTATTTATTTATTTTGTGTTAAATTTGATCATGTCAAGGTGGTTGCGAGTGTACAACCATTGACAAGATTTGAGATTCCTCTAGAAACTTTCCCCTGCTAATAAATTTAATCAAATTTGAGTAAATCTATGTTTTATTTTGATAAAATATGTGTCTACTTCATTTTTGAATGTATGCAAACAATTTATTGTTCCCATTACAATATTACATTGAAATCTCTGTGAATCACACAAGATCTTAGCTTTGTGATAGTTTGGTGGCACTTGCAATTTCATTTATCAGAAGAGCTTTCATTTGATAGTGAAATAAAAAAGTTTAAAATCATTTTACTCCTAGCATGATGATCAAATTTTGTTTGTTAGCCTTGAGGGAATAATTTATGTTACTAAACACATGCAGAAGCAATCAAGTTTTCATTGTCTTTAGTAGCCTAAACCTTGCTAAGAAAATATCTCCATTATCTAGGGTTACAGCTCGTGAGAGTTAGATTTTGCCGCATTGATCATGTTTTCTTTGAGTTCTTCTTAAAAAAATCTGCAATGAAGGATATCTCCATCTCCTACACAAAATGAAGGCTACAAAAGGGTCCTCTCACCCTGGTTGAAAGGCACAACCATAAAGTAGTGAGGATAGATAAAATCCTTTTAAGGATGCTACCTATTTCTCCACATCTGAGTAACAAAAAGCAAGTTGTATTTCTTCCTCAGCTACAAAATGACACACAATGTGCTTTGCTTGCCTTTAAGCTTCCTGTCAAAACTGTGATGCTGCTCAGCCTCTGAGCAAGAATCAATTTGTGTACCAACACTGTTCTGGCGGCGTGTGTCGGGGACATTGTGATTGCAATTCATACTCAGGCCCTAGTAAAACATTTCTTATATGCTCTAAGTTCTAGTACATTATTTCAACATCATCTTGTGTTCAAGCCTGTAAGAAGTGTACAAAGTTACAAGTGTTGTCTCTAATATTTCTAGTTTATAAAGTTATTGCACTAAGTTTCATTGATAAATCTGGGTAAAGGAAGGTCATGTATTCCCATTTCTAGTTTCTAGTGTTGACAGACATTTGACAGATCATATTTTAGTGCATTTTCACAACTAAGGTGGAAACATTTAGTGGTGACTCTATGTTGATATGATTTTTATAAGTACCAGTGTCTTAACCTCTGTCAAGTGAGATTTGTTACTAAAATTTGCAAAACTAGAAGGAATAAGGTCTTTCTTCACTAGGTATCCTACTAAGACATTATTTTTAGAGCTAGGAAAGACAAAGTCAGAAGGAAGAAGATCCTGGAGAGTTGTTGGAGATCAGTAGTCAAGAAAAGAGTTCTCTGTTGATGAAGGTTACCAGCCTATCATTGAATATTTCCATTCAAGTGATTTTGAATCAGGTAGTCTTTTTCTAGAATTAGATTCTCCATCTGAAGAGGGCCCTTCATTTGAATTTGAAAAGTTTGCTTCTCATTTTTCTCCTGTGTTTTCCAAAGTTGATAGGGTTTTCCAAGAGATAGAGCCTTTAGGGGATATCCATTTTGGAATTTATACTCCTATGTTTCAAAGACCCCTTTTCCATTATCAATTTGATTCTCCTTCAATGTCACCTCCTCAAAACAACATGGTCCATCCCCCACCCAGACCCCCATTTGTTGTAAATACTTTTGGGCCTATAAATTTTAGAGGGATGTCTGACTATCCAAATGCAATTCCCCAAGATGTAAGAAATAGACTACCAAAGTTCTAAGGAAATAATGTTATAACTAGTGATTAGCATCTAAATCTCTTTATCAAAAGGATGGAAGACTTTGAGATTGAATTTGAAGATGTATATATCAAATTGTTTATCTATAATTTGGAGGAAGATGTCAGGGACTAGTATAAAGCTCTTCCAAATAATTCCATTGATTCTTGGACCAAGATGAATAATGCATTTAGATTACAGTATGGTGACAGAACGGATCCTAGGTTTCTTCATTCAGAATTTGAGAATATAAAAAAAGAACCCTAATGAGTCAGTGCATGACTTCAACACTAGATTCAATAAGACAATAAGGAGATTGCCTGTAATTTTAAGGCCATGTGATGAATCTTTGCTTATAAAGTATTCTGATGCATTTGATAAGAAAGCTACTTACTACTTGATGGACAAAAACCCTACCAATTTTAGGCAGGCCTTTACTATGGCTCTACAAATTGAGAACAACATCAAAGCTATTTGAAAACCTTCTAAGAGGGAAGGTGTGAAACTGGTTAATCTAGAAATACCTCAAGCAAAATTGCTGATTTGGAGGAAGTTGTGAAAAATTTAGCAGGGGATGTCAAAGAAATCTCATACAAATTAGACTGGGAAGACAAAGGAATTGGGAAGAGTTCACAAGGTCAACATAAGCAACAAGGCCAAGACAGATTTATCAGTCATCCTAGAAATGAGTAGACATCTAATGACATAGGTAAAAGACCCATGGGATCTGCAAATAGACATCCCCAAGCTAGGGAAAATAGAATGGTTCCTGATCCTCTGGCTTCTAGAGTTGTTGTTATTGAAGAAAAAAATGTAATTGATTGGTGTGATAGGTGTTTCATACCCCATGCCCCATGTGAAGTAAATCAGCAAGAAAATTAAGAAGCTTATGATGATAACAGAGATGATGACGCATGCATGACAGAGTGCTTTGTAAGCTCATAGCAAGGAGAAACCTCAACTAAGGTAATAATTGCTAGAATTGTTGCTAACTTTTGTGATTGCATTCATCGAGTACCGCTTCTTCCTCCCTCTCATACTTTAGAAGTAGATTTTGTACAAGCTTTTGAGTTTCCTAATAACGACTTTGAATATTTAAGATCTTTAATGATAAAGAAGTATAATGAAGGAATCCCATCTGAGGAGGATAGGCAGTTATTTATGAACATTGTTGTTGCTCAAGTGAAGGATTATAATACTAGGAGTAGAGTTGTCAAAGGAGCAGGGCCTCAAGCCAAACCTAAAGCTCCATTGCTTTCAAATATTCCTAAAGAGGATCCTAAGAAAGATATGCCCTCTAAAGGCCTTGGTGTCCCAAACAAGATTCATGCTTCTCCTCATGCCCAAACTGCCAAAAACCCAATGTTATCTGATGAGTCTGTCAATATCCCTTCCAATGTTTCCTTGCCAAAATCTGCTCCATATGACATTGCCCAAGTTTTGAGTCAAATCAAAGTTAGTGTTCCAATTTTTGAGCTGCCTAGGATTCCTGAGAATAAGAAGAGGGCGTTGGAGTATTTTGGATTGAAAGATGAGAAGAGTACCTCGGGAAAAAAATGTAAACATTGTGGAGACTCCTCCAATCATTAAAGAACTAGAAGCACCATGAGCATCGGAAGAGCTAGGTGAACCACTTGAGGTTTATTTGGGAACATCCTTGGTAGATTCTTAGCTAAATGTGGATCCATTCTTCATCACTCTAATCATTAAGGATATATTTTTGCACAACTGTATGTTTCATTTGGGGGCATCATGCAATGTTATGCCTCTAGAAGTCATGAATCAACGAGATATCAAAGTAACAACAGCATATGGGAAGTGCACTACCATGGATTCTAGAGAGGTGCCAGTGGTGGGATGTGTGAAAGGTCTGGTGGAACAACTTACAGCCTATCTAGGAAGGAACTTGAAACTTGATGTAGTTATTGTTGACTGCCCAACCAAGTGGGGTATGCTGTTGTCTAGGAAATGGGCTGCAAGTGTTCATGGGAGTGTTCAAATGGATATTTCCTATGTCACCATCCCAATTGAGGGCATCCTTGTCAAGCTGTATGGGGAAAAGAAGATGTTGCACCTCATTGAAGACCCCAACAATGCATCTTATGAAGTGTTATACACCAGTGTTGATGTTGATAAATTTATTGGTTTTGCTGATGGGAAAGAAAACAAAATGGATCAATGTAAGAATCTTTAACAAGTAGGCTCTCCATGGACTCTGTTGTTTGATGGAGCTTGCTCTAAATTTGGAAATGGTGCTGGTGTAATTCTGATTTCTCCAGGCTTGGAAGAGTTTGTTTTTTCATTTAAAATTAACTTTGAGTGTACTAACAACATTGCTAAGTATGAGGAATTTTTGTTAGGCCTGACAATTTCTTGGAAATACTATGTTAAATACATCATTGTTAAGGGATATTCAGAACTAATTGTTAAACAAATCAGAAAATGGTATGCTACAACAATAAAAAAATGAAACAGTACAAGCATTGTGCATCATGATAGCAAGTTCAATTTTATGGTAGAAAAGCTTGCATTGTTGGGATATCGGTTTGATAGTTTTGCAATGTCCCCATATTGTGAATATGATGTTGAAGTGTTAACAAGGCCATTTGTCCTTGGCAACATTAAACATTGGCAAATTTTTGATGATGATGCTCACGTCAAAATATTTCTGCAGAACAAAGGGGATTTTTCTTATTAGTGTATTGATTGGGAGCCAATGGTATGTGCAGTAGAGGGTAAAGAGACTTTTTTTGGCAAGGATATAATTCAACTGAAAACTAATACCATCCCTAGAGGATTGTTTGCTCTTGAATCAAACTTTGATAATATCGATTGCATTATTAACAAGCATATAACAGCCTCAAGGGTTATTAAAGAGCATGACCTGGGTACAAAGGATAAACCAAGGAAGATTTGGTTGGGAAGAAATCTGAACAAGGAGGAGAAATAGTCCTATGTCCAGTTGTTTAAGAAGTATCAAGATTTCTTGGCTTGGTCTTATTCAGAGTTGAAGACATACAGAGAGGATCTATTTCAGCATGAAATTCCTCTGGAGCCTAATGCAAAACCATTAGAAAAAAGTAAAGGCAGATTAATCCAATCCTCTCTGTGAAGATGCAAGATGAGTTAAAAAATCTAAGAGATGGAGGGATCATTCAGATCAAAAGGTATTCTTCTTGGGTTACGAACTTAGTGCCAGTTAGAAAAAAAATGGTGATATTAGGGTGTTCATGGATTTTAGAAACCTGCACAAAGCATCAATGAAGGATAATTATCCTTTACCAAACATGGATACCATGTTGCAATTAGTGACTTGTTCTAAGATGCTTTCTACTTTGGATGGTTTCTCCGGGTATAACCAAGTATTTTTGAAGCAATCAAAGAGAATCAAAACTACTTTCACTACTCCATGGGGGTACCTATGTGTACGTAAGGATGTGGCTTGGCCTGATGAATGCTAGAGCTACTTTTCAGAGAGAAATGGATGTAGCATTCTGAGGATTTATAAATGGACTTCATTGTTGTGTATCAAAATGATTTGATAGTTTTCTCTAGGAAGAGAAGTGATCACCTGTAACATTTAGAAAAGATGTTGATAAGATGTAGAGATTATATCATTTCACTCAATCTAAAGAAGTGCCATTTTAGAGTGCAAAAGGCCAAGTTTCTTGGTCACATTGTATCAGAGGATGGTGTCATGATTGATCCTAAGAGGGTGGAGGCCATCAGCAAGGTCTCAATTCCAAGAACCAAGAAAGGAATTCATTCCTTCTTTGGGCAGATAAATTTTATCAGAAGATTCATATCAAACTTTTATGAGTTGACCATTCCAATTTCTTGCATGCTAAAGAAGGACCAGGTAATAAAATGGGAAGAGGTTTCCATTTAGGATTTCAATGGGATCAAGGAAGCATTAAAGCATGCCCTTGTTTTGGAAGCTCCAGATTATAAGAGGCATTTCCAAATCTTCTCTTTTTCTTCAGAGAGCACTATTGCATATGTCTTATTATAGAAGGATGATGAGGGGGCTGAGAGCCAATTGCTTTTTTCAATAAGGAATTGCAAGTGGTTGAGCTGAAATACACTATTATGGAGAAACAAGCATTTACCTTGGTAAAAGAAACAAAGTTTTTCGGGCCTTACATTTTGCGCTCTAAAATTTTTTCTTATGTTTCCCACACTATGGTGAAGGATGTCTTATCAGAGATGGAGATCTCAAGCAAAATATGTAGACGGGTGAAAAAGTTACAAGAATATGACATGGATATCCAAACCACAAAATTGGTAAGAGGTTTGGGCTTCGCTAAACTTATGGCTAAGAGCAACTTGCAAAATATTGAGGTAAATGAGGTAGAAGGAGGAAGGGTGGATGTCCTAGAAAATTTGGTGAGCTCTGAATGGTACAAAGATATAATTTTTTATCTTAGACATCTATACTGCCCTGAGTATTTGAGTAAAAATCAGAAAAGAGCTCTTCAGTTGGCTTCCCAGAAATATGTCATTACTAATTTTGGGATATCTTGGAAGAACCCAGAGGGAGACCTCTTAAGGAACATTAATGAAGATGAATTCCCCAAGATAATTATTGATCTCCATGGAGGATTTTGTGGGGGGGCATTTTACTGGAAAATTCATAGCACACAAGATCTTGGGGGTTGGTTATTGGTGGCCAACTCTTTTAAAGGATACAACTTTGTTGCCTAGAATATGTGAGAGTTGTCAGCATTTTTCTGGGAAACTGAAAGCTTCAGGATCCCTTCTTTTGCAACCTGTATCAATTGAAGCCCCGTTCAAGCAATGGGGAATGGATTTCATTGGTGAGATTTCAGACCCTTCAAGTGCTGACCATAAGTGGATTCTTGTAGCCACTGATTACTTCACTAAGTGGGTGGAGGAAATCCCCACCAAGAGAACAATACACCAAATGGTAATGGAATTCATGATGAACCATATCATCTGCAAGTTTGGAGTGCTAGGTAAAATTGTTGCTGACAATGTCATGAGCTTCAGAGCTAAACCTTTGGTAGCAATGTGTAAAGAATATGGGATCAATCTGACATATGCCTCTAACTACAACCCCCAAGAAAATGGAAAGGCAGAGTCCAACAGTAAAAATTTAGTAAAAATCATCAGAACCTTGGAGATGAAAAAGAGAAAATGGGGTGAGCAACTAAAGATCGTTGTTTGGGCTGACATAATTAATGCTAAAAGATCCACTGGAAAAAGTCCATTTGAACTCGTATATGACACTCAAGCTCTGCTTCCCATGCATATGCAATTATTCTCATATCAGTTCATTCAACAACTGGAAGATCAAGAAGTTTGTCCATATGAGGCTCATATTAGCCAGATTGTTGAACTCGATGAAGAAAGGAGAGCATCTCACAAAAGGCATGTGAAGTTCAAAGAAAAATTGAAGAGTTTATTTGATAAGAAGGTCACTCCCAAAGTTTTCAACATTGGAGATATTGTGCTATTGTGGGATAGCAGACATGAAGACAAGGGCAAGCATGGTAAATTTTATGCACTGTGGATAGGCCCTTACTCCATTTACGTTCGGATTGGTGAGCATACCTTCTTCTTGAAATATTTGGATGGTGAATTACTCCAATTACCTGTTAATGGAAGGCGCTTGAAAAATTTCCTGGATTGATTCCCCAGAATCAAGGTGAGCATCATTTGTATACTGTACAGCTTGTTGGTTGCTTTCTGTCTTTTGTGTTTTTGCTCATTTTTGTCCTCAGTGACTTGGTTTTGCGAGTTTCTCAGTTCAGTTTTTGGAGGATGGTTCTAGTTGTTCTACTATACTAGCTTATTCTTTGAATGCTTTTCCCAATGGTTTGTTCTTGGTACTTGGTCTACTAGTTGTTCTTTTGGCACTCGTAGGGAGTGCCCATCCCCGAGTTAGAGCCGATGTTGGTGCTCATTTTGATCTCACACTATCTGCCTTGATTTTCCTTTGATCTGTGTGTTATGAAACATTTTATCTCTCAATGTGGATGTTTTGAAGATTTTACCTCCATTTGAATACCTTGATTCGTTTGATAAATCCATTGTCATGCCATTTTTTAAAGAAGTCTCCGAGCTTGCCCTGTTTTTGCCCTAATTTCTTCAAATCTGCGGGCTCTGCCATTTTTTCCTATTTTTCCCTGACCATGGAAGCTTGAGAAAGATCAATTTATATTTGTATGCCTTCGAAAATCCAAATCTATGGTCGAAAGACGCTTGGAACCATGATTCACTTGGTTTTGTTTCAAAAAAATTCATCCTTAGCGAAAAATAAGATTCTTGGAATGAATGGTGAATTTATGTGTTTTAGACGGTCTGATGGGTGTCTTTTTCCCATAAAATTATTCCTCAACATTTGGTGGTCACGTGGCTTCTTTTGGTTGGTTAGAGGATGACGGGAAAATGTTTTAACTTTTCACTTTTTTCTTTTTTGGAAAAAAGGCAATTTTGGTCCCGTAGCTCCGCTCAATTTTGATTGGTTCTTTTGGTACTTACGTGGATTCTTCTAATTGGATGAGGTGCGGAGGGATTGTTTTATGAACTTGTTCTTTTTTTCTACTTGGGAAAAAATTTTGAACTCGCCCCATGGCCCCGCCAGGCTCTAATTAAAGCAAAATTTAAGTGGAGGGGGAAATTTCTTATTTCTACCCTGAAGGTGTATATGTGTTCATTTTTTATTTGATGTGGCCCGACGGGTCTTTTTGGTGGAATTTTCCACTTTTGTCACATTTGTAAAAAATATCAAATTGGCCCCACGGCCCCGATAGCATGTAATTGGGTATTCAACAGATATGAAGCGGAAAGGATAAATTCTTACTTTGACCCCACAGAAGGACACGTGGAAAAGTTAAAAGTGGAGATGCGGGCCTTCGAAAGCAAGTTGTATATTTTTCCCTTTTGGAAAAATGGAGTAAAGGTTCTGAAATGGAAGCACGCCCCTACCAAATCATATTGAAGCCTTATAAGGTTCTGGAAGTTACGCCACAAAGACACGTGGAGGTTTCCATTGGATCTTCCTTCCTTAGAATTTTCAGCAACTTCCTAAAGGGCCGAAGACACGTGCTGAGCCCACCCTCATTTAGGGTCTCTACTATTGGGGACCATCTCAATATTTTCCATTAAGACGCGTGGTGGTTTCAAAAGTCAAGAGGTGGGGAAGCGGGCCATCAGGGGAAACTTGGATTTTTTTCCCCTTGTTATTTAAAATATTAAAATCATCAAAATGACCCATGAGCCCGAAAAATAATAGTCAAAAAAATTCTCCAATTAATGGCAGAGGTGTGGACTTTCAGGGGAAATTTGGAAAAAATTCCTTTTGTGGAGAAAGGATTTAAAAGTGTAAAAGGAAGCGTGGTTCCACTGGGATCCACATCAGAAACTAGAAGTAAAAGGGTAGAGATGTGGGGAAAATTTGGAAAAAATTCCCTTTTTCAAAAAAGGAGGTGAAGTAGCAGAATCTAGTCATGGTTCCTTTGTGACCCACATTGGGACACGTGTCAATCCCATTTTTCAAAGGTGGAGGGGTGGTGAAAATTGAGAAATTTTGCATTTTTTCCAAAAGGTGTTAAAAATAAAAAGGAACCACTAGGCCTGTCTTAACTTGGATCTCCCACGTGGATGGTCCAAATTCAAAAGAAAGATCGACAAAAACTATGCGTCTATATATGATTTTCCACCATTTTTCTCCAAAGCTCCTGGGGATGTGTATTCTTATGGTTTTTTATCATTTCTTGGAGTCTCTTATATGCCAAATGAAGAGGAACATTATTCCTCAGCATTCAGTGGTCACCTGACTTCTTTTGGTTGGTTAGGGGATGACGGGTAAATGCTTTAACTTGTCGCATTCTTCTTTTTTTGCAAAAAGGCAATTTTGGTCTTGTAGCTCTGCTCAATTTTGATTGGTTCTTTTGGTACTTACGTGGCTTCTTCTAATTGGATGAGGCATGATGGGGTTGTTTTATGAACTTGTTCTTTTTTTGTAATTTGGAAAAAAGTTTGAACTCGCCCCCTGGCCCCGCCAGGATCTGATTAAATCAAAATTTAAGTGGCGGGGAAAATTTCTTATTTCTGTCCCGAAGGTGTATACGTGTTCATTTTTTATTTGATGTGGCCTAGTGGGTCTTTTAGGTGAAATTTTTCACTTTTGACACATTTGTAAAAAATATCAAATTGGCCCCACTGCCCTGATAGCATCTAATTGGTTATTCAACAGATATGAAGCAGCAGGGAAAAAGTATTACTTTGACCCCGCAGAAGGACATGTGGAAAAGTTAAAAGCGGAGATGCAGACCTTCGGAGGCAAGTTGGATATTTTTCCATTTTGGAAAAATGCAGTTAAGGTTCTAAAACTGAAGCGTGCCCTTGCCAAATCATATTGAAGCCTTATAAGGTTCTTGAATTTGCGTCATAAATACACGTGGAGGTTTCCGCCGGGTGTTCCTTCCTTATACTTTTCAGCAACTTCCTAAAGGGCTTGAGACACATGGTGAGCCCACTCTCATTTAGGGTCTCTACTTTTGGGGTCCATCTCAAGATGCGCCATTGAGATGCGTGGCGGTTTTAAAATTCAAGAGGCAGGGAGGCGGGCCATCGAGGGAAACTTGGATTTTTTGCCCCTTGTTATTTAAAAGATTAAAATCATCAAAATGACCAGAGGGCCCGACAGAGAATAGTCAAAAAATTTCTCTAGTCAACAGCAGAGGTGTGGAGTTTTGGGGGAAATTTGGAAAAATTTACTTTTGTGGAGAAGGGAGTTAAAAATGTAAAAGGAAGCATGGTTCCATAGGGACCCACGTTAGAAACTAGAAGTGGAAGGGCAGAGCTACAGGGAAAACTTGGAAAATTTTCCCTTTTCTAAAAAAGAGGTGAAATAGCATAATCTAGCCATGGTTACTTTGGGACCAAAATAGGGACATGTGTCAAGCCCATTTTTCAAAGGCGGAGGGGCAGAGAAAATTGAGAAATTTTGCATTTTTTCCAAAAGTTTTGAAAAGTAAAAAGGAACCCCTATGACCATCTTAACTCGGATCTCCCACATGGATGGTCCAAATTCAAAAGAAAGATCGACAACAACTATGCGTATGTATCTGATTTTACACCATTTTTATCCAAAGCTCATGGGGATGCATATTCTTATGGTTTTTTAATCATTTCTTGGAATCTCCTGCATGCCAAATGAAGAGGAACATTAATCTGATATCCCAGTTTTTTGGGGAAGGTCTGCAAATGTCTTTCACCAATAAAAAATGCAATCTGACTATAGGATTCGACCTTATTTTTATTTCCTTGGCATGCGAGAGACCTGTTGATATCTTGGTTTGGTGGGAAAAAATATGAAAATGCCTTTTTCCATTAGGATGTGATCTGACTATTGGCCTTGATCTGATTTTCCAATTTTTCTTTCCTGGGCACGCAAAGAACCAAAATTTGATAGATTTGAGGAGGAAATAGTTGGCACGTGAGATGAAGAAGGACTTACTACGTGAAGAGTTGAATGCTGGAAATATTTGGCAAGATTTTCCCTCTACACACTTGACAACTTTTTTGCAAATCTGATTCTGGGAGTCACGATCAAGGTCGTAACACGCAATGGTGCTTTGAATGTTTTTTGGTTTTGGGGGGAAAACTTGGTTGTAAGTGAGATATTATAAATTGCATGAATTTTTCATGCAAATGGTTAGAAGGTTGGAGTGTTAGTGGTCGGGAGCTAATTCTCGAGAGATAAAATTTGACAGATCCCATCTTTCTGAGAGACTATCTGAGGAACCTATTTATTTCTTTTGTGTTAAATTTGATCATGTTAAGGTGGTTGTGAGTGTACAACTATTGACAAGCTCTGATATTGTTCTAGAAACTTTCCCCTGATTATAAATTTAATCAAATTTGAGTAAATCTATGTTTTATTTTGAGAAAAATTGTGTCTTCTTCATTTCTGAATGTATGCAAATAGTTTCTTGTTCCCATTGCAATCTTACATTGAAATCTCTATGAATCACACAAGATCTTAGCTTTTTGATAGTTTGGCGGCACTTGCAATTTCGTTTATCAGAAGAGATTTCATTTGATACTGAAATAAAAAAGTTTAAAATCATTTTACTCCTAGCATGATGATTAAGATTGTTTTTTAACCTTTGAGGGTGTCTTAGGCATGATAAAATAGAGGTTGATAGCATTTAATTAAGTCTTTCAATTTGAGATTTCATCTTGGATCGTTAAATTTTGTGTGAAAACATGTTGATCTGGGCCTCCATTGAAGCAAACCTTCTAGTTAAAGGAACATTCCAGCTGTTCTAAAGCATTTCTGTTGGTCAATCCTTCCATATTTTAAGAGCTCTCAAAGATCTGGCAAGGCAAATTACACTCTGTCTCACCTCCCACCAAAATTCATTTAAAACAACTAATCATACCCATACTACCCCTGTTTGTCCTGTGTGTGCACAATTGCATAATTTGTATTACTAAAACATGCAGAAGTAATCATGTTTTCATTGTCTTCAATAGCCTGAACCTTTCTATGAAAATATCTCCATTATCTAGGGTTACAGCTCGTGAGAGTTAGATTTTGCTGCATTAATCATGTTTTCTTCAAGGTCTTCTTAAAAAACTTTGCAAAGAAGTGTATCTCCATCTCCTCCACAAAAATAAGTCTAGAAAAGGGTCATCTCACCCTGGTTGAATGGAACAACCATAAAGTAGTGAGGATAGATCAAATCCTCTTAAGGGTGCTACCCATTTCTCCACATCTGAGTAACAAAGAGCAAGTTTCATTTCTTCCCTGGCTACAAAACGAAACACAACATGCTCTGTTTCCCTCTATGATTCCTGTCAAAACTGTGATGTTGCTCAACTTCTGAGGGAGAATTAATTTGAGTACCAAAACCACCATTCACTTGGAGTTGAGCCACTCCTTGGCCACTTAAGATAACTCCCTTCTATGAGCATTTGCAATTATAAGTGATCACATTGTAGTAATTACTCCAAAACACATATGTCTACAGTACTTATGGGGCTCAATTCAAATCCATATTACATTGGTTAAAAAGAATTATGAGACCTTGCGTACCGTTTGGTCTTACTCCATCGGGTATCATGTCGTTCCTAGTTTTATCGTATAGTTTTCAAGGTTATAATATGGCTCAATCAAATTAGTAACTACATTTCTTCAACCTTGAAACATAACAAACAGTATCAATGTGGTCAGAAAGAATATGAGGATGTTGTTAAATAAATATTATGTTTCTCTAAAACAATATTTATGTAATTTCTTGGCACGATTAATATTGTACACATTTTTTCCTTATGGATCTTATCATGTACATGTCCTCACCTATATTATATTAATAATATTTATATTTATCAATTTCGTTACGACCCTTATAACATATGTTAAAATTTAGTCTTAATATTTCATGTTGTTTTGTTGCACGATGAGGAACACAATATAACATATTAGAGACACATTGCACGACAAAACCAAAACTCCCTTAAACTAGTGAGAAATATATTATAATAAACTACCAACTTTATGAAAATGGACAATTAAATGACTCTTTCTTCTGTAAGCTATATCATGTGGTTGATCCAAGACCTACACGATTTGATCCCAATAAATATTATTTACCAGATGCCAACTATATATCACTTTATTTGGTCTTTTTATACAAATATATTGAAAATATAAAAAAGATTCAAATAGTTTTTAAATATAAAATCATGACCTATATATTACATTGATGTATTTCACCAATAATTTATTTAACTAATGATTCAATGAATATTTGTGGAATTTTTTTTAATGGATCATTAAAATAAGGAATCAGAGTTCTTAAGATTTTAAGCACCACAAATGGCCACGATGTAGTCAAAAATAATATTATGTTTGTTAAATACATATTATGCTTTGTCTAAACTAATATTTATGTAAGCTCTTGAGGAAGTGAATATGTGTACAACATTTATTTCCTTCTTAATATTTTTGATACATGTCACCACCTATAATTTTATTAACAATATTTAAATTTATATAAATTTGTTGTAACACTAGACTTTGTGTCAAAATTTACTCTTAATATATTAGGCTTATTGGTGTGAGGTATTGTATATATATATATTTTATTTGTATTATTATTAAAACACGTAATAATATACTATAGTAATCCAAAAAAATTACAAAAAACACATTTAGTATTTGTTAGTTATAAAATTGTACCTTTGTGTGTACTTTTTTATTTTTCATCAATTGATCCAAATTAGATATTATTCATGTGTTTGTTTATTATCTTCATGAAATCCTCTTTGGTCCTCATTGTATTCCCCATCTCTTTTCTTCAAATTTTCTATGAATGTTGTATGGAGTGATAGTGACACTCCTCAACCCACCTTTTTTGTTTTTCAAAGTCAGGGTGCACTCATCCCCATTATTCTATTTTTTGTATGTCGATTTGGTACGAATGGCGTCCTAATTCTAGTTCAATATGTCTATAAATACAAAATAGATGTATTTAATTTAAATCTAAATAGTTGTAAGTATATCATGTATATAATATTGTTAGTGTTCAAAAGCATTCTCTAAATATCAAACAATCATTAAATCACTCAACATTATATTTTGGCACACGATCTCATGTTGCATTTATAACTATAAATGGGAAGGCACAATACAATGTCAAATATTTTGTGAAAGTATAAAAAGCAAAATTACACCTTGCACTTTTAGCCTTAGCTTCGTTTTATCCATTTTATGCCCCCAGAGAGAAATGGGCAACAGAGAGGACATCCCCAAGCACCCGGAGTAGGGCCATCACGGAAAAATATGGGTTTACAGGTATTTATCATGTTTACGGGAGCATCCAGGAACATTTCAGGAGGTTAAAATCATTCAAGGAATTTTTTCCTCTTATGGGTTTTGACCCTTGAGGTTTAACTTAAAAGAAAGAGAAGCGGAGCCCCACAGGCCCACATCCGGCAAAGGACAAGCTAAAACGGGCAAAGTTGAAAAAATCCAGCCCCTAAGCTTTTGATAAATTCCCTGTAGTCTACTGACACTAAAAAATTGGAGAAAATCCTGAAAAATTTGCTAAAAATGGTTTAAAATGCCCCGGGGGGCTTTAAGCGGGACCGATCCAAAAATGGTTTGCCGAGTAGCTCGACAAGCTACTCGGTGAGCCGAGTCAATGGAAGTCACATCAGAGCTCGGTTCAGAGCCAAGCAGCTCGCCGGTGAAACGATGAACCAGTGCGAGGAGTAGTTAGAGTTTAGCGAGGGCCAACTCGGCTGAGTTACGATGCGCAGAACTTGCCAGAGAAGGATGGAACTCGGTGTTGGTGTGAGAAGGGGCTCAGCTCGGGTATGACTCGGGCTGGCGCAGTGAACGTGGAAAGGGCCGAGGTACCCTACGGATTTGGCCGTAAAATGAGCTCACAACTTGGATGGCGGGGTTGGACGATTCAACACAGGCGAGGAGAGTCACAGGGTATAGGTGCAAAGTGAAACGGGTCGCTTAGGCTGGGAATTGCATGGTGGTTAGCTCAAACCAATAATGGAAGACCGAACCACAGGGTTGGAAAACGAAATCTGAGTTAGCGGCCTCAAATTAGGGCCGAGGCGCGGAAATGGAAAGGTGATGCTCGGCATGAGACTCGAGCAATGCATTCGGAGAGGGACAAATGAAGTAGGTCGAGTCAAGGCCGTAGTGTAGAGAATAGCTCGCCATTGGCAAGGCCAAGTTACAGGGAAATCAGCCATCCACGAGGCTCTGAGAGTTGGTGGATGAGATAAATGTAATGAACCCATAGACCGATCTTGTATGCATAGCAAGCCGCAAAAGGATCGAGGGAACTGACACAGGTGATTAGTGCAGCACAACTCGTAGGTGGAACTCAACCATGAGACAGAAGGAATCACACTGAAGGGTTCGTGGCTCGGTTGAGCTATGATGACAAGCAGAAGGAATCACAAGCTTCATGAGCAAGGTCAACTCGGCCAGGGAAGGCTCCGTAAGTAGGTTTGAGGCACCATGGAAGCACGAATCATTGATGGTCTTGGTCAGTTGTTGAAGGTCACGAGTCGATGACTCACATATTACACATGGGCTTGGCTCACAAATCAGCAAAGGAAGAGCTCGGCATTGGGAGTGAGTCATCTTGGAGGAAGAACCTAGAACGCACCTTGAGAAATGGCTCATTGGCTCAGACATTGGGATACCTCAGCGCATCGAGCAAAGGCACAAAGCCGCGAAGGCAAGCTATGTTTAAAGAAGGGAGTTTTTATAGAGTCAGCGTTGGGTAAACGGTCAACCAAGGAGCTCGATCAGAATTTTGGAGTTTGCGAATTTGGAAGTCGGATGGTGAGCTAGGCAAAAAATGATGGGTGAAATCCGAATTCCAAACTCCGAAATTCAGAGTTCGGGACTTTCGGGATTTCAAAAAAAATAGTCCGGCGGGCGAATGAATAGTGCCACGCGAGGGAGGAGAAAACCCTGAAGCCCGAAGTTTGAAATTCGTACTTCAAGCTTTCAGAATTTCGGAGAAATGTGTCTCCCAGGTGGATGAATAGTAACCAATCTCACAAAGTCAAAATACCGGAAATCCTGAAAAAATAAAACTTTGAAATCCGATAAGATAGGTTTCTAAAAACACCAAATAACTTGGGGTGCAAGCCAGTGAAACGTGGAGGTAGCACCAAGAGTTAAAAGGATCGGTGGGTTTGTGAATCAAGCTAGTCAATGTGGAGGGAACCCTGCCTATCGAGTCATTGCAAGCGGGAGATTTGGAGGTTTTAGCACTCGCCACGCAAAGGAGGACGTTCAAAGCCCAACAAAAGAATATAAAGGGGAGCTTGGTAAGGAGCTGAAAGAGCTCGTGGGGACTACAAAGTGAGGGATTTCGAAGCAATAATTCGGGGCCAATGCAATGATAAAGCAAGAATTTTGGGAAACTATTTGAGGACTCGACGAGCCATGTCCTTGGGGGCTCTATGGAAATCTAGGTAAAACAAAAAGGAAATGTTAAAGTCGCCACGAATGCAACAAAGAAGAACTCACTGAGTAGGCTCGCAAAGAAGCTTGGCAAGCTATGTTAAAGAGCCACTTGCCAACACAAGAGTAAAGCAAAAACCCCCTCGTAAGTCAAAATTACCATATCTTGAAGCCATGTAGCTCAGATTTTCGAAACTTTATAGTCGATGGAAAGGGGAGAAGAGGTGCGACAACATGAAGACATAAAAATGGAGTTTTGGAGGTTTTGAAACCCTTGAAATTGTATAGCCACTACAAAACCCGAAATGTAATATCTTGAGCTAGGGATGACCATTTTCTGTTAAAAAAACCTAGTCATTGGAATCATGGAAAGATGATCTACAACTTGGTACCATGAAAAGTGGATTTTTGGAAGCTTCTGGAGTTTTGAATATGCACAAACAGTGAATATTGTTGTGGTAGGTGAGAAGTCATTAATGAAGGTATGGACCTATTTTCTTCTTCAACAAGGTAAAGTACATGAAGATATGAGTTTTGCAATTTTTCCCATCCTTATTGCAAGTATCATGATGGATTTTACAGGTGGTTGGAAGAGATTTCGGGTTTCCTCTCTCTCTCTCTCCTCCAATTTTTCTTCTATAAATGTAAGGGGGTTGCACAATGCAAAGAGTTAGTAATTTTCTCCCCATGCACCCCTATTCTTCTTAGATCTGGGACTTTAAGCCTTTCTTAAAACCAATGTAATGGCTTCATGTATTCCTCTACCTCATGATGTACTGTGTAAACTTAAAGGAGCAATGAAATTGTGTTTGTATTAATATTCTATCCTTGCATGATTCCATTGTCTCATCTTACCTCTCTTTATGATTTGGGTGGCTGTGTACATTTCTTAATCATTACAAATTTGGCGTGTTGTGTTTATTCATGGAATGGTGAATGTTTGCATCATGGTTTGTGATGTTATTGTCTATCCTCCCCATAATTCATTGAGTGTGATCTAGTCTGTGGTACAAGGTCCACCCTCTCTAGGTTCATTCCTTCAGTTTTTTTGCAAGATGGGAAAGTGGCTAGCATCTCATTTTCTTGGTGTATCACTGCTCTTAGTGTAGGTTTTTATTTCATGCAATTTATCTTCCCTATCTCCTTGGAATTTTAGTTTAGTTTTAGCTAGGTTTTGCTTACATTAAGAGTAGTTGTGGCGGGTAGGTTTAGGAGCAGGAATTGGCCTTCTGCATAGGGTTATCTCAAGTTTTGTAGGTCCCACAGCTTGAGAGATAACCCCATGTTGTGCAATCACGTCGAATGCCCCATCCACAACTTGGTCATTTGGGGGTGTTGTGATTTTGCAACAACACTTCCTAACTTATAAAGTTCAAAGAGAAAATATAATCTCTTGTGTGGAAATTATTCATGAAACCAACTTGTCCCTTAACCCTTAATTTTTGTTTCAGCCCTCTAGAGATTAGGACGTCCAAAGAAGAGAAAATTTAATTTATAAATGTATATGGCCAATCATGATAGTCGTGTATACACCTAATTTTTCACTTTTCATCTTTCAAACCTATTACTAACAATTTATTTTTGTAGATATAGGTCACTGATACATCTATTTCTTGAGAGGGCGCCTTAAATGGATGTTCGGGAATAGGGAATGATTATTCACATAATCATTATGGGTCAGCCACAATACATAGAGACAATATCACTCTCTAGTCCCAGCCTCATTTTTCCTGGCATTAGTTATCCTTGTCCCTCTAGTTCTCATGCACATTGCACTCCTGATGCCTTTCTTGCATCTAATCATTTGGCACGGTGTCCCTCAACTTGTTTGATCCATGACACCTATTTTGATTTTGCATGGACATTTTGTCATCCTTGGTTGACACAATCACCTGTGTAGGGATTACTTCCCTCTATGTATACAACCCTAGCATTCGTTATAATAGGGTTAAATCTATTCATCGTGTGTCAATTCATGTATGTCTTCTATTCATTACCTCATACCCTAGTGAAATGGCTGATTAAGAGTGTAAGCTATTCAGACACATTTTTGGCCCGACATACCAGTCCATTTAATTATTAGGATCATTTTACTCTCTAGATTTATGAATTGGGTGAATATTGTGGTTTTTAAAGAGAGGGGATATCCAAGGGATATAATATAGTTAAAAAAAATAGCTATTTGAATAGCTAATTACTATAGATGAACTTTATACTAAGAATTTGAGCAGTACTCTTTCCATATCATCATCATTCATTCAAAATGTTTTCACTTTCCAATTCACCATTAAATCCTTAAAGGTCTTGAAGTCAGTCTTACTTGTCATCTTTGGAGTCTACACTTGGAGCATTGGGAACTTAAGACTTCAAGTTTTAGAGCCACACTTACCATGGTATTCCTAACCTTTTGAGTCAAGATCCACCATATAAACATGTTCTTGCAGTGTTAAAAGTTTTAAAATGGTATCCCACCCATTATTTCTATTACTTTTCCATAGTTTCCTCTCCCTACCTATAAGGAGTATGCAATATAATATTTTCTTGGGGTGAAAATCTCCAACCCCCCTTCATTGCTTATGATTCAATAAAAATACACTATCAATTTAGTGATGTGGATGCCTCTTGGAAAAATATAAGAAGTTTCCCCTACTCCTAGAGAGGAAGTGATGAAAATGTTTTCCACACCCATAATAAGGAGAGAAACAATGGGGAGAATCCAAAGGGACCTGCCTATAAACACATCATTAAGTGCTCTTGAAATGGTCCAAAAGATATGATAGGTTCTCCACCTCTAAGAAAAATTTCTCCTCCCTATGTTGGATCTTACTTGAAAAAAAAATTAGAGATGGTAATACATTTATTAGTAACAATAAAATATTTTTATTTTCATAATCATTATAATTAATTGTGTATATCATTTCTTTTATGAGTAAAATGTTCTATTACAAATAGGTTAGTAAAAATAATTAATAGTGAAATGAGACTTACATAGGTCAAAATTGTTGAAGTTGGCTCAAGAACAAAGAGTTCTAAAGGTAGTAAAAAGTCCAATTTCATATGAGGATTTTATATATTTTTACAACAATGAGAATTTGATGATTGTTAGAATTGTAGAAGTAATTTCAAGATATATTGAAGAGGTGTCTGAATTAGGGTAATATGTCATGTATTTAGATGTAATTGTACATTATTATTTTTGTGATTATGAAGCCATAGAGGAGGATATGGGAAGGATGAGAAATAAACCATACTCATCCTATAACCGATCAACCATTATGTTAGTAAAATGCATTCTTCCATTATCGTAAAACAATTATTGGCATAAGGATCGTGATATCTCTGAATGTTACAAAAGACCAAGGAAACCATTAAACGTGAAATTAATTTTTTGATTAACTAATGATTTTTACATTTGTAAAAGTGGTTCAAATATAAATTAAAGCATGCACATGTGTGTGTATGCACATGTAGGTGGGTGGGTGTGTGTGTTTACGTGTGTGTGTGTGTGCGCACACGTGTGTATGTGTTTGTGTGTGTGTGCATCTGCATATACACACACACATGTGTGTGTGTGAGTGTACGCATGTGTGTGCATGTGTGTGTGCATGTGATCACATAGGTATGTGTGTGTTTGTGTGTGCACGCATGTGCACGTGTACGTGTGTACGTGTGAATGTTTACATGTTTTTGTGTGTCTGTGTGTGTTTGTTTACACGTGCGTGCATGGTTGTGTGTGTGTGCACATCTACACATGAGTGTGTGTGTGTGTGTGTGTGTGTGTGTGTGTGTGTGTGCACGTGTGTGTGTGTGTGTGTTTGTTTTCAGGTGTGCATGTGTATGCGCTGCGTTCCTTTGTGCCTATGTGTCTGTGTGCCTATGTGCTTGTGTGTGTGTGCGTGTGTGTGTACACGTGTGTATTTGTATGCGTTTTTGTGTACATGTACATGTGCATGTGCATGTGCATGTGAGTGTCTGTGTGCATGTGTGTGTGTGCAAGAATGTAAACATAATCATCCTAGAACTAGTCAACCATTATGTTAGTAATATGGTGATTTCAATTGTGGTATTTCCCCCATTAGCATACAAATAATGATATATTGGGTTTTATATGTTATCATGAATGAATACAACCAACTAATGTGGGATTAATTTTTTAATTCAATGGGTATTCTTAGAGTTGTAAGAGAAATTCCAAGCTGCATTGAAGAGGTGTATTTAATTTGAGCTACAAAGGCATGTATTTAGAGGAAATATTACATGATATTATTTTGTTATTATGAAAAAAAAAAAGGATATGAAATGGTCGAGAAAGCATAAATAGTCATCCCATAACCAATCTAATATTACGTTATTAAGATGACCATTGCTATAAAGGCATCACCCTTATTAGCATTAGGATCATCATATATTGAGGTTTATATCTTATTACAGATCAAGCCAACACACAGATGTGGAATAATTTTTTTGATTCAATGAGGAATTTTAGAGTTGCAGAAGAAAGTTCAAGATTCAGTGAAGAGGAATATATAACTTGGGGTAGTAAGGCATGTATTTAGAGGAAATTGTATAAGTATTAATTTGGGATTATGAATCTAAAGAAGATGATATCAAAAGACTAAGAAATAAAACATATGTTTCGTATGACCAATCAGCCATTATGTCAGTAAGAAGGTCACATCCACTGCAGTGCGAACCTATTGGTATAAGGATCATGGCATATAAAGGGATATATGTTAATGTGGACTAAGCTAGCTAACCAATGTCAGATTATTATTTGGAATCAATGAGGATTTTTAGATTCATGGAATCACTTTCAAGATGTGTTTAGGAGGCATATCCCACTTGGGGAAGTAATGAATGCACTTAGAGATAATTGTACATGATATACTTTTGGGATTATAAATATGTAGAGGACGCTAGAAAATGATTTGATATGTCAAAAATCCCTTTTTCATAATTCTTTGATGGATGTCGACACTGAGCTTTAAAACATCCATTTTACCATGTAGTCTTTGAGGATGCTAGAAAAGGCTATGGATTTTGGATTTATCTTGTTTCTGACACCTAAATATTCGACATTAGACTTATTTTGAAGGTGATAAAATCAAATTAATATTTTTCATCATTTATTAAGTAACAATATTCCATTAATTAATTAAAATCATACTTCAAATCACATTAAATCCTATGAAGAGTAAAGAGCACTGAAAATGGCCCAATTAATCAAAATGATCAAGACATTAATGTAAGATCGAGCTCAAATTATCCTAAAGTGTTGAGTTAGACAAGTCAAGTAGGTAGTCCCAACAATCAATATAAGGTACGTGTCACGCCTACTAAAGCAACCACTTGAGACCCAAGAACAACTGCCGACACTAAAATTTTCCTCCATAATTTCTATTTCATTAATGTATGTATTAGGAATAGGATGTTGTTAAGTATAATTAGTAGTAGCGTCTGATAGAAGATAACGGCGCCGTCAGTACGGTGTCGCCAATAATGTGGAGTACAGTAACAGTCAAAGTACAATAGGAATGTTGTAAAAAGTAAATATTTGTCGTAAGTGGTCCGGTAATGTTAAAATGTCAAAGTTTGGGTAATTAGAGAAGTAGGGTCTACATGATTAGGAATTAGAATATTATATTGGTAATAAGGACAAGGAGTGAGGTCATAAATATTTTGTGTATTTTATTTGTAAAAAGTCTAAAAATGTGGAACCCATGTAAAATGATAAGGTTTATCTTATCTTAAGAGATAAGCTTACATGTACAGATAAGAGTTGAGGTATGGAATATGATTCGTCAGAGTGGATTTCTTATCCTATCTTAGAGATAGGATGGATAAGCCTGGAAGTTCTATAAATAAAGAGGCCACCCCCGCTCATTTAGCATAGAAAGAAGTAGTGAGAAATATTGTAGGAAGTGTGCAAAGGAAGCCATCAGTTAAAGGTGTGTTGAAGAAGCCATCAAGAGGTGTAATTGTAAAGTTTCTCCCATAGTCTTGTTGAAGTACCTCATGGGTGAGATTGTAACAATTTCATGTTAATATTATAATTTACTTTGATATTTCAGATTTGTCATCATTCCGTCTTATCATAGTCGATGGTATTTTTGTGTTATGTTGTTGTTTTGTTTCCAGATTACATCCACCAAACTAAAGGCTGTGCATTAGTAAATAATCATAGCACGAGGAGTTCTCGATGAAGAATTATCATAGTGCTGGATTGGTGATGACATTTTGGTTCCATTGCCAGGACCATTCCTCGTTGGTGGATTTTCTTGAGAGATATTTCCACTTAGTTAAAAATCAATTGGAGGGTAACCTTGTTTTAACTGTGCATAGTAGTTACCATGGTAAAGTCATTTTTACCGTGAATAGTAGTTACCATGATAAAGTCATTTTTGCTGTGAATAGTATTTATCACAGTAAAGTCACTTTTTATCGTGAATAGTATTTACCGCAGTAACTTCACTTTTTACCTTAGTAAGTCAAGTTTTACCATAGTTTACCGTGGTCATTTTTATAGTAATTCCAATTATTTGTGCACATAAGTCTTGTTGATTGTACTTGTGGGTTGGTATTTCACGGTGGTTACTTTTGAAAAAGGGAAAGATTCCTATTTTTTCAGCTCAATCTAATGAAGATGCTTCTTCTTTCATTCAAGAGTTTAAACGATCTTGTATTTGTAATGGCCTCATAAGAAAGGAACAATGGACTGAATTTCTTCCTACCTTTTTGGATGGTTCAGCACTTAGGTGGTTTGAAACACTAGGTGATAATGTGAAAAATTCATGGGATTTATTAACTGAAAGTTTTCTTGAAGAATTTGGTGAACAACAGAAATATGCAGATCTCATGATCGAGATCACAAAGCTATCCCAAGGAGAGAAGCAGAAGATAAGGGATTATCATGCTCGTGTTCTAGAGCTAAGGAGGAAGCTCGATGCCCAGATCCGGAAGGAAGGACTAGCAGATGGGTTGATGAATGGTGTGGATAATCTCCTCTGTAAGCATTTCATTCTTGGGATGAAGCTGAAGATCAGACAACGAGTGAAGTATGACCGCCCAGCTACCATTGAACAAGCAAAGGAGATTGCAAGAAGGCAAGAAGAAAGCATGGAAGAGGAGCCCAAAGAAATTGTTGTTAAAGTAGAGCCTACACTAGCACCTTTGGTCCAGAATCCACAACCACTCCCGGTGAGTAAAAATATTTCTCCTAGTACATCTACTGAGTATGAAGATCTGCTTAGGAAGATGGGCCAGTTAACTATTAATCTTCTTCAAGGAAAGGAATTTAGTTCTCAGGGAGGAGATAGAGGTCCAAAAAGAAATATTTCTGAAGTTGTTTGTTATGGTTGTTATAAAAAGGGTCATTATAAGTATAATTGTCCAGATAGAGCTTCTACATCTGGTACAAGAGATAATGATAAAGGAAAAGCACCTGTGAATTCTTTTGATGTAGTAGATAAGAGTAGAAATAATGAAGTAGATGTGTTTGTAACAAAAAGAAAGAAAGAAAAATATAATCAAGATGGAACTGATCCTAAGAAGATGAAAGGAGAAACTAGTAAGAAACATAGGAGAAGAAAGTTGGGTGTGCAGGACTTTCTGATTTCACAGGGGCAAGGACCATACTCCATCTTGGAAGATCTGTCCAAAAGGCCTGCAAATATTACATATGGTCAACTCTTGGCTATGTCTTCTGAGAAGAGGCGGGAGTTGCGAGGTGGACTCAATGCTCGAAGAAGGAAGGAGGTTGAGGTCCCTGCTTTGGAGGCAGAGGCAGATCCCTATGCTCCACAAGCTGAGGTATTATGTAATGGTATTTCAATTCATGATGTCTTATTTGATGGAGGTGTTGCAGTTAATGTAATGACCGAGTCTGTAATGAATATGTTGGGTTTAAAAATTGATCGCCCTTCAACACTTATGTTAAGGTCATTAAATAAAGGAAAAACTAAACCAGAAGGTGTAGTTTCAAATGTGGCAATATCTGTTATGGGTGTTGTATGTGTGGTAGACTTTCAGGTGATGAAAAATGGTACTGTTGCGTACCCAATGCTGTTGGGAAGACCATGGCTAAGGAGAGTTCATGCAAGAAACTACTGGAATGAAGGTTTCATGACACTTGGAGGTGGTAGAGAGAGGGTGAAGATAAATGTGATCCCTCGACATCATAAGGCAGAACCTGTGGATTCAAGTGATGAAACTAATGATTGGACATCCTTTGATTACTCTAGTACCAGTGAAGTGGACACTGAAGATGAAGAAAGCGAGGTGGATCTTTCAGTCATGGATATCCTTCCAGTCACACCAACTCATGACCCCATAAAATTATCTGAAGAAGAAGTTGATGATCGTCTCCAACAAATAAAGATTGGTGATGATGTGATGGAGAGTGAGAAGGAATCCTACCTCTAGCTCTTTCGAAGGTACATACACCTATTCACTTTTGATTACAAGGAACTCCGTCAAGTAAGTTGGGTATAACATTCTATTGAGCTGGTAGATGGTGCTAAGCCCATAAAGCAAATGCCATATAGAATGAATCCTCATTTTTCCAAGACTGTAAAAGAAGAAATAGATAAGTTGCTTGATGTAGGATTCATATTTGCTGTGGAGAATTCAGAATGGGTTTCTCCCATTGTGATCTCAATAAAAATGAATGGGAAGCTACGCATTTGTGCTGATTATAGGAAGCTCAATAAGGCAACAAAGAAGGATCATTACCCTCTTCCATTTTCAAATCATATTTTGGATGAAGTAGCTGGCCAGGAGTGCTATAGTTTTGCTGATGGATATAGCGGCTACAACCAAATTCGTATAGCAGAGAAAGATCAGCTGAAGACCACGTTCGCCACTCCTTGGGGAACGTTTGCTTATAGAGTTATGCCTTTTGGGTTGTGTAATGCTCCAACAACATTCCAGCGTTTGATGAATAGGGTGTTCGAACCCTACATTGGGACCTTCATCAGAGTATTTCTGGATGATTTTTACATCTATGGGAGCAAGTTGGACCACCTGCACCAGATGGAGATAGCATTTCAAAGGTTAGATGAAGCACAAGCCTCACTAAACCCTACAAAGTGTGTCTTTGGATGTTCTAAAGGCGTTTTGTTAGGGCATGTTGTATCCAGAGATGGTATTGGTACTGATCCTGATAAAGTTTCAAAAATCAAAGAGTTACCATTTCAGTTGGCTTATGGCATTGATCCAGTTCTTCCTATTGAGTTTGATATTCCCACGGTCAGAGTTATGGAAAATAAAAGGATGGATGAAAGTGATTCAGTAAAAGAAAGGTTGGTACATCTTCATTTGCTAGAGGAAATGAGGGAAATAGCTAAAGATACAAGCTATAAGAAGAAAGTGAAGCAGAAGGAATACTTTGATCAAAAGATCCATTGGTCTCCATTTCATGTGAATGACTTGGTCCTAGTATATGATTCCAGATACAAAAAAGAAGACAGAGAAAATTTCTTCCAAAATGGATGGGGCCCTGCAAAATAGCAGCTGTGCATGAAAATGGTACGTATTGACTAGAGGAATTGGATGGCACTCCCATTACGAAATGGGTCAACCACGACAAGTTGAAGATTTGCCAAGCACCAGAATAGTCTACTCTGAGGACGGAGTAGAAGTTAGGAAGGAGGAAGATGTTGACACTAAAATTTTCCTCCATAATTTCTATTTCATTAATGTATGTATTAGGAATAGGATGTTGTTAAGTATAATTAATAGTAGCATCTGATAGAAGATAACGGTGCCGTCAGTACGGTGTTGCCAATAATGTGGAGTACGGGAAAAGTCAAAGTACAATAGGAATGTTGTAAAAAGTAAATATTTGTTGTAAGTGGTCCGGTAATGTTAAAATGTCAAAGTTTGGGTAATTAGAGAAGTAGGGTCTACATGATTAGGAATTAGAATATTATATTGGTAATAAGGACAAGGAGTGAGGTCATAAATATTTTGTGTATTTTATTTGTAAAAAGTCTAAAAATGTGGAACCCATGTAAAATGATAAGGTTTATCTTATCTTAAGAGATAAGCTTACATGTACATATAAGAGTTAAGGTATGGAATATGATTCGTCAGAGTGGATTTCTTATCATATCTTAGAGATAGGATGGATAAGCCTGGAAGTTCTATAAATAGAGAGGCCAACCCCCCTCATTTAGCATAGAAAGAAGTAGTGAGAAATATTGTAGGAAGTGTGCAAAGGAAGCCATCAGTTAAAGGTGTGTTGAAGAAGCCATCAAGAGGTGTAATTGTAAAGTTTCTCCCATAGTCTTGTTGAAGTACCTCATGGGTGAGATTGTAACAATTTCATGTTAATATTATAATTTACTTTGATATTTCAGATTTTTCATCATTCCGTCTTATCATGGTTGATGGTATTTTTGTGTTATGTTGTTGTTTTGTTTCTAGATTACATCCACCAAACTAAAGGCTGTGCACTAGTAAATAATCATAGCACGAGGAGTTCCCAGTGAAGAATTATCATAGTGCCGGATTGGTGAAGACACAACCTAGGTTTAGATAGAAAAATTATGCAATATTTTTTGTTGAAAAGCGTAACCACTACCAAGCTTCAAGCAATAGCTATCACAGCAAAGGTTCAAAGTCAATTATAATTTAATAAATGAAATTTTCCCATTGCAACAAACATTAGATTCACATTACAAAATTAATGAGTGTAATTAATCCAAATATAGTTAAATTTATTTTAGGTGTTAATTTAATAAACAATTAAATTAACACTATAGTTAAATATTCCTTAATTAATTTTAGAGGGTCAAAGGTGCCAAAACAATTAAATGTCCAAGTTTTTTAATTTCACTAGGTCTAAATAATAAACAAGGTTCTTATTTACATAGGTTAGAAAAAAATTCTCTTATCCCCTAACCTGACCCTTTAAAAAGGTCAACCCATGGTTTAGAGTTAAACATTTAAGTTAAAAAGGGGTAATTTCCCACTTACCCACTCTCAAACTCATCTTTGCACTTCAACCTGATTTTTCACATATTTAATGGACTTAAGGTTTCCTAAAAATATTTCCATTAGATAGGAAATTTCTTCCCCTTTCCACTGATATAAAGAAGTCCTCCTAACTCCTCATATTTCTTAAGTTACAGGTCGGTGGGCCTGGGGAGGAAATGTTTCCCAAAGGTGGACCTGCTGGCCTAGGGAAGAAATTTTTCCCAAAGGCAGGCATGTGGGCTTGGGGAAGAAATTTTTCCCAAAGGAAGGCCCACGGGCCCAGGGAAGACTTATCACCTAGTAAATGTTTCAGGCTAGCATAGCTCGGGAGGTAATTTGGCACTTTGTAGTTTTGGCAAAAAGCACAAGTTACACCTGCGAGCCCGCAGTGGGGCTTCACACCTAAAGAAGAAAGTAAGCCTAAGGCCGCAAGGGACACATGTCCAAAATTTTGACCCAACGTGGAAAGGCAGGTTGTTGGAGGCACTTAGGATTCTAAGCTTTTTTGTTGAAAGGGTGAAAAGGTTTTAAAACATCCACACCTTTGCCGACGCAAGTGTCTAGCCCAAAAGCTACAAGAGGAAAAACAGATCATTGGGGAAAACTTAGAAATGTTAGCATTTTTGTTAAAAAGTGCGAAGGTTAAAAATAACCCACGCCTCCACCGATGCCTAGCGAAGCCATGTGTCAATCCGACAGTGACCTACGGGGAGGCAGGCCGGCAGAGAAAGTTATAAATTTTTGCCAATCTTTTCTAAAATCGATAAGGTCTAAAATAATCTGTGCCTTTTCCGATGCCTGAAAAAACCACATGTCAGATCTACAGTGATAGGAGGGGAAGTAGGCCAGCAGGGATACTTAATATTTTGTGCCAATTTTTCTAAAAGAAAAGTTTTAAGGTGTGGGCCCGCGAACCCGCGGAGGTGTTTTTCCAAAAGCCAATTGGTGGGGCCGTGGGGCCGTGGAGGAATTTGGAAAAAAATAAACTTTTACAAACAAAAACTTTAGATGGCCAGAACTTCCGACTGGAAGCTCGGATCTTGGAAAATGAGGAAATTTTGGAAAGGGCTCGATCTTCTCTTTGTATATGAAACATCAAAATTCATTTTTGCATAACTTAAGTGGGTGACTTTGACAAAAGCATCTTTCCTACTATTAAAATGTGAATTAAACTTTTTCAACTATCAGAATTGATTCGATCCATTTTTCTTACTTCTTCAACATGTCAAATAGACATGGAGAGTTGCACTTGAAGGATTTCAAATGGATTGCAAGGATAAAATATTAATGGTTGAGTATTTCAAAACAAATTTCCTTTCTTTTATGTGAAATTGTGTTATTTTTCCTCTTTTCTGATTAAAGATGAACTATGTAAATTTATTGAGCAATACAAACTATTTTGGGATGTGTTTTGATCATACTTAGTTCATTTTAAGTTTTCATTTTGTCTTTCATAGTAAGTTTGAAACAATATAACAAAGATATACGTATTTCAAACTAGAAATTTATCTATTTTATTTGCCAAACTTTCCTTCAATCAATATGTGAAAAGAAATATTGTAATTCTATTTTCAAAACGTGCCTTTCAAGTAATACAAAGGAAGGTAATATTTCCTAAAACGGACTTTTTCAGCCTTCAAACAGAGAGTTTTCAAAGGTTTTTCAATCAACATATTTCCACGCAGGAGAAACTCCATTTTGTATAAACTAAATCAACTTCTATTAAACAGAAATAATTTCCTTTACAACTTCTTTTCTATTCACCAAAAGACAACTTACAAAATAAATCTTTCTCATTCGAATGTAACTTCATATCCAAAATAGAAAAGCTTTTCACCACAATTAATATTACAATGCCATCCACTTAAAGTGGGAAATTTCACAATAAGGGAACCCAATGAGAACTGCAAGATTTTCCTTCAAACACAGCTCCAAGAAATGACAACAAGAGAGATCATCCAGATTTCATTTGGTCACAACAAAGAAAAGGGGGAGAGGCAATGCTCTCCACCCAACAAAGAATTCCAATGAAGAGGAGAAGTCATCCTCCTCATTGGCCCCTGAGCCCCAACCACATTACAATAGGAAATGGATTCAACTCTTGGCAACAATACAAGCTTCCACAACACAAAATATATTTCACAATCATATCACAGTCCAAAATAAAATGTAGTTACAACCACAAGAAGGATAGTAACAAAATATAGAAGGGCTCATGGCACAAAGGCCAAAAGAGAAAGATCTATGGGGGAAGTTACTTACACCTCCCAATGGGGAATGGGTGACCACCTTAAAAAGCCACCAAAATATTCATCTCAACCCATACATAATCTTATGCCTCCCCCAAGTACCTCTTGTGTGCAAGTGTTTTTTTTTAACTAATGCTAATGTCAACAAAGACTAACACCTAAATAGTCTAAATTAGCAAGAATTAAACAAAATTATAAACACCATCATGATAAGAATTAATAAAGGGTTAGATGCTAACATTTATCAATACAAAACTATGAAATCAACTATGTTAAGCACCTAAATATCCTCTATTCTCTAACAACATATAAATGAAGGAACCTAGGTAGGTTTCATGGCTATCAAAAACAGTTGTCCTTAATGTTCCAAGAACCTAGGAATGGGGGCTAATCAAAGTTGGGCTACAAGACCTTTTTGACACCTACCATATGACCTAAGCACTTTAAGAAAAAGGCTTAACTCTTCAAGATGATTAACTCTCAAGAGGAAAAAGTGCAAGCTCTTAGTCTCTTTGCTATATGCTTTGCATTTTCTCTCTTAAGCAGTTTAGGTGTGGGTATAAAGGTAGGAGGAGGGCTTTTTATATAGCCCCAAGGATAAAGGATTCAAAACATTCTCATGAATGTGAAATAAAGGTAAAACATGATTAGGAATGAATAAGGTTTCTTTATTAAAGGTAGCCTTACTTTAGAAGGGTTTAATACATGTTTAGCAAGTCATGGGAGTTGGGGGTGCTTTAGTTAATCAATGGTGATTAACTAATAGGTAGATGTAAGCTTATAGAAGCTAATTAGAGGAATATTAGTACGATTTAGGCTATTATAAGGAGATTAAATCAATTAAATATTAATTTATTGGTTAAATGGAAGGGAAAGCTAATTAATTAATAATAATTAATTAGTCTAGGTAGAAGGGGTGATTTATTAACAGAAGGTCGTTAATTAGGGGATTAGCTGGATAATAAACTTAATCAATTAGCGTATTGTAATTGATTAATAACAACACGAGGGAATATGAGCACTTTTGACGATATTTCATCGATTTGCGAGAAAGGGGATAATTAGCGCAATTTAAGTATTTAAATTGCTTGGGCGCAATTATAGGTGTCTACATTTGCCCCTCTTTGGGGTGGTGTAAGTGATGCCACTTCAAAGATAGTAGACAAAAGAGATTTTGAAGGTATAGAAGAAAAATTAGTAGGAGGGAGAGATGCCCCCTCGCGTGTCAATGGGGTGATGGAAGAAGCCTATCGACGATCAAAAAAGGTGAGATACAGATAGAATAATGGGGAATAGGTAGGATGCTCTCATGAGAGGGAGAATTAGGGGTGAAAGTGAAGTGGTGTAGAAGAAATATAGATAAGGGGAGAGAAGAGCTTAGCCTCTAGCCACTTATTTGTTTGGAACAAATTTTATGTCGTCATATTGCCATAGGAACTACATCATCAGTCCTTATGAAAAATATAAGCATACGACAATGGTAGAATGACATGAAAATCCATAGTACGAACAATTTTCCATTTCTGAAAGTACCAAATCCACGCAAAATATAATAATGCAATGCAATACGAGAAGGAAACAAGCTCATGTAACATGGAAAACAAGTACGAATGCACATATCCAACCCAACAACGGTCAAGACAGTTGTATATATGTTTTGTTATCAGTGCTGAAGAGATTCACAAGTTCGTGATTGACAATAAGGGTTAAAAATGATGCCCCGAGAAAGGATACATGCAAGGGGAAATGAAAATGGACATGGGTCCATGAAAAACGTTTGTGCGCAACGAAACAACGCCAAGCAAAAAAGTGCCCCAGAGTAAAGACGAAGCAAGCAGTTGGCTTTGTGAATGGTTGCGAATCTGATGATCTGCAAGTCATATTAATCGGGGAAGATGTGAGACAAACCAACAGGATATGGAGAAAATACCATGCGCAAGACACAAGTTTCAGCCGTAATACACAAGTTACCATTTTTGTAGGGTTTTTTACTATTTAGGATTTTTTTGGAAAAAAATTTCCCTGTTTTTGGATTTTTTTGATATATATATATATATATATATATATATATTGTTATTTTTCTTTTCTTTTCAAAGTGTGATGAATAGTAGAAGAAAGTAGAAGAAGAAAGCGATGGGCCTAGAGGCGATAAAAAGTGCCCTAGGCGGAAGAAAAGAGAAACAAATGAAAAATAAAGTCCTTGTTTAGTGGAAAAATCAAGAAAAAAATAATTATTTGAAAAATAATTATTTACGAGAGTGTGAAGAAGAATAAAAATCATCAGGGAGAAATAAAAATTATTCAGAGGAGAAGAAAGGGGTATCGGAAAAAAAATGCCCCAATACAGTGAAAAAGAAGAGAAAAACAATTATTTAATAAAAATAATTATTCCACAGCGAACAAAGGAGAAAACGGTAATCGAAACAGGTTTCCCGGCCTTCCGAATGGTGAAAAATAGGTTAATATACCCCCCGCAAGGGGGTAAAAACATCGCAATCAATTCATTTTAACTTCTTAGTTTAGAAAACTTAGCATGAGGCTCTGATACTCAAGAGAGATGGTGATCTCACGAGACCATTTGAGGCATGCTGATGTAGTCTGGGGGTACCAGAGGCACGTAGATGAGGGTCCATTTGTGAGTATCACAACCTTGCCTTTAAAATTTTGTCATTAATGCTTTAATTAGGGAATTTAGGCATAGAAAATGTGTAGGCATGCCTGTGTGCAGGCGCAGGCATGGGATAGGGTGCGTATGCACCATTTTGGGGGTGCAGGCATCCATTTAAGGGTGCAGACGCCAGGTCTATGCGTGCACACGCGCATTCAAAAATCACACACACACAAACACACACACGCACTCACAAGCACATGTGCGCACATGCACACACACCAGGAAAGGGGTTCACCACAAGCATAGATAGTCAAGCGCACGTAGGAAAAAGTGCACATATGCACACACAAGCATCAAATTGGTGGCATACATGCCAAAAAGACCACGCAGGCATCCAAAGGAGGGCGCACGTGCTAGAAAACACACGTGTTTAGGTGTAGGCCCTGAAAACGTGGCGCACATGCCCAAAAGGGCGCGCAGGCACCCTAAACATGCATAAAAAGATAGTAAAGTGTCCAAAAATGTGACACTTAGAAGAATTTTTAGGATTTGTGGGTGAACCCTAAAATATGAGATATTTTTTTAGAGGAAATGTTAGAAACTAACAAGTGGCATGTTATTTTGTAGAGACGACTACCAGTATCGCAGACGAGGGAGCGTCACTCCCAGATTGCCAAGTTAGAGGGCAGTATGCGCCAGCGTGACCTCCAAGAGATGGCCACATTACTAGAGGTAGTCAGGCTGGGCCACATGGCTCAGATGCCATCAATTGTACTGGATCACAGCCTCTTAACTGGGCTTTCCGAGCGATGGCACAGTGAGAGTTAGTGCTTTAGACTACCCACAGGTGAGATGATAGTGACTATAGAGGATGTGTGACAGATTCTACGTGTGCCCATGATGGGTACATTGATCTAGTACAATACGGATGCAGGTCTCATCAAAGCAGCATACAATGCCTTATTTGGTGTGGATGACATCCCACATGACAGGATGATTGTAGCCCTACATGAGTGTATCTCTGACCCGAAATTGCATTGGGGACCTGTCAACACCAATCCGGCACTATGAAAATTCTTCACCGGGAACTCCTCGTGCTATGATTATTTACTAATGCATAGCCTTTAGTTTGGTGGATGTAGTCTGGAAACAAAACAACAACCGAACACAAGAATACCATTGACTATGATAAGATAAAATGACGAAAAATCTGAAATATCAAAATAAATTATAATATTAACATGAAACTGTTACAATCTCACCCATGAGATACTTCAACAAGACTATGGGAGAAACTTTACAATTACACCTCTTGATGGCTTCTTCAACACACCTTTAACTGATGGCTTCCTTCGCACACTTCCTACTATATTTCTCACTACTTCTTTCTATGCTAAATGAGGGGGGTGGCCTCTCTATTTATAGAACTTCCAGGCTTATCCATCCTATCTCTAAGATAGGATAAGAAATCCACTCTGACGAATCATATTCCATACCTTAACTCTTATCTGTACATGTAAGTTTATCTGTTAAGATAAGATAAACCTTATCATTTTACATGGGTTCCACATTTTTAGACTTTTTACAAATAAAATACACAAAATATTTATGACCTCACTCCTTGTCCTTATTACCAATATAATATTTCTAATTCCTAATCATGTAGACCCTACTTCTCTAATTACCCAAACTTTGACATTTTAACATTACCGGACCACTTACGACAAATATTTACTTTTTACAACATTCCTATTGTACTTTGACTGTTACTGTACTCCACATTATTGGCAGCACCGTACTGATGGCACCGTTATCTTCTATCAAGCGCTACTACTAATTATACTTAACAACATCCTATTCCTAATAAATACATTAATGAAATAGAAATTATGGAGGAAAATTTTAGTGTCGACATCTTCCCCCTTCCTAGCTTCTACTCCGTCCTCGGAGTAGACTATTCTGGTGCTTGGAAAATCTTCAACTTGTCGTGGTTGACCCATTTTGTAATGGGAGTGCCATCCAATTCCTCCAGTCGGTACGTACCATTTTCATGCACAGCTGCTATTTTGTAGGGCCCCATCCATGTTGGAAGAAATTTTCTCTGTCTTCTTTTTTTGTATCTGGAATCATATACTAGGACCAAGTCATTCACATGAAATGGAGACCATCGGATCTTTTGATCAAAGTATTCCTTCTGCTTCATTTTCTTCTTATGGCTTGTATCCTTTGTTATTTCCCTCATTTCCTCTAGCAAATGAAGATGTACCAACCTTTCTTTTACTGAATCACTTTCATCCATCCTTTCATTCTTCATAACTCTCACAGTGGGAATATCAAACTCAATAGGAAGAACTGGATCAATGCCATAGGCCAACTGAAATGGGGAGTATCCTGTTGCTGACTTTGATGTTGCCCTATATGCCCACAATGCTGCATGAATCCTTTTATCCCATTTATGTACCTGCAAGGCTGCATCTTTTGCTAGAATTTGACACAGCACAAAATTTGTTCGTTCCACCTGTCCATTTGTGCTTGGCTTGTATGTTGTTGCCTTCCTGTGCTTGATAGAAAACTTATTGACTAGGGCTTCTACCACCTCATTAATGAAGTGGCTTCCTTGATCTGTTACAATTTCTAATGGACAACCAAATCTGGTGACAATGCGTTCATATATGAACCTTGCCACTTCATCCATGGAAGTTGTTTTCAATGGCCTAGCTTCAACCCACTTGGTTAAATAATCTGTGGCAACTACAATATACTTATTTTGATGTGATGTAGTTGGAAGTGGACCTACAATGTCTATTCCCCATTTTTCAAAGGGACCAAGGGGAAGAATAGGACATAATGGAGCTGATGAAGTCTTACGGTTACCATGTGTTTGACAAATATCACATGTCTTACAATAATTATAACAATCTTTAAAAAGAGTGGGCCAGTGATAACCTGCATCCAAGATCCTTCTTGCTGTAAGTTGTCCAGAGAAGTGCCCTCCACATGTACCATTGTGGAATTCTTCTAGCAGCTCCTTTCCTTGATCACGTCCAACTGCCCTCTTGTACTGTCCATCAGGTCCTATTCGAAATAATGCTCCATGCAGAATAGAATATGGACGACTGGCTTGAGTAATCTTTCTCTTAGTCTTTGCATTGGCACCATCAGGAAACTTGAATTCATTCAGATAATTCCAAATATCTATGTATTCACTAGGGATTGTGTCAAGGGAGAACAATGCTGCATCGGGAAAATCATCATCATCACAAGATGATCCTAAACCATCATAGGCTCGAGAGAGTGCATCTGCATTGACATGCTTCTTTCCTGGCCTATCTATAATATCAAATTCAAATTCTTGTAGCAAAATTATCCATCTTGCTATCCTCCCTGATGGGTTAGGCTTATTGACAATATATTTCAGAGCCTGATGATCTGTTACAACTATAAATTTCTGCCCTAGCAAGTAATTTCTAAACTTCTTTACAGCAAAAATGATAGCCAGAGCCTCTTTTTCAGTTACAGTATAGTTTACCTCAGCACTGCTCATTTGTCTGCTCCCAAAGTAAATTGGATGTTCATTCCCATTTTCATCCTTTTGGCTCAAAGTACTACCTAGTGCTGCATCTGAGGCATCAGTGTACACAATGAATGGCTTGCTCCAATCTGGATTCTTCAAAACAGGTGAGGACACCAGGGCTTCCTTCAGTTGTCCAAAAGCTTCATGCGCCTTGTTTCTTGGTTCATAAGCAACATCCTTCTTCAAGAACTGGGTTAGTGGCTGTGCAATCTTTGAGAAATTCTTGATGAACCTTCTATAGTAACCCACATGGCCTAAAAATGATCTCAACTTACTTCTATTTATAGGAAATGGTAAATCTTTGATTTTTGAAACTTTATCAGGATCAGTACCAATACCATCTCTGGATACAACATGCCCTAACAAAACGCCTTTAGAACATCCAAAGACACACTTTGTAGGGTTTAGTGAGGCTTGTGCTTCATCTAACCTTTGAAATGCTGTCTCCATCTGGTGCAGGTGGTCCAACTTGCTCCCATAGATGCAAAAATCATCCAGAAATACTCTGATGAAGGTCCCAATGTAGGGTTCGAACACCCTATTCATCAAACGCTGGAATGTTGCTGGAGCATTACACAACCCAAAAGGCATAACTCTATAAGCAAAACGTTCCCCAAGGAGTGGTGAACGTGGTCTTCAGCTGATCTTTCTCTGCTATACGAACTTGGTTGTAGCCGCTATATCCATCAGCAAAACTATAGCACTCCTGGCCAGCTACTTCGTCCAAGATCTGATCTGAAAATGGAAGAGGGTAATGATCCTTCTTTGTTGCCTTATTGAGCTTCCTGTAATCAACACAAATGCGTAGCTTCCCATTCTTTTTTATTGAGATCACAATAGGAGAAACCCATTCTGAATTCTCCACAGTAAATATGAATCCTGCATCAAGCAACTTATCTATTTCTTCTTTTACAGTCTTGGAAAAATTAGGATTCATTCTATATGGCATTTGCTTTATGGGCTTAGCACCATCTACCAGCTCAATACAATGTTCTACCCAACTTACTTGGCGGAGTTCCTTGTAATCAAAAGTGAATAGGTGTATGTACCTTCGAAAGAGCTGGAGGTAGGATTCCTTCTCACTCTCCATCACAGCATCACCAATCTTTATTTGTTGGAGACGATCATCAACTTCTTCTTCAGATAATTTTATGGGGTCCTGGGTTGGTGTGACTGGAAGAATATCCATGACTGAAACATCAACCTCACTTTCTTCATCTTCAGTGTCCACTTCACTGGTGCTAGAGTAATCAGAGGATGTCCAATCATCAGTTTCATCACTTGAATCCACAAGTTCTGCTTTATGATGTCGAGGGATCACGTTTATCTTCACCCTCTCTCTACCACGTCCAAGTGTCATAAAACCTTCATTCCAGTAGTTTCTTACTTGAACTCTCCTTAGCCATGGTCTTCCCAACAGTATTGGGTACGCAACAGTACCATTTTTCATCACCTGAAAGTCTACCACACATACAACACCCATAACAGATATTGCCACATTTGAAACTACACCTTCTGGTTTAGTTTTTCCCTTATTTAATGACCTTAACATAAGTGTTGAAGGGCGATCAATTTTTAAACCCAACATATTCATTACAGACTCGGTCATTACATTAACTGCAGCACCTCCATCAACTAAGACATCATGAATTGAAATACCATTACATAATACCTCAGCTTGTGGAGCATAGGGATCTGCCTCTGCCTCCAAAACAGGGACCTCAACCTCCTTCCTTCTTCGAGCATTGAGTCCACCTCGCAACTCCCGCCTCTTCTCAGAAGACATAGCCAAGAGTTGACCATATGTAATATTTGCAGGCCTTTTGGACAGATCTTCCAAGATGGAGTATGGTCCTTGCCCCTGTGAAATCAGAAAATCCTGCACACCCAACTTTCTTCTCCTATGTTTCTTACTAGTTTCTTCTTTCATCTTCTTAGGATCATTTCCATCTTGATTATCTTTTTCTTTCTTTCTTTTTGTTACAAACACATCTACTTCATTATTTCTGCTCTTATCTACTACATCAAAAGAATTCACAGGTACTTTTCCTTTATCATTATCTCCCTTACCAGATGTAGAAGCTCTATCTGGACAATTATACTTATAATGACCCTTTTTATAACAACCATAACAAACAACTTCAGAAATATTTCTTTTTGGACCTCTATCTCCTCCCTGAGAACTAAATTTCTTTCCTTGAAGAAGAGTAATAGTTAACTGACCCATCTTTTTGAGCAGATCTTCATACTCAGTAGATGTATTAGGAGAAATATTTGTGCTCACCGGGAGTGGTTGTGGATTCAGGACCAAAGGTGCTGGTGTAGGCTCTACTTTAGCAACAATTTCTTTGGGCTCCTCTTCCATGCTTTCTTCTTGCCTTCTTGCAATCTCCTTTGCTTGTTCAATGGTAGCTGGGCGGTCATACTTCACTCATTGTCTGATCTCCGGCTTCATCCCAAGAATGAAGTGCTTACAGAGGAGATTATCCATGCCATTCATCAACCCATCCGCTAGTCCTTCCTTCCGGATCTGGGCATCGAGCTTCCTCCTTAGCTCTAGAACACGAGCATGATAATCCCTTATCTTCTCCTTCTCTCCTTGGGATAGCTTTGTGATCTCGATCATGAGATCTGCATATTTCTGTTGTTCACCAAATTCTTCAAGAAAACTTTCAGTTAATAAATCCCATGAATTTTTCACATTATCACCTAGTGTTTCAAACCACCTAAGTGCTGAACCATCCAAAAAGGTAGGAAAAAATTCAGTCCATTGTTCCCTTCTTATAAGGCCATTACAAATACAAGATCGTTTAAACTCTTGAATGAAAGAAGAAGCATCTTCATTAGATTGAGCTGAAAAAACAGGAATCTTTCCCATTTTCAAAAGTAACCACCGTGAAATACCAACCCACAAGTACAATTAACAAGACTTATGTGCACAAATAATTGGAATCACTATACTAGAAAGTAACTTTACACCTTTCTACAGTAAAATAGAAATGACCACGGTAAACTATGGTAAAACTTTACTTACTACGGTAAAAACTGACTTTACTGTGGTAAACACTATTCACGGTAAAAAGTGAAGTTACTGCGGTAAATACTATTCACGGTAAAAAGTGACTTTAGTGCGGTAATTACTATTCCCAGCAAAAAGGACTTTACCAGGGTAACTACTATTCATGGCAAAAATGACTTTAACATGGTAACTACTATTCACGGTAAAAATGACTTTACCATGGTAACTACTATGCACAGTAAAAACAAGGTTACCCTCCAATTAATTTTTGCCTAAGTGGGAATATCTCTCCAGAAAATCCACCAACGAGGAATGGTCCCGGCAACGGAACCAAAATGTCAACACCAATCCGGCACTATGATAATTCTTCACCGGGAACTCCTCGTGCTATGATTATTTACTAATGCACAGCCTTTAGTTTGGTGGATGTAGTCTGGAAACAAAACAACAACCGAACACAAGAATACCATTGACTATGATAAGATAGAATGACGAAAAATATGAAATATCAAAATAAATTATAATATTAACATGAAACTGTTACAATCTCACCCATGAGATACTTCAACAAGACTATGGGAGAAACTTTACAATTACACCTCTTGATGGCTTCTTCAACACACCTTTAACTGATGGCTTCCTTCGCACACTTCCTACAATATTTCTCACTACTTCTTTCTATGCTAAATGAGGGGGGTGGCCTCTCTATTTATAGAACTTCCAGGCTTATCCATCCTATCTCTAAGATAGGATAAGAAATCCACTCTGACGAATCATATTCCATACGTTAACTCTTATCTGTACATGTAAGCTTATCTGTTAAGATAAGATAAACCTTATCATTTTACATGGGTTCCACATTTTTAGACTTTTTACAAATAAAATACACAAAATATTTATGACCTCACTCCTTGTCCTTATTACCAATATAATATTTCTAATTCCTAATCATGTAGACCCTACTTCTCTAATTACCCAAACTTTGACATTTTAACATTACCGGACCACTTACGACAAATATTTACTTTTTACAACATTCCTATTGTACTTTGACTGTTACCGTACTCCACATTATTGGCAGCACCGTACTGACGGCGCCATTATCTTCTATCAAACGCTACTACTAATTATACTTAACAACATCCTATTCCTAATACATACATTAATGAAATAGAAATTATGGAGGAAAATTTTAGTGTCGACAGACCTCTCTATATCACAGCGCTTATCAGTGGGTTCCTGCTCGCTGATAAGACAGGGACTTCATTCCCGAGAGAATTGCTGCCACTAGTTCATGATATTTACAGTTGTGAGAAATATTGTTGGGGGCAGTGTATACTATCCCATTTATATTGGGATTTGCATCTTATCACATACCATGGTCATAAGACCGTGGGGTTAACATCATTGTTACGGATATGGTCATGGGATCATATTGCTATTAGATGCCCTGTTGTCCCATTCTGAGTTTGAGATCCCGAGGAGCCATCATACATGGCTTGGATAGCATCTGGCAGAGACATCTTTGGTAACCTTGGTAGCGTATTCAGATATAGGTAGGATTTTGATGAGTTAGCAGTGATAGATGTCATTTGGCGTCCATATAGACACTTCTAGTGGCTAGAGGATGCCACAAAGCTCTGTGTGTGATTGGTGGAGCACTTTCTTATTGGTAGCCGCAGCTACATCATGGAGTTGTATCGTGTTGACAGGTGCCAGTGGCAGCTAGGCTAAGTATAGGGTGTCCCTCAACCAGATATCTAGCATGTTCGCAGGGAATCTGAGAGGCACACTATGGGGCCTCATATTGTAGCAGCTTGAGCCAGGGCCAATTTCCTACAGGTGGTCCCCCAAGCATGGGACCCACTACAACAGGTTAGAAACCCAAGGTCTACAGTTGATTATGTAGCATGGTATGCTACAGTATTACCCTGACATCTTACTATTCCATAGGCAGCGTGGGTAGCAGGTATTCACCCACCTATAGAGGCATGGCACGGGTCAAAGCGCAGGGCCAGAGCAGTGGTGTTGGGGCAAAACCCCGAGGACCCTTTTGATGGGATCTCTCATGATGGATAGGGTGCCGCATAGGCACAGGGACCGAGGCAGCAGGGCCCAGTACATATATCCATGTCACCACCCAGAGGCAGGGTGTTTGTGTAGGGGTATTTTTCCAAAGCATCGCAGGGACCAGTCCCTGAGGCACACATAGCGCCACAACCAATGGCACAGACAACCACAACATAGGTACAAGTGTAGTAGCTCATAGCTAAGAGAGATGCGGTTAGAGCGGAGAGAGACAAGGCTCGAGGCTGGTGCGTGATAACTATAGCAGAGCAGGATGAGGCCCGAGCCCATATAGTTACATTACTTTCAGGGCAAGATCAGGCTCAGGCCCATGCCAGGAGATGACAAAGTAGCATGGCAGAGCCAGATCTGAGAGACATCTACACATGGGGCACATATACTGAGTCTCCTACATCAGTCCTAGTCACAACTATGGATGGTTGTGGCATAGAGAGACCACGTGCATGCTCGTTATCAGGCAATAGTAGCATAGAGGGATCAGGGCCGTGCTGAGCTGCAGGCGATGACCACAGAGAGGGATTGAGAGGCTTCCACCTCTAGACAGGCCGAGGTAGACCTGGGCTAGGTTACAAGTGAGCGAGACACTGCCCTTCAAGTAGTACTCTCCTCAGGAGATGAAGATTTGATTTGTGATGCCACCAGGCTTGGTGGTGAGGCAATTTTTTATAGGAAAACATATTACAGAGTGGTGCCACAAGAGTAGAGAGTGGCATTGCCATAGTTATCGAGATCGAGTGCATCAGGCCCTCGTTCATAGAGGTCTGGTCATTCCACTAGATTATTCAGACAGTCCCTTCCAAAGTAGCCAACGAGATCAGTGCCAGCCCAGCCTTAAGAGTTTCGACGTCCAGAGGACAGACCTGGGAGCCTTGGTGAGGGCAAGAGTTGTGGTTGATAGCCACCTTTGTATTATATAGATTCTTTTATATGTATACCTCTTATGAAGGCTGATTTTGATGTACAGTGATTGTAGACATGTATTTTTGATGATGCCTCATGATGAAGGCTTGATTCTTTCAGATACATGCCCCCTTTTTATGGCATTGTGTATCGCCGATGTATTTTTATTGAGCACTGATCATGACATTGTATGTATGTATACAAACATTTTTTATGTATCCTTGTTGTATGCCTCAGCTGAAGGCATTTTTTATATAGAGCACAGATTTGTATGTATCCATTTTTGATACAGATGTATACTTGACACACATGCATATATATATGGGGGGGTACTTTGTTTTGGCTTAGATTCACATGATTATGAGATGATGTATATCTTTGTTTTTGATACACGTATATAGATGGTTTTTGATTTGTCTTTAAACTCATGGGGAACTAATTAATGACGTGACATGAACCGTGTTTAATATCTTGAGCAGGCATGCTTCTTGTATTGGATTCAATGCATGTTACATTTGTTTTTTTTTTGCACTTATGGATGTTGTTATGATGTATTTTATTTTTTTTGTACCTTGATGCATGTGACACGAGTGGGCATAATTCTATGATGTGAAATACCCCTTTTCAAAAATTACTATATGTTGATTCTCATTGCATGTTGCATTTGTTTAATTCGACACTTATGGATGATGTGATGATGTTATCTGATTTCATACATTTGCATGTATCTAATTTATATGTTTGATGTATACATGTGCTATGGATGTTTAGATGATATCAAATGTATTTCTCATGTGTTATTTTGATGTATATGGACAAGATGATATGATGATATTGGTGCGGGGGGGATATATTTGTGATTATGCACAACCCCTCTTGCCCCCATTGGTGATACGATATGTGATGATTAGCTTAGCATACATGCATGATGTAAAACTTAGCATTTTTGTTTATATATGATGTATAGATGATGCTGGATGTGATGATGGTGATGGTAATGTGATGTGAATGATAAAAAATAGAGCACATGCAAGAAACACAGCCAAATGCTAACAAAGAACACCAGGAATTAATGCAATACATCATGATTCACCTTGTCTTATTAAAAAGTAACAAACACAACCAAATGCTCAAGAAAGAACATAATGAATTAACACATTACATCATGATTTCCCAAGGTTCACTAGCATGTCGAGACACACCGCAATATGCACAAGCAAGAATGAATCTAATCTAAGGAAGAAAAGATGAACTATGACAAAGTACACCCAAGCAACAAACAAAGCAAGGAAACAAGAAAATGCAAGTAAATGTTTTTGTAAGATATATTTTCATGCACCGATTTTCTATTGTTTAAGTTTTGTGAAACAATTTTTTATTGTTTTTGTGTTTTTCTCGAAACAATTTTTTATTGTTTTTTGTGATTTTCTCGAAACAATTTTCTATTATTTTTTGTGATTTTTAATGGTTTTCCAAAGCTATGTGCAGGTAACCAGGAAAGCATGGATGCCCCCAGCGTTAGGTGGGGAATATACAAGGGTAGAAGCCGCGCGCTTATGAACAAGAAGGGGAAGTCGTTGAGTTTCCCCAAGTGTAAGATGGGAAATAACGAAAGACCACATCCCTCATAGATGAATACAAGAAGGAAAAGCCAGATCAAGGCTGGACAGGATGGTGTGCACAAGGAAACTCAAAGGCAGAACCAAGTCCAGGCCAAAGACAACTACCCTTCTAATATAGAATTTTTTTGAACAACGAATCCTCCTGAGGCGCCGAAAACCGGTTTTCACCCAAGGACTTGTCCAAAGTGCCACAATTACGTGGTTTTCACTAGTGGATGACCTATTTTCTCTTTTTCTTTTTCTGAATTTTTTTTTATGTTTTTGTATTTTTTTATTTTTGTGCCATGTTCAAGCATATAACTTCTTAAGATGCATGGCATTCATGGGCTCCCAAAGCTCATCACCATTGGGGTGAGCTAGTTTATATGCCCCGGTGGCGTACTTGGCAACTATTACATAGGGTCCTAAAAAATGTGGTTTGAACTTCCCTTTCTTTTCTCACTCCGCTCTAGTATTGAATTGGTTCTCCTTCATAACCAAATCACCAACCTCAAACTGACGAGGGATGATTCTCTTGTTTTAATTTTTGGAGACTCTATATTGATACACCTTCAAGTCATTAAGGGCACGAATGCACCTCTCATCCAGTAGCACCAACTCAGCAAGCCTTGCCAGTCGATAATCTTCATCCTTATCCAGATAGTCTTGAAGAGAGATCCTCAAAGACGGAAGTTCAATCTCTAAGGGGATGATAGATTCTGTCCCAAACACTAAGGAATATGGTGTTGCACCTTTAGGGGTGTGAATGGATGTTCGGTAAGCCCAAAGGGCTGGATGGATTTGTAGGTGCCAGTTTCAACCTATTTTGCTGACCATCTTCTCCATTATCCTTACCAAGGTTTTGTTTGTTGCCTCAACTTATCCATTACCCTGAGGGTAATATGGTGTGGACCATTTTAACCTAATTTGGAACCGTTGGCAAAGACCCTTCACAATTTCATTTTTAAATGACTTCCCATTATCTGTAACAATGGCTGCAAGAATACCATATCGGTAAATAATGTGATTCATTATGAATTTAGAAATCTGTGCTCTTGTGACATAGGTTAAAGGGATGGCCTCCACCCATTTTGTAAAATATTATACTGTGGTTGTGATGATATGTGTATGACCATCAGATGAAGTAGGAGTAAGTTTCCCTATTAAATCGAGTCCCCACTTGGAGAATGGCCATGGGGTAGTGATTGGTTGCAATGGTTGCAACAGAGCATGGATGAAATTTCCATACTTTTGGCAAAGCACACATTTTCTAACATAATTGCAACAATCAGTTTCCATGGTAGGAAAATAGTAACCTACTCTCAACAGTTTCTTAGCCAAGACCATTCCGTTTTTATGTGCTCCACATACCCCTTCGTGCACTTCTTTGATTGTCCATAGATTGACTCTATCACATCTGGACAATGTAATAGATTCCCGTCGTAGCCACGATAATAAAGTGTACCTCATAAAAGGGTGTAATGGGCTATCTGGAGAATTAGGACTCTACTTTTCAGAATGGGAGATATCGGGAGGGAATGTGCTGTCCTTAAGATAGGTGAATATGGGTTCATACCATGGGGAATGGGGACCAACAACCTCACAAGCCAGGAAAGATTCTAGCATGTCATACGCGGGCAGGCATAGGGTTTCTACGAAGAATGGCATATCATTTTTCCCTGGCAGGAATACGAAGCATAGATCCCACCATTGCCATGACATTTGCTGATCTGTTCTGCGCTCTTGGGATTTTCTCAAAGGTAATGTGCACAAAATACTCCTTTAGAGTTTCCACTAACTTTTTGTAAGGTATGAGCTTGTCATCCTTAACCTTATATTCATCATTAACCTATTTGATGATTAGCTACAAATCACCTATGAACTTAACATGATGAACATTCCACTTGATGGTCAGCTTCATCCCTGCAATGAGTGCTTCATATTTTGTAATGTTGTTCGTGCAAGGGAAGGCCAGGTGGAAAGCTATGGTATAGGATCACCCGAAGGAGTAATAAGGACCACTCCTACATCGGAACCATGAAAGATAAAAGATCCATCAAAATGTATCTTCCATACAACAGATTCTTCAATGTAGAGCAAAGATGCATCTGGCAGATCCAGACTCAAAGGTTATTGTGCTTTGCAAAGGTGCTTCCGCTAGCTGGTTTGCAAGTACTTGTCCTTTAACTAATTTTTGATGGAAAAATTCTATATCAAACTCACTGAGTAGAATGATCCAATTAGCCATTCTACCTGTGAGGGCGGGTTTAGACAACAAATACTTGAGTGGGTCGACCTTGGATATGAGCTTGGTCTTAGTATTTAGTAGGTAATGGTGAAGTTTCTGAAAGGTAAAAACAATGGCCAAGCAAGCCTTTTCAATCTGAGGATAATTAAGTTCATAGGCGATGAGGGTGTGACTCAGATAGTACATCGCTTTCTCTTTATGATAAGGTCGTATTGGGTGAGCAACGCACCAATAGCATATTGCGTAGTGGAAATATAGAGCAAAAGTGGTTCTCCCGGAGTGGGAGGCATGAGGACAGGTGGATTAGCCAGGTACTGTTTAAGCAAAGCAAAGGCTTGCTGTTGCTCGGGTCCCCAGATGAAAGTGACGTCCTTCTTAAGAAAATGAGTGAATGAGTGACATTTATCTACAAGTTGGGAGATAAAGTGGCGAATGGCTTGAATTTTCCCTTGCAAGCTACATAGTTTGCTTGATATTCTCAGGTGGAGGCATTTCAGTGATGGCAGACACTTTAGCAGGGTCTACCTCAATACCTCATCTTGACACAATAAAGCCCAATAGTTTCCTAGATAGCACACTGAAGACACACTTCTTTGGATTCAACCTGACTTTATATTCACGTAGGCGTTCAAAGATACACCGACAAAATGACTAGGATGATCCTCTCTTGTTTTGGACTTTCCCAGGATGTCGTCTACGTAGTCTTCCATGATGTCATGAATCATATCATGAAAGATTACTGTCATGGCCCACTGATAAGTTGCTCCTACATTCTTAATGCCAAATGGCATCACCTGATAGCAGAAGGTCCCCAAGGAGTTGTGAAAGACTTTTTTGTGTTGGTCCTCCTCAGTGATTTTAATCTGATTATAACCTGAAAAACCATCCATGAGTGATAGCATTTCGTATCCTACTGTTGAGTCAACAATCATGTCAATGTTGGGCAACGGAAAATCATCTTTAGGGAAAGCCTTATTGATGTCCCTAAAATCTGTGCAGATTTGGATACTGACAGGTTTCTTCTGGATAGGAACAATGTTCGATATCCATTCAGAATAGTCAATTGGTCTGATGAATCCTACTGCAAGCAACCTTTCCAACTCTTCTTTAACCAACAAGGCCACTCTCGGGTGCATCTTTTGGAGCTTCTGTTTGATAGGCTTGGCATCTGCGTGCACAACCAGGTTGTGCACGACCAAAGTTGGATCTAGGCTGGGCATGTCTTTGTAAGACCATGCAAACACATCAATAAACTCTCATAGTAGCATAGTGAACGTATTTTGTTCTCTAGCTGAGAGTGATGCCCCTAATTTTACTATCTTGGGATCTTCTTTGGTACCAATGTTGACATCAATGGTTTCTTCGACTAACAATTTTGATAAATCCTCCATACGCATAGGATCAGGAGGAAGGTTGAGATCTTCATCCAAGGATGTCTCCATGAGATTTTCATCTTTGGCGTGGTCACTTTGTTTGTCCTTTGATTTTCTTTTTTGTTTGTCAGCCAGTACCTCAAAGAGGTTTTCACTTTGCAACTTCCTTTGATTTTTTCCGAGGCTTTTATTTAAATTTTGTTGACCATGAAGTTCAGCCTCCTCGCCGAAGTAGGTGTAGGTGTCTAAGTCAATAAAGAAACCTTTCTTGTGATCTCCAATGGGGATTGTATCCCTTATGCCCATGAATTCCACAATAGCCTCATCATTCTTGAATAAATCTAGTGGCACGTGACATTGTTGGTCCCATTCAACAAGGGAAGGGTTCACAAGGTCAAGGGTTGGTTCGGTGGGGGTTATGGTTAGGACAACATTGTTCATGAAAAGGTTCATGGAGGCTAGATCCTCATATTGGCTACAATAGGAATCCGTATCACTGTCTATGTAATCAGAGCTATCCTCATGCTCAGAACAAGTCACATCTTGATTGTTGGGGTACACTCCATAAGGACGAATCCTGATGCCGTATCTTTCTGTTTTGAAATGTGGAAGAGGGACTGGTTCTCTTTGTCCTTGTTCATTCCTCCCACATCCTAGGCCTTTGTAGCCCATGGAGTACATCATTCTGCTAGATTTTTCATATTCTAGGGTTTGATAACAAGACAGCTGAGTGTCCTCAGGGACCCAAGTTATAGGTGGATCAAGAAATTTCTCCTCAGCTAACAAGCCTCCAGGTAGGAACGACCCAATAGTGTGTTCTTCTCTAGGTCTCCTGAAGTGGTAGTTGGGTCAACCTCTAGTCTTGGGTGACAAAGAGAGATCTGACACCAAGAGTGCTTGTTGTACATTATACTCTCCAGAACCATATTCCAGGATTTTCATCTCCCATGAATCAAATGGAGATGTTGAAGTAGACGCCCCATGAGTGCAAGAACTAAGTGAATCTGAATCCACGCGGGATTCCGTAGCCTCAGATTGAAGAGGAACCACTATATCTATGGAGGGACATGCATATGTACCCTTTCATGTAAAGCTATTGAGAGCTCTATAATGAGCAAAGGGCTCTGGATCTCCTGGTATTGTTATTGTATGTCCCTCATGCTTCAAATTGAATGCATTAATGAAACGTTGATGGCATGACCTGCATGGCATGAATCCATGGTCGGCCTGAGAAGCATATTATATGGAAGTTCCAAGTCTAGTACATGAAACTTCATCTGATGACAAGTGGGGCCCACCTCCATGGGCAGCGTGATGGTACCTACTGACTCTCTTTCTATGTTGTCGTATGCGGTGATAGTGATAATATGGGACTCAAGATCTTCCTCCGTATGTCCCAATTGTTTGACCAACTTAAGATTGCAGATGTTCAATCCTGATCCATTATCCACAAGCACTCCGTTTGATTTTCCTGGTGGGTGACAACTACCTCAATGTATAAGGGAAGGTTATGTGTAGGATTCTTGGTAGGGATTTCCCTATGGTTGAAAGTGAGATGCTCACTTGGTGCAATGTTGGCCACCACAGCTTGAAGGTGTGTAGGATCGACTTCTAAAGGCACTCTTGATCCCTGAAGAGTTTGATATAGAATGTCCTTATGCACATTGGATATCTTGAGAAGATCTAAGATCAAAATCTTAGCAGACGTCTTCTCAAGTTGCTCTAAAAGGTTATATTTACCAGTTTGTGGGGTCAATGGAGAGGGTTCTGGAATCACGAGGTGGGCATGCCTTGTTACTGCAGCACAGTCCTTTCCCTTGATTTGGATGGTGTTGACACGGTCAGCAGGGGAGTGAATACATCCGATAAGCAAATCGTAATGATTGTTATCTCTTTGGGTATACAAGTAATTCACAGCTTTATAGGTTTGGGATGACTCTCCCTGATCTGGCTTTGTCTTCTTTGACTTATCATGCTTGGGGAATGGTTTTTTATAAATCCCCATTTTCTCATTTGGTGTTTGTGTTTTTCTAGGGTTATCCACCTCTATCTCCCCGTTGTCAATGAGGTCCTGAATATAGTGGTGAAGCCGCAGACATTTGTCTATCTTATGACCTTTAACGTGATGCATTTCACAATATTCATGCTCCTTATACCATGAAGGTTTCAGAGCATTGTCGTCAAATGGTTATGTTGTAGGATAAGTCATCATGTGGGCCACATCCAACTATTTCAATATGACTGACAACGGTTCATTGAGAGAGGTGAATGTTATTCACTTTGGTGGTGGTTGAATTGGGCCCTTGGTCAGTTTAAAAGGTTGACCAGTTTGGACCGTTTGAACGTGTTTGGAATCAGTGATTCTGTCTCCCACCATGTTTTTGTTTTTGTTGAAGATCTTAGGATTTTCCACGGGTTTGACACTTTGGTTGTCTTTAGATTGGGTTTTGAGGGTGCCTTTGGCAATGAGAGCCTTTTCTATCTGAATCCTTTTCTCAATAACCTCCTCAAAAGTACGAACACAATGCATTTGGAGGTGGAAAGCTATATCTGGGTTGAGATTAGGGAACAAAAATATTGACCAGCTACTTTTCAGGGAAAGCGCAAGGGAAGCGACTAGCTATCCCTCTCCATCATTGGAGGAAGCTGGTGAAGGTCTCATTTGGGAATTTCTTGACACCGCACAAGTCTGCCATGGTGACATCACTCTCTATGTTATACGAGAAGTGACGTACGAATCTTTCTGCCAATTCTGGCTAGGTGAAAATTGATCCTCGTGGTAAGCATGTAAACCATTCCAATGCTTGACCTCCGAGACTCTTGGGAAAAAGTCAGATGAGGTAATTATAACTATAAGACACCTCTTGACATGCCATGTAAAAATATTTAACATGATCCCTTGGGTCTCCCTTTCCTTTGTATTTGTTGAACATTGGCATATCAAATTTCTTTGGAAAGGGTTGAAGGGTCATTATCTTTTCAAAAGTATAGGGGCATAGTTCTTCATATTGATATTTCTTGATGCTCCCTATATTGCTCTCTTGTAAGCTCACAAGCGTCACTTTCATAGGCTGCACTTCCTGTGCAAGAAATTATTCTTTAGTGGGAGAAGCGGGGATGTATACGCGATGATACCTTATATCTTCTTCTCCTTGTTTTTCCCGATGGAGTTCGTTGATCCTAACCTTAGGCCTCAGCTTTTGAATGTTCTTGTTTGCATATTTCTATACATGGGAATGAAGAAAAGCTAGTTATCGGCTTAGGTTACTAATTTTTTGTTGGATCGTGGCTTGGTTTATAGCCTCTTCTTCTAAAGGTTCCTCCTCTTCGTACTGTGGAGGTTCTTCCTTTGTCTCAAGTTCTATCTTGTTTCTTCGTGGCACTTTGATGAGGGGTATTCTATACCCTACCACTTTATCATTTTCTGCGTAAGAAGTGGAAGCATGCCCGCCTATTAAAATATCTTCCATATTGATAAGGGGGCATTCTTCCTCAGTAGCGTCATTTTTCTGTAGTATTGGTTCATTCTCGATGGGTAATTTGGCCCCTAATTCGACAACCCGGGCCAACACTCTGTGTTTGTTTCTAAGAAGAAATTTGTCTAGTAGAGTAGGGTCAAAATGAAAGTCCGTGCGTGGTGACTCTAATTTTTTTCCACTGTGGTTGACCATTTCTTCTGTTTCCTTTTGTATAGAAAATAGTAGTCCTAGTTTGTGTCTAATGAAGGGGTTTGACCCTTGTCTGTTAGAGGTTTCCCAAGCTTGCGCTTGTTGTTCCTCATATGTGTGTTTCTTTAACCCTAGACACATTTTGGGAGCCATGTTTTTGTAATAGTTTCACTAGGGTAAGTTGTGGATGTGCTTAAAACTTAATGACTACCCCTAAGTGAAATGCAAGATGTACGTGTTTAAGAGTATGAATAAATCAACAATGTGAGAATACGAATGTGATAGAGTGATAAATCACCTGTGATACAAGCCTTTGGTATTGAAACATGTTTAAATGAAGTACCTCCTAGACTACATTTCAAAGAGTAGTTTGGGTCGCAAGATGAGCAGCAAGATGTCTTTACTTATGCTAAGTTCAAGGGAATGAACAAGATGTAAGTAAATACAAGAAGTCAATGCGACCTCCCAACCAAGATATACGATGAGTGAGCTCAAACTCGATTAAGACATATACCTCAAAAAGTGCCAATTACGATTTGTGAATGACACAACAATATCACCAAGATATGTTAACCCACTTTGCAAGAAAGTGAAGTATTGATATCAAAGTGTTATTGATATAACACGCACAAATGGTAACACCTATCACTCTTTGAAATCAAGGTAATAATAGAACCAAATGAAAAATCTCAAAGTATAGCTAGGAATAGTCAAAAATGTGTGCAGCCGTTACAATATAGGTATTTATGTCAAGTTTACAAGAAACAAGACGTAAATACCAAAATTGTAGTGATACGATACAAACAAGCTAACTCTTCTAAGGAATTCCACAGTGATGAACCATGCCTAACTATAAAGATGATCTTGACATGTGTAGTAAGATCACAATGGCTACCAATGACATGAAAATGCCTTTGCACACTTTAGACGTTTAACTAACCTAGCCGCAAACATGGATAGGTGTAAATGGACATAAAAGTGAGAGAAACAGTTGATTGGTAACACAAAGGTAGTCACCCTTATTTTAATCAACAAAGTGTCAAAATATTGTGAAGTAGATCAAAAAAATGATGAAAAATGCTAGCTTCACTTTGGCAGAGTTTCACCTCTCCCTAAGGCAAATAAAAACTAGGCGAAAGTAACGCGTCACACATTTCTCAATGAGAACACAGTTCACAACTCAACACTATTTTAGAATGGTCAAAGTGGGATCCTGGCTAAAGTATATCTTCCTAGGTCATTCTCTCGTCCTAGGTGCTACAAAGATTATCCACGAGCAGGATGATTTACCCAAAAAGTCACAATGACTAGTTTTGGAGTATGTTGACTTTTCCCCCCTTCAAGCACAGTGGGCAATAAATGCATTCAAATGTGTACTTAAAAGGGTCACATAGGGAAAACTTGTAACTCTATCTCACAAAGGATTTACTAGTCAGATACGTAGTGTAGAGCACTTCTCGTTTCATCCACAAGGTTCCCTCTTATGTGGACTACTTTAGGGTTCCTGGAACCACCCCCATTGTTGTAGCTTAAGGCGTTATGCCAAAGGGGTTATGTTAAAATTGTGTACAGAGGGATGTACCATTTTCTAAAACCTGTAATACAATGTTTTGAATATGTTGTTCTTTTTATATTTTTTAATTAGATGTGGTTTTCTTGAACAACGTTTGACAACCTGTATAACAACTGTATTAGTAGTTTTCTGACTTTTGTTTTGAATCCTTCATTCTTTGACAAGCGTTTTGGCCCTGTATGCCGACGATTAGTAGTTTTCCATCAAAAGAGAAGACATCATTTCTAATTCTCTAGATCATCCAAGGATGCAAGAGAAGAGCATACATGATGTCTTCATAAATCCTAAAAGATAACTAAAAGGAACAACACTTTAATTCAACAATGTAAAATTAACCAATTCCAAATCAAATACCCCTAACAATCTTAAAGTATCACAAGGACTTAACAATCATTTTTGATACCCAAGATTGCCCCGAGAGACGCGAGGGAAGAGCATACGCGATCTTAATCCTATAAGTAAACAAATGCAAAATGTTATCTAATCAAATACAAACATGTAAAAATAGCCTGCAAAGACAAATAAATGAGTAGATAAACCTTCAAGAATGTTAACACATCAACTCTTTAAATCCAAAAAATGCAAAAGGATGCATGCGCCCCTTTTTCTATGTCTACGTGTGGGTTAGGGCACATGCGCCATCAAAGATTGTTTATAGCACATAGTGTGTGCACCACCCGAGAGATGTGTGCACCCCGAAAATAGTGCCTGTGCCACTAAATCAGCATCTATGCCACTCTATGTATTTTTTAGATCAATTAAATGCCTGTGCCACCTGAGAGGTGTATGCGCCACAAAAGCAACATATGTGCTACTCTGAGAAAAATAGACAAAAAAACAGACATAATAACCGCATTACCAGAAAAGTATACCTACACCACTAAAACCACATGTGCACCTTGGTTAGGACGTGTGCACCATTCTGACAGGTTTTAAAATGTAGTGAAGGTATAGTACGAAACAACATGTGCGCTCGGGTTAGTGCACCTGCACACGGGGTTAGGGTGGATGTGCCATGGTTAGTGCACATGCACCAGGGGTCGGCAGACAAAATGATATATTTTAACAACACACCTGCACCACTAAAGAGACGTGTGCACCCCAAAAATCATGCCTGTGCTTCGAAAACCATGTCTGCACTCCAAAAATCGTGCCTGTACTAGACCTATAACCAAAGTACAAAAAAACAAAGAAAACTTCACAATATCTCTAAATTTTGACAAATTAGTTTTAAAATGGCAATTACCCATTAAAATTAAGGCCATGAACATGAAGTTACACACATTAAATAAGCAAAAATTCCAAAAAAATGGACATTAACTACTACATGTGCATATCAAAAGTTAGCCAAAATAATGAAACTTAAACTAAAATTTCATGGGACTAAGGGTCCCACCGGGCGTGCCAAATGTGTGCAAGTGTTGGTTTTAAACTAATGCTAATGTAAACAAACACTAACACCTAAATAGTATTAATTAGCAAGAATTAAACAACATTATAAACACCATCATGATAAGAATTAATCAAGGGTTAGATGCTGACATTTATCAATACAAAACGATGAAATCACCTATGTTAAGCACCTAAATATCCTCTATTCTCTAACAACATATAAATGAAAGAACCTAGGTAGGTTCCATGGCTATAAAAAACAATTGTCCTTAATGTTCCAAGAACCTAGGAATGGGGGCTAATCAAAGTTAGGCTTCAAGACCCTTTTGACACCTCCCATATGACCTAAGCACTTTAAGAAAGAGGCTTAACTCTTCAAGATGATGAACTCTCAAGAGGACAAAGTGCAAGCTCTTAGTCTCTTTGTTATATGCTTTGTATTTTCTATCTTAAGGAGTTTAGGTGTGGGTATAAAGGTAGGAGGATGGCTCTTTATATAGCCCCAAGGAAAAAGGATTCAACACATTCTCATGAATGTGAAATAAAGGTAAAACATGATTAGGAATGGATAAGGTTGCTTTATTAAAGGTAACCTTACTTTAGAAGGGTTTAATACATGTTTAGCAAGTCATGGGAGTTGGGGGTTGCTTTAATTAATCAATGGTGATTAACTAATAGGTAGATGTAAGCTTATAGAAGCTAATTAGAGGAATATTAGTACGATTTAGGCTATTATAAGGGGATTAAATCAATTAAATATTGATTTATTGGTTAAATGGAAGGGAAATATAATTAATTAATAATAATTAATTACTCTAGGTAGAAGGGGTGATTTATTAACAGAAGGTTGTTAATTAGGGTATTAGTTGGATAGGCGACTTAATCTATTAGCGTATTGTAATTGATTAACAACAATAAGAGGGAATATGAGCACTTTTGACGATATGTCATCGATTTGCAAGAAAGGGGATAATTAGTGCAATTTAAATATTTAAATTGCTTGGGCATAATTATAGGTGTCTACACCTCTTATGCCTCCCCATTCTCTTATGCCTCCCCCAAAGGTAATAAATGCAAGCTATTTCTTGTCCAAGGTGGAACACCTAACCCAAAATCTCTCCACAAATAAATCTTATGCCTCCCCATTAAGATCCCCAGAGTCTTCTCCTACGCCACACCTACGCAATCTACCCAACCAACCAACAAACAAGCCAAACATTCAAAAATATTCACATAAACACAATACAAAAAGAAAACCTTTTTACAAGAGTCAAGCTCCTACCTCTCCATGATATAGCTTGGTCCAAAAGTTCAACAATAAGCTTCTTCAAGTCCAAACAGTCCTAAAGCACGAAAAAATCCACAAGCATTAAAAAGCCTCTAACTCTCTCCAATTGTAAGAGCACCAAACCAACATGAAGTAACCCCCATGAAGTAACCCTCAAAACAACAAAAGAATTCAAATAAATAGAAAAGGGAGAGAGGAGGATGAGGTGGCTCCATGTAGAATGCCACATCACTCATCCTCATACTTCACCTCACAAATACAATTTCAAACTCCAAAGCATAATTAAAAAGGGGGTGAATAAATGACCTTTTACTTACACACACACAATCCAAGTCCACACCTCAACAACAAAAAATTATTTTATGTAAGAAGGTATTAGTACAGAATCACATCACCCCTGAATTTCTACAATTAGATGGGTTGAGAATCACAGTGTGATTACACAACATAGAGCATCTCTCAAGGTGTGGGACCTTGTGAGTTGAGAGAGCTCTCTAGATTGATGTCAGATCCTATCCCTCTGTTCAGGTGTATACAAACAAATTAAAGAGGATCTATTATAATTCTATTCTATCTACCAATGAGATAGGGTTAGAGAGATGAAAGAAAATAAACCTAAGCTAATGAGGTGACACACCAAAGGAATGTTAGAAACTCATTTTGTAGTTTAACACAGACCATGAAATGCAATACAAACACTATGCACAGATGACCAAATTGCAATAAAATATCAGGGAGACAATAACGAATACATGAGAGGGTCGAGAAAAATCCATAAACATATATATTATTACTCAGGATTCGGTACAACATATTGCAGTAGCCAAGAGGAAAAATTTGCATTACAACCTAAAGGAGAGGTTATAAAATCTCCACAAATCCTTCTATGAACAAAAGAATAAGGAAGGGCACAAAACAAAAATGTCCAACCTTTTACAATGAGCCCTGACCTTGGCTTTATAGATTCAGCACTGAGGGAAGAAGGAGAGAGAAGTGAGAAAATTAATTCGAGGCTCGACTACTACCATCAATGCCTTCTACAAAATCCATCCCAAATCTACCATTCTTGCATCAATTACTTGTTCAGTGCCTCGAAGGAGGAGGAAATGGAAGATTAGATCGAATCCGATCTGGTTGTTGAGGTAAATAGATCCTGTATTAATGGCCCAAAGATGTTTCTTCTTTTTTTTCCCCACCTAACCTCTCCAAACTTAAATTTTTAGATCTCCATGATGTAGAAGAGGCCGAGATCTTTCCAACGGTGCCAGATTTACTGGATTTTGAGCCCTGAGTCAAAAGATATGCCCATTTGAAATTTGAATCAGATCCATACAAAATGGCAGGAAAACCAGCTATCAAAACAGGCCCCCTTTTGAAACCAAACACGTGGAGGGCTGGCACGTTTCTAAGGGAAGCCTTTGTATTTTGATTTTTGAGTTACATTGGGTTAACACATGGCTTCTTCCATGGTTTTCTCAATTTCTTCATGGTTTTGGCTAAGTCTTTTGCTCGGCAGGGTCATATATTTGACCAGGGACACGTAGCGGGCCTAACGCTTGTTTGGAAACCTTCCACCAATTTTTCTCTTAAATTAGTGTCATTCTGACACTTGGCATCCCTTCACTTGCCTATCTCAATGCCTTGACTATTCAACCCCGACCCTGTCCCTTTATGAAACTAGACATGTGGAGTCTCTGCGCTCACTTAGAAACCCGCTCAAGATTTTTCCCTTAAAGGAGCATCGGGTTGGCATGTGGGAAGCCTCCACATGCTCTTGGAATTTTCAATGGCCTCTTTTACCTTTTCAAACCCTGAACACATGGCGGGTTAGCACTCATTCTCTATACTTAGTTGTTTTTGGGCCCACTCTATCCTATTTTTCAACTTGGACTACGTGGCGAGCCTGTGCTTATTTAGGTCTCCATTTTTTTATTTACCTTTGAGGATGCACTAAGATGACGCATGGTGGCTTCTGCCAACATTTCTATACTTAGTCTTTTTTTAGGCCCGCCATGTCTGCCTTTTGACTTTTAGTTGTTGACTCTACCTCCTCTTTGGGCCTGGGACACTTGTGGGCCTGACGCTTGTCCAAGCCTCCCCTTTTGGATTCAATCTTTGGGGGTGCACCTTTTAGACACTTGGAAGCATTCACTATCTCCTCCATACTTATTCATTTTTTGGGCTCATTCTGAACTATTTCAAATCCCGAAGACTTTAAAAATTTTCCATTTATTCTCTTTAAGCCTTTGGCTTCTTTTGACATGGTCTTCTCCTTCCCTTACCCTGCTATTCGATTTCCGAGCCCGCCCATAATTTGTTTTTTGGATTTGAAGAACGGGTTCACTTGATAGAGCCATTTCTCTAGTTCCTTCTATGTGGGGTAGTGGCTGATTAATTTTTTCGGGGAACAAAATAGTGATAACAATTTGGCAACTCGTAAGGGCATCTGCCTACTAGAGAAAGGGACCAGTAGCCTTAAACCATCCATTGGGCATGGATTCAAGAATGATGGGTTGATATTGATCATGCCTATGATCCGCGAGCCTGACCGTTTACACTCTTTATTTTCATTAGAAATATCAAAACAAGGTTTCTGAGAGTAGAAATTTGTCTTGACCCAGGGCTTTCATCTGTCACTAAATGGACTATTTCGAAGACCACTTTTTAGTTTCTCTGCATTTGATTTATTTTGAAAATAACAACTATCACAGACAACTATGAGTTTCCCTATCATGAATACTGAAAGGGATAGCACATCCACTTGAAGGAACGTTATCCTTTGCAACGACGTAACATGGAGCAAAAAAGAACCTATGCCACTGCACTTAGGGAAACAAAAACTACACTACAACCAAAAAACGTGCATACGCACTTAGGAAAATTAAAATCCTATACTAATATTTACAGGGGTGGAAAATTCCCATTCTGTAGCAATGTTTGAGATGCATCCCGTTTACTAGGATATGTAATTCTTCACCATCCAATTTACCTAGCTGGAAGGCATTGCTACTCTTTCACTCTGTGATCATGTAAGAGAAACTCCAGATAACATCAAATTTGGAGTGTTTTCTTAGATTTTCCTGATCTGTAGCCCACTTTAGGACTAAGTCTCCTTCCTGAAAGGTCCTCATCCTTTCCTTCTTATCAAAAATCTTTTTTATCAATGCCTGGTCCTTTTCCATGACCTGGATTACATGCTATTTTGCCTTTCCTACCTCCATCAACTTTGTATACTCGATTCGCATGGGTTCAAACTCAACTAGCTGTAACCGTTTCATGAGCTCCAAAGAGGGAAACTTCAATGAGATGGAAAATACTTCCTCCTTTCCATATATAAGGTTGTATGTTGAGTTACCTATGGACCTCTTTGATGTGATCTTATCAGTCCATAGAACTGATTTGAACCTTGTATGCCAAGTCGTCTGATTTTCATCAAGAGCCCTTCTGATAATCCTTAATAGGTTATTATTTATGGACTCTTCTTGGCCATTAACCTGAGGGTAATAATTGGATGAGGTTCTGAGATACACACCATTCTTAACTTCCCATTCAGTGATCCTTGTACCAAGTAATGCCAATGCATTATCTGATATAATAGTGGTAGGGACTCCAAACCTGGTGGCTATTCCTTCATAAAACTCTAAGATTTTGGATTCATTTACTTCTTTTAGTGCCACTACTTTATTCCACTTGGTGAAATAATCTGTGGCTGTAAGTATTTACTTACAGCCTTGGCTTGAATTTGGGTTAATCACCCCAATGAAGTCTAGTGCCCATTGCATGAATGGCTAATTCACTGAAATTGGATGAAGGGGTAGGGCTGCTAGCTTCTCCTCTCTTGTGAAGAATGCACATTTTTTACACTTCTTGACCCATGAGTAGCATTCCCTAAACACTATAGGCCAATAATAACTAGTCTTCATGATATTTAGAGGTGTTGCTCGAGGGGAAAAGTGACCTCCTGCTTCTCCATCATGGAATTCATGCAACACTCTCTCAATTTTGCCTATCTTAATGCACCTCAATAGAATACCATTGATATCCTTCTTAAACAAGAGACCCCCAACAAGTACATAAGGGATATCTTGTAGTTTGAAGTATCTTCTCTTTTCCTTGTTCCGTTATAGAGGGCACATAATGGTTTGAAGATAATGCACTAAAGCTTGGGTCTAACATGGGGCAGGTGCATCATTAGCTAATTATTCTTGATCACTCTGTACAAATAGGATAGCCTCCTTTTCACACATTGACTCAGCATATTTCTTAGAGGTGATTTGTTCACGCAGTCCCTTGCCTCTAACTAGTTTTGTCACCTTGATTTCAATGTCATATTTCATTACTCAGATGATCCAACCTACCCTCTTCTCATTCAAATCCTTATTTAAAAGGAAATCCTTAACACTAGCATGAGATACTAGCAGTTGAATCTTATTATTTGAGACCAAGTGCCTTAACTTCTTTAAGCTCCTACTAACAACAAGGACATGTTTTTCAATGAAAGAGTATTTTACCTCATAGTCCTCCAAGCTTTGACTGAAGAAATTATGGGTTGCCTTGAACTTTCATTGTTGGGTTGGATCAAGATGGCTGAGATGGTGTCAGACCCTCCAAAAACATATAACATGAAGTCTTTTGAGAAGTCTAGGTTAATGAGAGTTAGAGCCTGTGATATTGTGAGATTGATGGCCTTAAAACTCTCTTTGCCCTCTGGTGTCCATTTAAATACAATACTCTTCTTTAAAATCATTTTTAAAGGCTTCACAAGAGTAGCAAAATTAGGTATAAACCCATGAAAAAAGTTTATCCTCCCCAAGAAGCTTTGAGGAGACCTTTTATGTTGTGGTAATGGAAGTGTCTGGATGGCTTCAACCCTTTCAGGATTAATTATCAATCCCTTTCTTGAGACAATATGGCCTAGAAATTTCCCTTCATGAGTCAAGAACACACACTTTTTGTGGTTTAATGACACCCCGAACCTCCTACATCTCTAGAATACCTATCTAAGGTGAAAGAGATCATCTGCAACATTCTTGGAGAAAACAGTGATATCATCAAGATACACCAGGACTATGTTGTTAATTAAGCCTTTTAATGCCATGTCCATAGCTCGTTGAAACGTTGCTCCAACATTTGATAGTCCAAATGGCATCTTCTTATAAGCATAGGTTCCCCATTTAGTGGTGCAGGTTGTATTGAATTGATATTCCTCTTTCACCATTATCTGGTTATAACCTGAGTATCCATCTAAAAATGAGAACCTCTCAGAGCGAACTACAACTTGTAGGATCTATTCCATTGATGGAAGTGAGTAGTGATCCTTAAGTGTTCCTCTGTTCAGATCACAAAAGTCCGCACACAACCTGATTTCTCCATTTTTCTTCCTCAAAGGCACCAAGTTAGCAACCTAACTCAAATTCTTGATAGGAAAGATGATACTAGCCTCAATTAATTTTTTCAATTCTTTTCTCATGAGAGGCTCAGTGTGACAGATTTATTGTCCTTTGTGTTTTTCTCAAAGGCTTAGTTACTGGATCCAGCTTGATGGTGTACTATGCCAGCTTTGGGTTGAAACCTCTTAAATATTTATAAGTCTAGGAAAAGACATCTGCGAATTCTTGACAGAGTTGAACAAATTCAGATTTTTTTTTATTGAGTGCTTACTCTGCCAATCTGCAATGTTTTTCCTTCTTCTATAAAAATTGTTCTGAATCTTCACCCTTTACCTGAATATTTTCCTTTTCTTTTCAGAATTGGTCACTTGGGTTGAATATTGATTCCAAAGTGACAAGACCCTTTGGTAGTTTGTTGGTCCTCAGCTGTACCACTTGATCACCATATTGTTGCTCCAATTCGTCTTGATTCCTGGAAGAGAAATCATCTTCCTCTTGTATAAAGTTGTCAATTTGTTGGTCATTTTCAAAGACTTGCCAACTTTTGTTGTTTTCTGGGTCAGATGGTCCTTACAACTAACATGATATGGGGCTGATGCTTATCATTTGTGATACTCTCCACAACATCAAATGCTGCCCCAACTGCTACAAGTCTGTCTGTTGCTTCATTTTTCTTCCTGGGGATGGAGCTGATGCTAAATGCCTCAAAATCCTAAATGAGGTCCCATACCCAGTTCTTGTAACTCTTTAATAGGTCATTCTTAACATCATTTTTTCCTCGAACCTGATTAGTAATTAGTTCACTATTGCTAAAAACTTTCAGTACAGTCACATTGGGGAAGGCATGCAATGTGAGGCTCAAATATTTGATGACTCCAAAAGTTTCCACTATTGTCCCATTCAATTGCACTACCCCTATGGAGATGACTTCATATCGAAGACCCAGTTGATTAGCTATTTGATTGGGCATTACAGAACTACTTGCCCCTGAATCAATCATGCAATTATGTACCAATCTGTCCCCAATGATCAATGAAACATAGAATGGAGGAGGCTTCAAATTCTTACCTTGTTTTTCTCCATGGTTTCCCTCAGGTTGAACTATATTGGCAAAAACTTTCTCCTGGTGGCTAGGGGGGCTATTTAGGCTTGACCAATTGGCCATGGCAGTCTGCAACAAATCCCTCTATCCTAGAATGGCTAGTGACTCCCACAGTGAAATGTTCACATTTGTCTTCTTCATTTTCTCAATGATATTAAATGAGTTATCCTTCGTCTAACCCTTCCCTAGTAAATTTTTCTCTCACACATTGGTTGCTACAACTAGTTCCTGATAAGATTTGGAAGGTGGTTTGGACAGAATCAACATATTGGGGGTTGCATTTTGAGTGCTAATACCTTGTGAAGTAATGGAGAATTGAGGATTAACTGAGTTTGGTGGTTTCCCTTCTCCAATATTTCTCTTCTTGGACCGTGTATTAGAAGCTACACTTTGAGAAGGGGTTTGATTCATTCCACAGAAGTCTTCAGCCTGCCAATTGACAAGCATAGTTTCACTTAGAGATGCCTCTTGCTTGAGCTCCTTACTACTGATTTTCATCTTGGCTAGATTCTTGTGACACACTAGTGGTCTATACCATCAAGGCCTGGTTTAGTGCACCATTTAAGAACATTAATTGATTATGTGGTTGATTGCATGGGAAACACCAATAATATTCTTGTGCCATGTTGTTTTGTGTTGGAACCAATGTCCTTGATGTTGAAACTATATTTGGATCATATGACATGAAATTTCTACCAGCTTGAGGTTGTCCTTGGTTTTGAATCTGATTTACAGCCTAAGACAATGGTCTATTTTGCTGATACGGGGGTCTAGCTTGATACTGAGATTAAGGTTGATATGGCCTAGAGCTCTGAGCCTTTTATCTCTTGATAGTTACTAACTCATTCCCTAGGTTCAGAAGTTGTTTCATAACATCCTGAAGCTATTTCGAGGTGCTAGAGGATGAGGTGGAGGCTTCAGCTGAAATTTGATTCCTAGGAGTAGGTATAGGAGTTAATGTGGGTGTCTGGCTAGTGCTTGGGTTTCCTAATTCTTGGTATAGAAGCATGGGTGGCCTAGGAGCAAGTTTTCTAGTCTGAATTAAACAATTCTCAGCTCTTATGGAAATGCTATAAGTTGCGGGTAAGGTTGTGCCTCCCATTGACTGAATCATTAAAGCAATATCAAAATTTAGAGCTCTAAGAAAGTATAAGAAAACACCTACATCAGTGGACCTTATAGCGAATGGAAGTCTGTTCCAGGTCCTTTAAAATTTGAGGTTGATATCTATCAACTACTCGTTAGGATCTCTTTTGATCGTTGTCAGTTGCTCTAACAAGGACAGGTTATCTCTTTTTTCTCCAAATTGGTCATAAAGAGCTCTGCACATATGGTCCCAATTTTGAATAGAGCCTATTGCTAGGCTCTTGAACCATTGTGAAGCTTTTCCCTTGATTGAAGAGGCTAGTAACTTAACTGTAATTTCCATCTCAGTGATCTCATGGATTACATAGACATTTGCAATATCTTGAATGTGGTCACTAGGAGAAGTCTGGTTCTCTCCAGTGAAATATGGGATGCTCTTTAATGCTGCCACTGGGAATGGATTTTATGCATTAAGAGTGAGTGGGTTACTGCCAGTGAAATTAACATAAGGATTTGGTGGTTGTGCCATCCTGATTGGCCTGAGCACCCTTCTTGATTGAAAGAATGACCTACTAGGAGAAGGTGTTGATAGGGCTCTATTTGGTGGAGATGAGGACCTCTAGGCTCTTCTTCCCCTTCTCCTTCTGTGTGGAGACAAGTGCGGGAGGAAAAATTGTCCCTCTTCTCTGGTTCTTGACCTTGTTGTTATTCTTCTCATTAACTTGGAAAGCTTGGACTATTGAAACCAATGGATTATGTCTCTTTTGGAGTCGCCATATGTATAGTTTTAAAGCTTCTTAAAAGCTAGAATCACAGCAAGTGCACATCAATCTTACTATAATAAACATGGAGACTTCTTGGTCCTACTGAGTGTGCCAAAACTGTTAGTGCAGAATCATAGCACCCCTGAATGTCTACAATCAGATGGGTTGAGACTCTCAATGTGTAAAACATGGAGCATCTCTCAAGGTGTGGGACCTTGTGAGTTGAGAGAGCTCTTTGGATTGAGGCCGGTTCCTATCCCTTTGTTCAAGTATATACAAAAAAAATTGTAGAGGATCTATTCTAAGTCTATTCTATCTATCAAGGAGACAGGGTTAGAGAGATGCAAGAAAATAAACCTAAGCTAATGAGCTGATACACCAAAGGAATGTTAGACTCTCATTTTGTAATTTAACACAGACCATGAAATGTAATACAAACACTATGCACAGATGACCAAATCACAATAAAAGATTAGGGAGACAATAATGAATACATGAGAGGCTCAAGAAACATCCACAAACATATATATTATTACTCAGGAGTCGGTACAGTATATTACAGTATCCAAAAGGAAAAATTTGCATTGCAACCCAAAGGAGAGGTCAGAAAAGCTCCACAAATCTTTCTATGAACAAAAGAATAAGCGAGGGCACAAAACAAAAATGTCCTACCTTTTACAATGAGCCCTGACCTTTCCTTTATAGATTCAGCACCAAGGGAAGAAGGAGAGAGAAGTAGAAAAATTAATTCGAGGCTCAACTAATGCCATTAATGCCTCCTTCAAAATCCGCCCCAAAATCTATCGTGTTTGCATTAATTACTTGTTCGATGCCTCGAAGGAGGAGGAAACGGTGGATCAGATTGAATCCAATCTGGTTGTTGGGGAAAATAGATCATGTATTAATTTCCTGAAGATGTTTCTTCATTTTTTACCACTTTACCTCTCCAAACTTATAGTTTCAGATCTCCATGGCATAGATGAGGTTGAGATCTTTGCAATGGTGCTAGATTTATTGGATTTTGAGCCTCGAGTTGAAAGATATGCCCATTTGAAATTTGAATCGGTTCCATACAAAATGGCGGGGACCAGCTATCAAAACGGGCCCCCTTTTGAAACTGGACACATGGAGGTCTGGCACATGTCTAAGGGCAGCCTTTGTATTTTTCTTTTGGAGTTGTGTCGGGCTAACACATGGCTTCTTCCACAGCTTCCTAAGTTTCTTCATGTTTTTGGCTAAGTATTTTACTCACCAAGGTCATATATCTGACTGGGGACATGCGGCAGCCTGGTACTTGTTTTGAAACCTTCCCCAAATTTTTCTCTTTAATTAACATCATGTTGACAATTGGCATCCTCTGTTGGCATGTCTCAATGCCTTGATTATTCAACCCCGACCCTATCCCTTTATGAAATTGTATGCGTGGAGGCTCCGCGCTCAATTAAAAACCTGCTCAGGATTTTTCCCTTGAAGGAGGATGAGATTGACACGTGGAAGCCTCCACAGGCTCTTGGAATTTTCAACAGCCTCTTTTACCTTTTCAGACCCTGAACACATGGTGGGATGTTGCTCATTCTCCATACTTAGTTATTTTTGGGCCCACTCTATCCTATTTTTCATCTTAGACTATATAGCGAGCCTGTGCTCATTTGGGTCTCCAATTTTGGATTTACCTTTGGGGATGTGCCAAGCTGATGTGTGGTGGCTTCCACTAATATTTCTATACTTAGTCTTTTTTCAAGCCCACCCTATCCACCTTTTGACTTTTAGTTGTTGACTCTACCTCCTCTTTAGGCCTAGGACACGTGGGGGGCTTGACACTTATCTGAGCCTCCCCTTTTCGATTCAATCTTTGGGGGTGTGCCATTTGGGCACATGGCAGCGTCCACTGTCCCCTCCATACTTTGTCATTTTTTGGGCTCATTCTGAACTATTTCAGAGCCCGAAGACTTCAAAAAAAATTCGTTTCTTCTCTTTAATCCTCTGGCTTCTTTTGACACTGTCTTCTCCTTCCCCGACGCTATTATTCCATTTCTAAGCTAGCCTGTAATCTATTTTTTAGATTTGAATCACGGGTTCGCTCAAGAGAGTCGTTTCTCTGGTTCCTTCTTTGTGGGGTAGTGGATTATTAGTTTTTTCAGGGAACAAAATATTGATAATAGAAGGTGTAGTAAAAACCTACAATTTTTCTTCTCAAAATACATAATAAGGACAAATTTTGAACCTATAACCCATATGTAGGGTTGATGTGACAATTTAAGAGGTGTGGGACAAGTTTAACTTGTCCCACAAGCCTCCAAAATTAGTTCCTAAGGACAAATCCAAATTTCAAAAGGAAGGTGGAGTGTTTCACACCCAAGGTTACTTACACATCACTTACAACACATAAACCAAGAGCCAACAACTCTAATAAATGTATTATTTTGACCCATTTTAATTAATTTAACAACATGATTACTCACTAATCTGGATAGAAATAAAATAAATAATAAAGGGGAAAATACATCACTAAAAACCACATACTAAAATTTAAACAAAGGAAACTAAATAAAAGAATACACATAACACCTTAGTCACATTCGAAGGTGATCCCCCCATGGGAACCCCTAACAATTCAAACACACACACACATAACAAATACACATTGTCATAGTAACCCTTGTTGAATTCATCTAAGATTTCAATGTGGTTGGTATCCAATCCCCCAATGTTTGTTGTGACATGTTTATTTGTTAAACACAAATACCTCCTTTACCCTTGTGGCCGCATCAAATCATCCAAAATAAATATACAATATAACTCCAAATTCATCTATATATAAATCAAAAAATCATCTAATAAGTAATGACATCATTTACAATTTCATCAATAACCATATGATCATAATATTAGTTTAATTATCTAGGTCTACTCAATATGATAAATAAGACATGTCCAAAACTCACAGACACACAAAGATATATATATATATATATATATATATATATATATATATAACCATGTCAACATCATAACAAAATCAATATAAAATGTCTCCAATACCACATGCACTATATATAAATAAAATATCAACAACAGTCCATGGTCTCTAACATCTAACATCATGCCAAATCAAAAGCTACAATAATATCCATAAGTATAGTCTAAAGTATCATAATTAATAAAAAACTGTGTCGAAGGGAAGTGGGCACTACATCCACCTCCCCTTAGACTCAACTTCCTTTTGGAAGTCACTGGAATAGGTGTGGAAAATGAACTCATAGCAAAGTAGTATCCTCCCATGTAACCGCAATCTCATCATATCTGTCCCACTAGCCTCAAACCTGATCAATCATTCTGTCTTGAAAGCCTAGGGTCCTATGCTCTATAATGTGAATGGGCTCCACCATCACATGCCCCTGATCCTACACCTACAATGAGGTCCAATCTAGCACCTGAGTAGGGTCTACAATATATCTCCTAAGTACTGAAACATGAAACACATCATGGATGCGAGACAAGCTAGGTGGCAACGATAGACAGTAGGCCAAAGGACCGATAAGCTCTAAGATCTCAAAGGGGCCCACAAATCTAGGAGCTAACTTAGAACATTTTCCATAATGGATAGGGATCTTATGTGGCCTAACACGAAGGAAAACCTTCATGCCCACATCAAAACTACGGTCAGTTCTATGCTAATATGCATACTTTTTTTGCTTGTCCTGTGCCTCTTGCAGTCTCTGTCTGATCATAACCACCTTCTACTCCATGTCCTGCAATAGAGCTGGCCTAAGAGAAACCATGTCCTCTAACCTATCCCAACTAAGAGGTTTCCTGCACTCTACCATAAAGTACATGGAAAGGAGCCATGCCTATCGAACTCTGAAAACTATTATTGTAGGCAAACTCCACCAAGTACAAATACTTCTCCCATCTCGACTGGTGATCCATAACATACATCCTAAGCATGTCCTCCAAGATTTGATTCACCCACTTAGTCTCTCCATCTGTCTCAGGGTGATACGCCATGCTGAAATTGATCTTCATTCTGAGGGCATGTTGTATGGTAGTCCAAAAGTGGGAAGTATACAGAGGATTGCGGGCACAGATAATCTTCTATGGAATCCCGTGCAATCTTATAATATCATCTAGATATACCTATGCCACTACACTAGTTGTATAAGTGGTCTTCACCAGAGAAAAATGAGCCACTTTCGTTAATTTATCCATCGTGGCCATGATAGCGTCGTGGTGGTATCTCAACATCGATAACCCAACAATCAAGTCTATGGAAATGGTGTCCCATTTCCATTCCGGTATAACATGCAGAAAGAGAAGGCCACCTTGATGTTGATGCTCAGCCTTCACTTTCTAACACTCCAAACAGCTTGACACAAACTGAGCCATGTCTCTTCGAAGTCCCCTCCAATGATACAATTGTCTCAAAGTGGCATGCATCTTCTTCACCCCAGGATGGGCTGAATAAGGTGCACGATGTGCCTCTGTCAAGGTGTCCTGCCTCAAGCCTCCATCTCTAGGAACATAAATCTAGTCTCTATGCCTGATAAGGCCATCTTTCTCTATAGAAAATCCATCAAACTTCCCCTCAAGGGGTCTCTAAGACTCGATCTCTGCTCTAGTTGTAATGTAGAAACTGTCATGAGGAAGTTATTGTAGAATGCTGCTCCGCAAATTTGTGCCCACTAAAGTAGCCATAACTACATGTCTCCACCTACTAAAAGCATATGTAACCACATTCTCCTTCCCTTTCACATGCTCAATCTCCATATCTTACTCACAAAGCAACTCCATCAAACACTACTGATGAGCGTTGAGATTGGGCTGCGTGAAGAGGTGGCGAAGACTCAAGTGATCATCCTTGAGTGTGAATCTTAGACCAAGAAGGAAGTGTCTCTATCGGACCAAGGCATGAACAACTGCTGCAAGCTCAAGATCATGAATTGGATAATTGAGCTCATAATCCTTGATTTTTTGAAACTCAAAAGTAACTAATCTATCCTCCTGCATCAACACACCTTCGACTCCTACCAAAGAAGCATCTGTGCATATGAAAAACTCACCCTACGGAGCTGGTACTACAAGAAAAGTCATTTTCGTGAGACATTCCTTCAATGTCTTGAAGGCTTGCTCACATCTGTCTGACCAAACAAACTTCTTCCCTTTCCGCTGAAGGGAAGTGATGGGGTGTGCAACCCGAGAGAAGTCCTAAACAAATCTCTTGTAATATCCTGCCAAGCCCATGAAGCTGCACACCTCTGTCACAGTAGTGGGTGTTGGCCAATCCATAATAGCTTAAGTATTGGAAAGATCAACTATGATACCTTCCATAGAAATGATGTGGCCCAAATATTGCACCTTTATTTGAAAGAACGCACACTTCTCTAGGTTCTCGTAAATTTGTTGCTCACGAAGACACTGAAGAACCTGGCGAAGGTGCCCCTTGTGCTCCTCATGTGTATATGAGTAAATCAAAATTTCATCAAGGAATATGAGCACGAAATGATCCAAGAATTTCCTGAACACCCCATTCATCAAGTTCATAAACACTATGGGGGCATTCCTCAAACCAAAAGGCACCACGGTGAACTCGTAGTGGTCATATCTCATACGGAAGGTGGTCTTATGAAAATCTCCCTCCGCAATCCTCAACTGATGATAACCTGACTTAAGGTATATCTTAGAGAAAACCGTGGCCCCCTTCATTTGATGAAACAAATCATCAATGCACAAAAGGGGGTAATGTTTCTTGATCATTACTTTGTTCAGTTGGCGGTAATCACTACACAACCACAGAGATCCATCCCTCTTCTTTAGAAATATCACCGGTGCACCCCAAGGGGACATACTAGGAAGGATTAGGCCTTTCTCCAAAACGCCCTCTAGCTATAACTTGAGCTCGCATAGCTCAGCGGTGGTCATCCAATAAGGTGTACATGAGATAGGCTTTGCTCCCGAAACTAGATCTATGTGAAAATCTATCTCACGTGGGGGTGGTAACCCTGGTAGCTCCCCTGGAAAACCATCAGAAAACTTTCTCAAGATGGGATGGTCATCAAGAAATGGTCCACTATACTTATCCTCCAATCGATCACTAACTGTGACATCATACATCTGACAACCCCATTACACATAGAGCTTAAGCTACATGCTGGAGATGGTGCAAATGGAAATGTGTCTCGTAACTCCTCCTATCATTGAATCAACTCCTACATCATCTATACATGATATAATATTATGGTAACAATCCACTCTGGCTCTGTGTACAGACAACCGGTCCATGCCCAAGATGTCTCCATACGAACCCAACGAAAGGATACGAATATCCAAGGTAGTGATGAAGAGTTCTAAATCCACTACACACTCGTTAACTAAGGATTCTACAGAGATTTTGGCTCTATAAGCCATCTCGATGTCCCAACTAAGACCCTTCTTAACTGTCACTAGCTTGCATCGCTCTACCAAAGATGGTGCAATAAAAGAATCAGAGGAACCAAAATCAAATAGAATGGATGTAGTAACACCACCAATGCTACCTGTCATCTCAATCATGGTAATCTGGTGCTCAGCCTAGCGGTTCTTAACCATTGTATAGATCCAATGACTGCACCCCATGTCACCAACAGTAGGCTCTAAGATTTGTATCTTACCCTTGTTACTAGGGTTCTGTGGGCACTCTCTCCTAAAATTCCCAGCAACACCACAACCATAACAACTACCTGGTCCTCTCCCATGAGTAGCAAGAGTAGGTACTCTTGAGGTCTATTTCATGGATCTTGATGATCTCGGCTACAGACTGCTAAGGTCTCTACTGATGAGCTCCTACTGATTGAGCTCTCGGTGCACCCTATGTCCTAATGGGACCCCTAGGAGGAGGTCCCATACTCTGCCCCCTTTGTGCATAAAATCTCTATAGAGGCTTGTACGGTGGGCGAGTCTGCTGCTACTATTATGACATAAAAGATGACTATGCTGAACCTAGTCCACCATGAGGAGGATTTGACCCCCTCAACCTGCTAACTTGCATCTTTTGGATGTGGATCCGTACTCTGTCTCTAGCCTGCTATATTTTCACCCAAGTCTCCTTTGTTATATAGGCCTTCTCAATGGCCTCAACTAATGTTTGCGGACAATGGATACACACCGCACCACTCAAATCTACATTCAGGCCCTAGATGAACCTATGAATCTGTACCTTCTCATCTTATATGTAGTCAACATACTAGAGTAGATCCATAAATTGACTCTCATACTTAGCTACTGCCAAAGATGAGTGTCGAAGGTCGTGAAACTCATCTATCATCTGCTGAATGAACCTCCATGATAAGTACATGCTCTTGAACTACTCCACAAATATCTCCTAGGTAACCATCTCTGAATCAACGTGGAGCTTCTGCTCCTTGGTCCTCCAATAGACACCTGCTCCATCCCTTAGAAGATGGATTGTAACATGAGCTTTCTTATTGTTAAAACAAGGGTAAAGCTTGAAGTACCTGCTCAAGCTCACAAACCAGGCCTTTGCCTGAAATCCACCTATATCCCCAGGATAGTGAGATGGTCATAGCTTTAGGATCTCCCTCATATGGTCTGCAACTATCGTTTGGTGACCCCTAGGCCTCTCTACATGCTCATCCCTTATCCTAGGGCTTCGATACCTATCCCTGTGTCCAAAAATCTGGTCTCTATGTCCCCTTTGCGGTGACTCTACTCTGCCTGACTCCACATGGGAGTTATCTCCTCTATGCTCCTTGCAGTGTCAAGGAGATGCATCAGCCTTAACGGATGGCTCCCTTTCATGTCTGGTTGACCGTCCTCCTAGGAACCCTCAGCGTAAAGTGACATTAACATCTTGAAGTGCCTGTAAAATCTAAGGTAGGATTGTTACTACAATATGATCTGGAGGGTGGCAAAATCTAGATCTATGTGAAAGGACCCCTCATCTTGTCCATGCCTCCTACATATACCAAGGTGAGAGTTAGTTTTTTATTCTAGTTTTTATTCATTTTTCCATGTTTACTAAAATATGCAATTTTCGAAAAAGGTTGTTATCTAAATTTAAAAGTGTTCTAGGTTTAATATTGCACTAGCTTTAATGTTCATGTCTCAAGTTTTCTAGTGTGCCCAAGGGTCCAAAATTTTAACCCACAGCTCTGATACCAAGAGTAACACCCGCTAAAACGACCACTTGAGACCCAAGAACAACCTAGGTTTAGATAGAAAAATTATGGAATAATTTTTTTAAAAAGCGTGACCACTACCATGCTTCAAGCAACAGTTGTCACAGCAAAGGTTCAAAGTCAATTATAATTTAATAAATGAAATTTTTCAATTGTAACAAACATTAGATTCACATTACAAAATTAATGAGTGTAATTAATTCAAATATAGTTAAATGTCTCTTAGGTGTTAATTTAATAGACATATAAATTAACACTATAGTCAAATATTCTTTAATTAATTTTAGAGGGTCAAAGGTACCAAAACAATTAAATGCCCAAGGTTTTTAATTTCACTATGTCTAAATAATAACCAAGGTTCTTATTTACATAGGTTAGAAAAAAATTCTCTTATCCCCTAATGTGGCCCTTTAAAAAGGTCAACTTGTGCTTTAGAGTTAAACATTTAAGTTAAAAAGGGGTAATTTCTCACTTACCCACTCTCAGACTCATCTTTTCTTTTCAACCTGATTTTTTACATATTCAATGCACTTAAGGTTTCCTAAAAAACATTTCTATTAGATAAGAAATTTCTTCCAATGATACAAATAAGTCCTCTTAAATCCTCATATTTCTTAAGTTACAGGTCGGCGGGCCTGGGGAGGAAATTTTTCCCAAAAGCAGGCCTGCGGAAGAAATTTTTCCCAAAGGCAGGCCTGCAGGCCCAGTGAAGAATTTTCACTCAGGAAATGTTTCATGCCAATAGAGCTGTGGAGTTAGTTTGGTGCTTTGTACTTTTGTAAAAAATCACAAGTTACACTTGCACGCCCGCGAACCCGCGTTGGGGCTTCGCGTCCAAAGAAGAAAGTAAGCCCAAGGTTGTAAGGGACACGTGTTCAAAATTTTGAGCCTACGCAGAAAGGCGGCTCGTTAGAGGCACTTAGGATTTTTAGATTTTTTGTTGAAAGAGTGTAAAGGTTTTAAAACATTTGTGCCTCCGCCAAAACCTAGAGACGCCACGTGTTCGGCCCAAAAGCTACAAGTGGGAAAACGGACCATCGGGGAAAGCTTAGAAATGTTGGCATTTGTGTTAAAAATCTTGAAGGTTAAAAATGACCCATGCCTCCACCAATGCCTAGCGAAGCCACGTGTAAGTCTAACAGTGACTTGCGGGGATGCGGGCCATTGGAGTACTTAGGAATTTTTTCCAATCTTTTCCAAAAGCGATAATGTCTAAAACAATTCGTGCCTCCATCGACGCCTGAATAAGCCATGTGTCATACCTACAGTGACATGCGAGAAAGCATACCAGTGGGGAAACTTAAAATTTTTCACCAATATCTAAAAATAAAAGTTTGAAGGTGCGGGCCCACGGAGATGTTTTTTCCAAAAGTGAATTGGCAGGGTTGCGGGGGTCACAGAGCAATTTGGAAAAAAAGTAAATGTTTACAAACAAAAACTTCAGATGGCCATAAATTTCGACTGGAAGCTCGGATCTAAGAAAATGAGGAATTTTTGGAAAGGGCTCAAACTCCTCTTTGTATATGAAAAATCAAAATTCATTTTTGACAAAATTAAGTGGGTGAATTTGACAAAAGCTTCTTTCCTTCAGTTAAAATGTGAATTAAACTTTTTCGACTATCAGACTTGATTCGATACGTCATTCTTACTTCTTCAACATGCCAAACAGACATCAAGAGTTGCAGTTGAAGGATTTTAAATGGATTTCAAGGATAAAATATTAATGGTTGAGTATTCAAAAAAGAATTTCCTTTCTTTTCTATGAAATTACATTAGTTTGCCTCTGGCCCAATTAAAGATGAACTGTGTAAATTTCTTGAGCAATACAAACTATTTTGGGATTTGTTTTGATCATTCTTAGTTCATTTTAAGTTTTCATTTTTTATTTCATAGCTATAGGGTACTCTGTATATTTTTATGATATTTATTGTAGGTTTGAAACAATCTAACAAATATCTATGTATTTCAAACTAAAAATTTATCTATTTCATTTGCCATTCTTTAAACATTTAGGTTCATTCCATTCTAAATTTACAATGTTCAACTTTCCTTCAATCAATACGTGAAAAACAATATTGTAAATCTATTTTGAAAACATGCCTTTCAAGTAATACAGAGGAAGGTAATATTTCCTAACACATACTTTTCCAGCCTTCAAACAAAGAGTTTGCAAAGGTATTTAAATCAATAGATTTCCAAGCAGGAGCAAGTCCATTTTGTATAAAGTAAATCAACTTCTATTAAAATGAAATCATTTCCTTTACAACTTCTTTTTTGTTCACCAAAAGACAACTTACAAAGTAAATCTTTCTCATTCAAATGTAACTTCATATCCAAAATAAAGCATCTTTTCACCACAATTAATATTACAACGTCATCCACTTAAAGTGGGAAATTTTCCAATAAGGGAACCCAAGGAGAACTACAAGATTTGTCTTCATACACATCTCCAAGAGAAAAACAACAAGAGAGATCTTCCAGATTTCATTTGGTCACAACAAAGAAAAGGGGGAGAGGCGACGCTCTCCACCCAACTAAGAATTCCAATGAAGAGGAGAAGTCATCCTCCTCATTGGCCCCCGAGCCCCAACCACATTACAATAGGAAATGGATTCAAGTCATGGAAACAAGACAAGCTTCCAAAACACAAAATAGATTTGACAATCATATCACATTCCAAACTAATATGTAGTTACAACCACAAGAAGGATAGTAACAAAATATACAAGACCTCATCACACAAAGGCCAAAAGAGAAAGATCTATGGGGGAATTTTCTTATACCTCCTAATGGGGAATGGGTGACCACCTTAAAAACCCACCAAAATATTCATCTCAACACCTGCATACTCTTATGCCTCCCCCCAAATACCTCTTATGCCTCCTCATTCTCTTATTCCTCCCCCAAAGGTAATAAATGCAAGCTATTTCTTGTCCAAGGTGGAACACCCAGCCCAAACTCCCTCAAAAAATAACTCTTATGCCTCCCCACAAATATCCCCATAGTCTTGTCCTACACCACACCTATGTAATCTACCCAACCAACCAACAAACATACCAAACATTCAAAAACATTCACATAAGCACAATAAAGAAAGAAAACCTTTTTACAAGAGTCAAGCTCCTACCTCTCCATGATAGAACTTGGTCCAAAAGTTCAACAATAATCCTTTTCAATTCCAAATAGTCCCAAAGAGCCAACAAATCCATAAGAATTCAAAATCCTCTAACTCTCTCCAATTGCAAGAGCACTAAACCAACATGAAGTAACCCCCATGAAGTAACCCTCAAAACAACAAAAGAATTCGAATAAATAGAAAAGGGAGAGAGGAGGATGAGGTGGCTCCATGTAGTATGCCACATCACTCATCCTCAACTTCACTTCACAAATCAAATTTCAAACTCCAAAGTATAATTAAAAATGTGGGTGAATAAATGACCTTTTACTTACACGTGCACACAATCCAAGTCCACACCCCAAGGACCATAATTAATTTTATGTAATAAGGTGCAATAAAAACCTACGATTTGTCTTCTTAAAATACATAATAAGGGCTAATTTTGACCCTCTAACCCATAAGTAGGGTTGATGTGACAATTTAAGAGGTGTGGGAGAAGTTTAACTTGTCCCTAAAGCCTCGAAAATCAGTACCTAAGGACAAATCCGAATTTCAAAAGGAAGGTGGAGTGTTTCACACCCAAGGTTACTTACACATCACTTACAACACATAAACCAAAAGCCAACAACTCTAATAAATGTATATTTTTTACCCATTTTAATTAATTTAACAACATGATTACTCACTAATCTAGACACAAATAAATTAAATAATAAAGGGGAAAATACATCACTAAAAACCACATACTAAAATTTAAACAAAGGAAACTAAATAAAAGAATACACATAACCCCTTTATCGCATTCAAAGGTGATCTCCCTCATGGGAACCCCTAACAAAAATTCAAACACACACACACACACACACACACACACACACACACACACACACACACACACACACACACACACATAACAAATACACGATGTCATGGTGACCCTTGTTGAATTCATCTAAGATTTCAGTGTTGTTGGTCTCCAATCCCTGGATGCTTGTTGTGACATGTTTATATGTAAAACACAAATACCTCTTTCGGCCTTGTGGCCACATCAAATCATCCAAAATAAATATACAATATAACTCTAAATTCATCTATATATAAATCAAAACATCATCCAATAAGTAACAAAATCATTTACAATTTCATCAATAACCATATGATCATAAAATTAGTTCAATTATCTAGGTCTACTCAATATGATGAAATAACATATGTCCAAAACACACACACACACACACACACACACACACAACCCATGTCAACATCATAACAACATCAGTATAAATGTCTCCAATACCACATGTACTATATATGAATCAAAAATCAACAACATTCCATGATCTCTAACCGCTAACATCATGCCAAATCAAAATCTACAATAATGTTCATAAGTATAGTCGACAGTATCATAATCAATAACAAAAGATGTCGAAGGGAAGTGGGCACTACAGTACGTTTAGAAAAAAAAATGTACTCAGACTACTAAACTCATAACTATTGCGCTTACAGAATGCATATTACTCTAAAAACTTAAAATGTTAAGCACTATATCAACCACCAATATTGTTTTCACAAGAAAAATTTACTTCCCTTATGCCATAATTTTTATATGTCAATTATATGTCATTTCAGATAATTTATACCTATTTTTAACATTTCGAAAGACAATTACAATAATATTGGTTTAGAGTTGTACTAATTTTTACTATTTTCGATGCTTTCATTCATCTAATTAATCAACAAATACAATTTAAATTGCTAATCGATCAAGTAAAGGTTAATATTTGCATTAATTTAATATATGAAACCGATTTATTTTATTTTCCCTAATTACATATAGCATAGACCCTAGAATCAAAATGAAATATTTTTAACATAAGATACAACTAAGGGTAGACATAAAGAAGTGACTCTTAAACATAAGCAAATTATGGAAGTGTTAAAACGCTGGTCCAAACAACACAAGTGAACATATTTAGCAAGGAAATCAACCACCACAAGGATCACTGCTTTCCCACAAGACTTCAGTAATCCATCAAGCATGTCAAAAAAATACACTTTTGTATACTATACTAAGGATTATAAGTAATTATATAATTCCATGAGAACAAACACATTTGTCCTTTTTGATGTTGACATCTATCAAATTATGCCAAAAATTATTTGATATCATGTTTCATTTTATCCTAGTGATTAACTAAAATGAACTAAAGTATGTAGTATGGGGATAGTTAATCTAAGTTATGAACAACTAAAAATAAATGCAACAAAGAAAGTATGTAAATGATCCAAGTAACTATGCAAAAAGAAATGTTAACCCTATTGTGCAAGAAGGAAGAGGAAATAAATCATCTGAATAATATATGCTTACTCAAAAGTGTTGCAGTGATGACTGGAAAATCTAGAAGCAAGAACAACTATACAAGAAGTCCCAATAAGGATGGACCTGGAGGATCTAGCTAGTTTAGAGCACCTAGAGAGGGATTGGGGTGCCTAAGAGTGCTTTGCTCTACAAGATGGGTGCCCTGGTCTATGGAAAAAATATGAAACTTATCTTCACTAGTTCGGTAGATGGTCTGAAACCCTCATTTTTTGCTGCATTAACTTTGTTGTGCTCCTTTAGATGTCACCAATAATCCAAGATGAGAGGAAGACCTGTAAGACCCCGAAACAAACATCAAACCCTAAAAAATAAAAATGCATATGAAGGAAGCATACTGACCTCATCTGCCACAAGGATGGAATTATTAATTGAGTGTTGCACTACATCTCAGACTTGGTGTAGTTATATGTGCAAGTGTGTGTGTAAACATGCCCTAGGTTGCTCTTGTGCTAGTCACACTTTATGAAGTAGTGAGAAATAATTGTGTAGAAAATGTAATAGAATGTGTGCATGAAATATAATATAATCCATCTCCCTATGAAGTGTGATACACATGTCCTAGCCTTGTGCTTTGTGATGGAGCTATGTCAATTCAAATGTTCTCCAATGTAATAGATTGATGCAACTCTAGACGAGCAACAATATTAAATGATGTTAAGTCCCTCATTTTGGTCTCGTAGCTTTATATTTATAGGGTTATCTTGATCTAATTTCTTAATTATCTCTGAAAATTCTAACAGTAAGAAAGATAAGGATCTCAAACGGCTAGAAAGATCCCAAAAAGAGGCATGCAAGTGCAAAAAGGACCGGGGTGCCCTGGTGAGACCAGGGTTCCCATGGGCGTCCCAGTACTAATCTGGGCGCCTTTGTCGAGGTTAAAATAACACAGGATAATAGAATTTGACTGTGCATATGGGTGAAATAGATCAATAATGACATAATAAAATAAAACAAGATGACCAAATGACAGGAGTTAACTAGTGCTTTCTTCACTCAAGAACCTTATAAATAGTAATATGAGACTAGGATAAACAATTTCTAAAGTGGATGATTTTGTGACTACACCTAGAATAAGTTCCTTTTTAATTTCATGTACGTCTACAAACCCCTTGACCAGGCCATAAATTTTCCATAAATTACCATTATATTTTCCTTCCAAGTTACCTTTGAAAGTGGATGTAAATGTAACCTTGGAACTTATAGTTTGCTTGAGATAGAATATAGGATATATATCTTGTTCATTATTTAGAAGTCTTTTGTTATCTATTTTTTTACTAAACCTATTGTTATCCAAAATGCACCCCTCAAGGTAATTTTGATAAAATGCATCAAATTCTTTGGTCCCAAGCAAGCAGAATTGATTCAATGCCCAAAATCATGTTTTGGGGGTCCCCTTAGCTTCTCTCTAATTCCCCCCATCAAAGGAAAAAATACGAGTTAGAGAAAATTGAAAAAATCTAAAACTAAAGTCACAGGCTTGTTTTAATGCATTGGGGGTCTGGAGGCTACAGATCATACCAAGGTTCATCGTACCAGGTTTTGAGCCAAAATATAAAGGAATCGGCTAAATCGGCTTTCTATGTCCCAGACCACACAAGTTTAATAGGGACACGCAGGGCGCGTATTGCCAAAATCTTCGCAAGTAAAGAAAAGAAGAAAAAGTGGAAGTTTTTGTCCCAGAAGGTCCGCGGGACATCCGAAACACAGGTACACGTGGGACGTGAAAATCATATTTTACCACAATTCATTACATTTTGGGTGGTGCGGAGAAATTTTTTTGAGACAGTCAAGACAAAAGTACACACAGGACGCGCAAAGGCAAAAAAGATGCTAAAGGAACCATACGTTGCGGTGAATGCGGAGGTCAATGGCCCTCACAGACTAGTCAACGGTGGACGCGCGGAGACAAAGAAGCCTGAATCGGGTGATGTAAATGAAAGTGTCTAGGATAGCCAGAACATGTGGGCCCGATTTTTCCAAAATAGTTGCAATGAAAATAAAAGTCAATGTTTGACTGCCCGAACTTCAAACGGCCATAACTTTTGACTCTGAGCTCTGATTTTCATAAAATTGGACTTTCTGGAATGAGCACGACATCCTATGCATCCCAAAAACATGGATTTCTTAATTTTAATGAGGGTAGATATATTCAAATAAAATAAACATGTTTAGCTTTAGTCAATTAATGCTCATTCCCGTGAAATGACAGAAAATACCTGGTAGACCCAAAATAGCTGCCCGCACTCAAAAGGCCATAAATTTTGCATTTCTCAACAAAATCAGACAAAATTGGTACCGTTGGAATTGTCTTTCTGATCCCAATGCATGAAAATCAATAAATTCAAGATTTTATGAGAAACCAATGGAGATTTTTTATAAAACGTGGCCGAGTTCATGATAGTGTTTTATTTGGTAGTTGGGAGTGCAATTAAGAGGCATGGTCATCATTATTTCTCTACTACAACACCTGGGACAGTATGGGGAGCCTTCTACAAGTAACATACAATCATTTCACTCCATGTAATTCCTCTTAAAAGTGGTTGAAGGATAGATTCTGGGATTTCCATTTTCCCATTCTCTCTCTCTTCTCATTTTTCTATAAATTGGAGTGTTAGGCTCATTGTAAAGGGAGGTAGTTTTTGTTGTAGCAAAGATCTATCAAAATTGATTTGTGAAGCCAATGTGCTACAGGCCCTTGTAGTGGAATCCTTGCATGGTGATCTAGGCCCTTATCTTGTAATAGATTGCATTGCACATATCGTGAAATAATAAAATACAAGTTTGTGGATGCATCTTCCCCTACTGTGTTTGTTTCCAATCTTCTTGCCCTTTCAACCTTCATTACAAAAATATTGTGTCTATTTTTATGCTCTTGAAAGGAATCATTATTATTGTGAATGTATGAAATATTCTAGTGAATGCATTTGCCAGATTGTGGAGAACTACTATCACCCCTTCTAGTATGAATTTTATTTCTATCTTTCACACATTGGAAGACTACTCTCACACCTCTCCTTTTCTGGTGTATCATTTCTTTAGTGTAGGCTTTCATTTTTCATGCATTCTCTCTCCTTGGTCCCTTGGAAAGTTATATTAGGATAGTTAGTTTTTTCCTGCATTAGAGTAGATTGTGGCAGGTAATTTAGGAGCAAGAACCAGCTTCCTCTGGAGGTCTATCTCGAGTAGAAAGTCCCACAACTTAGAGATAGTTCCCATGTTATCCAATCACACCGTGAACTCAAGTATATGCACTTGTATAAACATAAGGGTGCGGTGATTTGGTGATAACAGTTTTAGCACGCCCGATGGGACAGAGAATAAATCTTCATTTTAATTATAACAATATTTATGTGCACTTGTTGTAAGTTTCCATCTTTGAAGGGGCTTTGAAATTGCACATATGATGACTCCAAAAGAGGCAGAATCCACTGGTTTCAACAGTCCAAGCTTGGCATATTTATGAGAGTAATTCAAACCAGATCAAGAACTAGGGAAGAAGGGTTGTTTGTCTATCTACACCTATCTCCAGATAAAACAAGAAGAGGAAGAAGAGCTCAAAGGTCTCCATCTCCACCGAATAGAACCTTGTCAACACCTCCACCTAGAAAGCCTTTCATTCAGTCAACTAGAGTTCTTCGATCAATCATGATGGCATAACCAAATCCATATGTCAATTTTACTAGCAGCAACCCACTCGCCCTGAATGCACAAAATCCGGTCCCGATTGCAGCATTAAAGAGCATCCCGTATTTCACTAGATAAAACCAGACTTCCCCTGGTGATCATGTCCAAGATATTGTGAATGTCTATACAATCCACAAAATCCATGAGATGGACATTACAGTCAAGTTGCTCGCCTCTTCATTCAAAGGGAAAGCTTCCCAATGGTTTAGGAGCCTTGCAACACGGTCTATCTAGAATTGGAACCAGTTGTGCACAACTCTCCATAACCAGTTTGCAGAAAAAGGTGATAACGTATCATTATTGAAGCAACTAACAACAATCACGAGAGCCCTGAACGAGCAGCTGATAGACTTTAACCTCAGATTTCAGTAGACCTTAGATAGGATCCCAATAGCAGTAAAGCCCACTGACAAAAGTGTCTTCTTATACTTTCTTAGGGCTTTGAATTCTAATATTTCTATGAAGATTCAGTCAATGGGGGGCACAACCTTGCTTGCAGCCTATAGACTTTCCATAGGGGCTAAGAACCGTTTGATTCAAGCTAGCAAAATCACTCTTAGGCCATCCATGCCTCTATATCTAGAGTTAGGAAGCCTACATTCTATCGAAACACCTGCGTTAGCTCCTATACCCATCCCCAGGAGTCAAAGCTCAGATGAAGCCTCCACTTAATCATTTAACAACTCCAAGGAACTCAAATAGGTCATGAAACGCAAAAATTGGGTAACGGGCTAGTAACTATCAAAAGATAAAAAGCTATCGATAATTTTTTATCAAGGAAGAAGAGCTAAAATGTAAACATAAGGGTGTGGTGATTCGGTGATAACACCTATTAATTATTTAAAAAAGATGCAAAGTCTTGTGCATGCAGACACATAAAGGAAAGATAATGTTAGTTCTAGGAAAAGTGGAATTGATCATGGATAGTACATCTAAACTCAAACATGATTTCATATCCATATTCCTCTCGAAAAATTAAGCAAGTTCAAAAAAAGAATCATCTCAATCCGAGATCGTGTGCAAAACTTATAATTATTTTTAGTTAACTCCAGAACAATTGGAATTATCAAAATTGATTTGTGAAGCCAATGTGCTACAGGCCCTTGTAGTGGACTCCTTGTATGGTGATCTAGGCCCTTATCTTGTAATAGATTGCATTGCACATATCGTGAAATAATAAAATACAAGTTTGTGGATGCATCTTCCCCTACTGTGTTTGTTTCCAATCTTCTTGCCCTTTCAACCTTCATTACAAAAATATTGTGTCTATTTTTATGCTCTTGAAAGGAATCATTATTATTGTGAATGTATGAAATATTGTAGTGAATGCATTTGCCAAATTGTGGAGAACTATTATCACCCCTTCTAGTATGAATTTTATTTCTATCTTTCACACATTGGAAGACTACTCTCACACCTCTCCTTTTCTGGTGTATCATTTCTTTAGTGTAGGCTTTCATTTTACATGCATTCTCTCTCCTTGGTCCCTTGGAAAGTTATATTAGGATAGTTAGTTTTTTCCTGCATTAGAGTAGATTGTGGCAGGTAGTTTAGGAGCAAGAACCAGCTTCCTCTGGAGGTCTATCTCGAGTAGAAAGTCCCACAACTTAGAGATAGTTCCCATGTTATCCAATCACATCGTGAACTCAAGTATATGCACTTGTATAAACATAAGGGTGTGGTGATTTGGTGATAACAGTTCTAGCACGCCCGATGGGATAGAGAAGAAGTCTTCATTTTAATTATAACAATATTTATGTGCACTTGTTGTAAGTTTCCATCTTTGAAGGGGCTTTGAAATTGCACATATGATGACTCCAAAAGAGGTAGAATCCACTGGTTTCAACAGTCCAAGCTTGGCATATTTATGAGAGTAATTCAAACCAGATCAAGAACTAGGGAAGAAGGGTTGTTTGTCTATCTACACCTATCTCCAGATAAAACAAGAAGAGGAAGAAGAGCTCAAAGGTATCCATCTCCACCGAATAGAACCTTTTCAACACCTCCACCTAGAAGGCCTTTCATTCAGTCAACTAGAGTTCTTCGATCAATCATGATGGCATAACCAAATCCATATGTCAATTTTACTGGCAGCAACCCACTCACCCTGAATGCACAAAATCCGGTCCCGATTGCAGCATTAAAGAGCATCCTGTATTTCACTAGATAAAACCAGACTTCCCCTGGTGATCATGTCCAAGATATTGTGAATGTCTATACAATCCACAAAATCCATGAGATGGACATTACAGTCAAGTTGCTCGCCTCTTCATTCAAAGGGAAAGCTTCCCAATGGTTTAGGAGCCTTGCAACACGGTCTATCTAGAATTGGAACCAGTTGTGCACAACTCTCCATAACCAGTTTGCAGAAAAAGGTGATAACGTATCATTATTGAAGCAACTAACAACAATCACGAGAGCCCCGAACAAGCAGCTGATAGACTTTAACCTCAGATTTCAGCAGACCTTAGATAGGATCCCAATAGCAGTAAAGCCCACTGACAAAGGTGTCTTCTTATACTTTCTTAGGGCTTTGAATTCTGATATTTCTATGAAGATTCAGTCAATGGGGGGCACAACCTTGCTTGCAGCCTATAGCCTTTCCATAGGGGCTAAGAACCATTTGATTCAAGCTAGCAAAATCACTCTTAGGCCATCTATGCCTCTATACCTAGAGTTAGGAAGCCTACATTCTATCGAAACACCTGCGTTAGCTCCTATACCCATCACCAGGAGTCAAAGCTCAGATGAAGCCTCCACTTAATCATTTAACAACTCCAAGGAACTCAAATAGGTCATGAAACGCAAAAATTGGGTAACGGGCTAGTAACTATCAAAAGACAAAAAGCTATCGATAATTTTTTATCAAGGAAGAAGAGCTAAAATGTAAACATAAGGGTGTGGTGATTCGGTGATAACACCTATTAATTATTTAAGAAAGATGCAAAGTCTTGTGCATGCAGGCACATAAAGGAAAGATAATGTTAGTTCTAGGAAAAGTGGAATTGATCATGGATAGTACATCTAAACTCAAACATGATTTCATATCCATATTCCTCTCGAAAAATTAAGCAAGTTCAAAAAAAGAATCATCTCAATCCGAGATCGTGTGCAAAACTTATAATTATTTTTAGTTAACTCCAGAACAATTGGAATTAGCTCCGAAACTTGCAGTTTTAGTTCTGGAACTTTCAGTTTTAGTTTTTAATTTGTAGTCATTTTTAATTTTTGAATTTTATTAATTTTTAATTGTAATTATGTTTTAATTTTTAATTTCGAATTTTAAGTAATTTTTATTCAATTCAATTAATATTTTTTTATCATTTTTATATTTTCTTACTTATATTTGTAATGTTTTTTAAAATGAAAATTAATTTTTATCAAAAATTATTAATTTCTATTGTGTATTTTTTATATTTAATTTTATTTATTTCCAATCTATCATTTATTAATTTTTTTTTTTTAATATTTATTTATATTTTTTATTTTAATCTAATATTTATACTTTTTAATTCATTTTTAGAATTTTTAACTTTGTTAAAATTAAATTTAATCAATTATTATAAACTTTTGCTAATTTTTTACTTTGTGAAATTTTTTATTTGTTTTCTTATTGATTTAAATTTTATTATATATTGATTATAAATTTTTAATTTTTAATTATTTTTCAATTTTTATTAATTTTCTTGTATATTATTAATTTTTTTAAAATTTATTTTAATATTAATTTTTGAATTTTATTATTTCTATATTTGTAGTAATTTTCATTTTTATGAAATTTTTTTAAAAAATTATTATGTATTTATTTTAATTTTTTAGTAATTTTAAATTTTAATTTATTATTAAATTTTAATTTATTATTAATTTTTAATTATTTATTAATTTTAAATTTTTCATAAATTTTTATTTTAATTTTTATTATTTTTTTAATTTTTATTAATTTTAAACTTTAATATGAATTCAATTATTTTATTTATTTTTAACTTCTTCATGAATATTAATTTTTAATTGTTAATTTCTATTATTTTTATTTTGTTATTAATTAATCATTTTTTATTTCTATTTTTTATTAAATTTAATTTCTAATTTTTATTGATTTTTAATTTGTTTTAGTTTTTAGTTTTTATATTTTAATTTTTTATTGTATTTTTAATTTATATTAAGAAAATTATAAAAAAATTATTATAATTTATAATTTATAGTTTATAGTTTATAATAAATTTAGTATATTATATAATGTATACACTATAACTTTATTATAATGTAATTATTATAAATTATAATATAATATTATAATCTATAATTAGGGCTATTGGCTTGATTATATCACCTTTTATGTTATTGTTAGTTTATATTGTCTTTAAAGAGACAATAATTAGATACAGTATACGACTTTTTAACTGTATCAATTTGAGGAAATTTGGTTAATTATCGTCAATAATATTGTCTCAAATCACACCCCTTATTGTAGTGAAAGAAGATAGTCTGAAGGCATGTGACGTGAAGAATGGTAAGGAGAGCACATAAAGAAGAAGAAGGGCACAAGTAAGGTATGTTAAGGCTAGGGAACACAAAGCATAGTTATCCATGGTGGCAACCATGTAAAGGAGGTGTAAGAATGCGCAGAAGAGTAGGTGCCTAAGAGCTAAAGGGGTCAGAATGTGCAAGGATGCATTAACACAGGAAGGCACAAAAAGAATAAAGGGAGCACACGAAAGATTTGGAGAAGAAAAGAAAATCCATAACGCATGAAAAATGAGGCCCGAGAAGATAAGGACATGGATACAACTGGAAAAGAAAAGGATGAATAGAATGAATCTGCTTGGTCACATGGTTGATGGTGACTAGATGATGAAATGACTCCTAAGGAGGATCCAAATAGCAGATAACATGGTACAATCGGATTAGATGGAAGAAAATTACGTTGATAATCCCATTCAAGAGATCATTTTGAATTTGAAGTTCGAGCGAGAAAGCTAGAGAAGCCAGCACATAGGAGAGAGAAGTGGGAAAAGTCAGGTGCACGACTATTAATAGAAGAGGAAATTATAAGAGAGGGAGTGGTTGTTGAGTTGTGTTGAATTTGGATATCCATAAAAATATCGAAGGCTACGAACTCAGCTAAGAGAGGGGCTGACAGAAAAGGTTCAGGTGTAGACACAAAATCATGCACTTCAGTACATTTCTAGGTCCTAAAAACATTGTAGCATTTACATGATTCCTAAGAAAGAAAACTAGTTGTTGAGAACTATCTTTGGCCTCTTTTTTGTCGTTTGCTTTCTCTTTGGTCTTACACACCCTATAGCCCAGTCAGAACTTAACTCATTTATATTTTTTCTTTGGACACCAATGCCCAGCCTAGACAGCAGCACCTAAGCGCTCATGTCCCCTCTAGGAAACCCTGACACTTTTCTATCTTACTCGCTTCTTTTGGGTCTTTTTTATTTTTTGGGAATATTTTTCACTTATGGGTCAACCTTCCAGTTGTCAATTATGAAATTCAAACAATGGAATCATATAAATGCATAGTTATGTTTTCAAAATAAAGGACCAAGCACTAAGCATTACTACTACCACCTAAGCTTGCATTCAAAAGGAACCTAAAGCACTTCAAAGCATCCATCTAGCATCTATTTAAGGGACAAGGGATTACATATTCGACATACACTACATAGGAAGTGGAATTCCATTCTATTCCATCCACACATGCTATACATTTCTACAGTATTCTATTCCATCCATAAATGCTATACATTTCTACATTCTAGATCTATCCCGCTATCAAGTGCAACTTGTACTAGGGCATCCTTTGGCACAATTTCTACACACACACTAGAAATACATTGAGTATGAGATGAAGTGCAACGCTTGGTTTTATGTTCACTCTCAGGGTGACCATGAGGATCAGTCTAACTCCCCATATTGCATCTTTATTTTTTTTATTTGATGTGGTTTGTGTACTTGTGCAGGTGAACTTTTATTTTTCAAGTTACAGGTATCATCGGTAATCATAATCCGAACAATAGGTGATCAAATTGAGTAATTGCAACAACCTTACGACACATCAAATATCTAATTCCGAGCTCGTTCGCAATCACCAACACCCATAAGAGGTCTCTAGAGCCCAGGCGCCCTTTCTGTATCTCAGGTTCCCATGTTTGGGTTCATCATTGTCTGTTAGAATTTACTATGTGTAGTAACAAAGATATTCCCAATCTTTACATCACATTTCCAAGATCAAATCAATCTGAGGTCAAGCGTAAATCATTTAACTCTTCTTTCTCTATCTCTTTCTTAGGGTTTCATAATTTGAATCTTAGTTTCTTGTGTCGTTTCTTATTTTAGTATTTATTTCAATAAGTTTCTCTACAATAAGGTTTAGTATAAAATATAATTAAACAAATCATTTTGTGAATCAAACTCATGATCATACACTTGGATCCTCATCTTGCTTACTATATCTAATCTTCTTTCATTGCTCCTAAAATTCCTCAATTTTCTTTGCATGATTTACTTCATATATATCCATCTTACAAATTTGTTCTCCAAAAATCCCTAAACATTATGTACCTCCCTAGAAATATTCCACCCACTCTTGAGTAAGTGTCATTTTCGATCACCTGTCTAATGACTCTATCAATATTAATCCTCCATCTAAGCAACCCATCTTAGAGTCCTTTCAAACTTTACATTGTTTGTTTCAAGATAAAATTCAAACTATGGAAATAACAATTACATCTTTTAAAGCTGAAATCCAACATCTCAAGGATTTTTCTCAATCTCATGTTTGTTCTACTTCTACATCTCATCCTAATTTAATACCTTCTACATGTGCTCATAGTAGTGAACCTAAAATCTTACCATTACCTGTGTAACGCCCACAATTACGACATTCTAAAACTACATTAAATCTTAGATAATTATCTGGAAAGCTGCATAGTTTTTTTTTTTTTAATAGTTTGCAAGTTGTCAAACTCAATACAACGTTTAATTAATTCCCACCAATAATTACAACATTACAAAGGGTAGATCAGGTGTAGATTAATGATCAACTATTATTAATCCATTTTCCAAGGTCAATTTTAAATTACAATATGCTAGGGATGTGCCATAAATTATTTTACTTGATTAAATATTTTCCCCTTCTCAAATTAATGTTCAAACCCACATTAATTACACTCTTAACCTCAGCTACTTTAGTTTCATTATTTTACTAGCTTTAATGTCCCTTTACTAAAATGTACTAGGAGAGTTACTTCTTTTTTTTACTTACTACACTAGAGCCCTAAGTGGCCCCATTCACCCATTACACATACATTTGATTTATTTAAAAATTACAAGCCTAATATGAATATTCTCACCTAAAAATTGTAGGGTTTATCCTTGACCCTTCGATCAAATCCATTATGGCAGCTAGATCAAGAATTCCAACATAACCCTAACCATCTTTATGAAATTTTATTAACTCCTTTTTCTTTCTCTAGCCTCCTTGTTTGGTCTCTTTTCTTTTTTTAATGTTGCAGGCTAAAGGAGTGGAAGCCATGAAAGCTAGGAGGGAAGAAATCATGAAGGAATTCCCAAAAATCAAGCTTAGTTTAGATTGAATTATGGATTTGTTATTGCATTGTTTTCTATTAGTGGATTATAGGGATTCTTCCATAAATCTAGAATGTTTACTTAGTTATTTCTTTTGTTTTTGTACTCTACTAGGTAAAACCTTTTTTCCATTTAATCCAAGATATTCCATGCATTTAAATGTCCATATCAATATTTATGAGTTTCGAACAATGAATTTATGCCCTTATGTGATGCAGGGGTCATTTTGATCCGCCCTTCCTACTTATACTCAAGAGCGTGAACTTGTTTTATTACTCCATCCACCCCTTCTAGAGGATCGTCAATTGATGTTCATGCAACATCATCTGTTGTATTTATTTTCACCTTGAGATCCAATGAGACCTAGTACCTTCTAGTTCTTGAAGACAACAACAGGAGGAGAGTTAACTTGATGAGAAAAGGTGATCACTGAAACAATATATAATAGATGTAAAGAACTTCTATATTAATCTACATGACCGTCCCAAGCTACAAAATCCATTCATAAAGCCTCTAGCATTCATACATTCTTCAGTTCTCTTACCATACACCTTTGCCTCCAAATGGAGCTCTTATTCAATATACTCACAAGCTCTTTTCTTCTTGATTGAACATGACCAAGGCAACAAACCAATGTTTCAAGTTCCTTTATGAATGCTCAAGCATCTCTCTACTAGTGTGCAATCTCAACACTCTGCCCTCAAGACTGAACTTCGTCTAAAAGCATCCAACTCAAACTCTTAATACATAATTAGTTGGTTCTCAGGGCATACCAACAGCTCAACAAACCTCCCTTCACAATGGTTGAGGTATTCATGACCTCCATATACTGTCCTAGATCTAGGTTTTTCCTTTATCACCTCGCTTGTATGTTTTTGAAGTGACTTATACAGTCCTAGAACCCCTACACAGTCAACATTTACTCCAAGTCACTAGTAGATTTCTCTCTAGAATCATGGAACACATTAATAGTACTAGGATAGTCATCCTCCAACATCCATGCACAGGTACTTAACTCTACTTCTCCTTGAAGTTAGCCCTTTGAACATCTTATTGTGGACTAACACAGTCCTAGACCACTGTACAGTTTGATTATAACTAGAGGGAAGGAAATTCCCTTGTACCTATGTGCCCAATGTCATTCATATTCAACAAATATACCTAGATAGGTTCCCTCCCATACCTTATTAGTGTATTTTCATCATATTGTGTCCATCTCCTTCATGTTTGCAGTCCTCCTTTCTTGCCAAATGTAGTCCTAAGCCTGTGCAATCATCTTTTATATGATAACAAGGTAATAGCTTCATGCATTCAGACCTGAGATCATGAAAATAAATCCAATATACCCCTATTTTGTCCATCATATCAATCTATCATCATAATTAGTCATGTTATAATGCAAAAACTATGTATGTTCTTTATTTGACTGTGAACTATACATCACTGTTGTATCTCGAATACACAGTCACCTATAGCTTGAGCGACACAAGATCATTCTTCACCAAATTTGGATGATCTTTAGATCATATCAATCAAGAGATATTTTAAAAGTTTCAAGTAATTCTATCCATGGAATAAAAAGATATACGAAGCCCTAGTGCAGGCCCGAGAGGCAACAATTTGTTATAAAATCCAAACTATGCATTTTCAAAACATACAAAAATTACCAATGTGATCCACATCACCTGTAGAATCTTACCATGCTAATAATCAAGAGATTCACATCGTTTGAAGGTCATGGAGGGTTTCTATCTTGCTGTCCTTCCAGGGTTCTTGTGCATAGTCCATTAAAACAAGCTATTTTATGCAAAACAGAGTATAATTCTTCTTTTAAAACCTCATACCTTCCTTCTCCTTCATCTCCACAACCTTGAGAACCTCTATTCCTCTTCATCTCCATCGAATCACCTATGAAATAGGTATTCATTAGCTAAGAATAGACTCTAACAGCCCCTAAACTGACTCCACAATACCCTAACAAGACTTAATCAATATTCTAATCGTAGAATATTAATGGATATCAATCCAATACTTCTTCCAACTCGTGCATGGACTAACAAACATGATGACATGGCATTTGAAGTCCTTATTTAGCCCATATTACCCTTTAAATGCCAAGTCAAGTCACCTTATCAACTTCTTACAAGCATATATTCATTTTTACAACATATTTAACTCTAACACACCTATAGACAACATTTATCATGGTCTTGTATGACCTTATTATGCCTTGGTCCTTGATGCTCCTGCATCAGAGTGCCCTTGAGAGAAAGAATTTGAGCTCCTGTTCAAATGATTCTTCTTCTTTCTTGTCTTCCAATTCTTCCTTGGTGACTTTGCTTGTATAGTTTGTCTCCTCCATCCACCCTTACATTGCCTTTCCTCAATTATGCTCTTCTGACTTGTTCCTTGCTTCATCTTCCTCTTCATGGTCTTGTCTTCAAGTTTACTTCTTGTAGGTACTCTATCTCCTTCATGATGAACATGAAATCTGTTTTGTGTTCATAATAGCCTATAGTCACAGCTTCTTGGTCCTTGTTAAAGATAAATTCACAAGAATTGATAGCCTCCTTTGCTTGCTTTAGCACCCATTCCTTCTCTCTTTCATCCTTTGCCTCTGGCTAGGATTGCTTCACCTTAGAAATGAAATGAAGGTCTTCAATGTTAAAATCTGCCTCCTCAACCTGTTTTGAAAGTTCATATGCCTTCTCGACTGAAGTCTGATTGTATTCTACCACCTCTTCACTTGTATGGTCTTCATGTCTATTTGCATGATCCTCCTTGGCTTGATATATGACTTCCTCTAATGCCTTTAGTTCCTCTTGCATCTGCTCCATACTTTTGTACTCAAAATCACATTTTGGTGCTTCTTCATCTTCAAATGTCTCAACTTCATCATCACATGTGTCTTGTTCCTCTTTCCTCATGAAATTTCTCTTTGAATCATACACTTGATTCATCTCTTTGTCTTCCAAACCTGCATTCACAATATTAACAACACCATTAGAAGTAAAGGGTTGAGGCCATGAAGCCTCTTGAATGTCTACAGAGTGCTCTTCTTCTCCATTTTTGTTTGTTTTTTCATTGACCATTTTCAACTTGGTCATTTTCATTCTTTCTCTCTTCTGATCTGCTTCCTCCTTCTCTAGTTCCTCTTTTCTTAATTGTTTCATTTCTTGCAACTTTTCATGCTGCTCTATCATTGGCAACACCTCTTCTCTCTTCTTCTTCTCAACTATTCTCCTTCTTCTTCTCTCAATTTCTTGATTTCTCTCTGTTTTTGCTGTCATTCTCTGCATCAACTCTTCTAGTATCTTCATTTCTTCTTCCAAATCAGCTCCATCAACTTCTCTTTCATCTTCATCATATATAGTACCTGTTTTGTCTTCATCCTTCTTTGAACTCTAACTTCCTTGACTGTACTCATCTCTTGTTTCACCATCTTTTGAGGACCTTCCACTTTCTATTACTTCATGTTTGATGATTTTTTAATACTGCTCCTTGAAGCTCTTAGCTTGCCATACCTTGTTCTGAATGACCTTAGGTTGATACACCATTTGTTTTTCATGTTTTCTTCTCCATTCATGAGTTAAATTTTGTTTGTACTCATTTCTACTCTCTTGTGCACCTACGTACTAGACTGATTTTATCTTGTAAACTGAATTTTCCTCCATACCTTGCCTTGGTTCTTCATGACTGAGCTCCAGTTTGATGGTCTCCTTCTTGGACTCTACCTTCTCCTCTTTTTCCTTAGTTTTCTCAAGCCATTTAGGCATCACATAACTATTCTTGATCTCTTTGGGTAGTATATACTTCTGATAACCTGCTAATTTATCTTCATTTCCTATTTCCTTGAGCCTTCTAGGCATTGCATGTTCACACACATCTTCTTGTGTTAACATCTTATCATTATCTTGCTCTAGGTCTTCTTTAATGTCAAAAACATCACTCTCATAAATTTGATCATCATATTCAGTTATCATACTTACTTGTTCAATGGCTTTTAGCTTGCCTATATCCTCCTTAATGGCTTCTTGTCTGGATTTACTCTCTTCCTCGAATTCTTCTTCACTTGGGATGCTATCCAATGCATCATAATACTCCATGTTCTCTGTCATGCTTCCCTTGTCATCATGGAAGTATTCATTCTTTTCATATCCCTCTTCAAGCTGGTCCTTGCAGCTGTCTTGTTCATTTCTCTCCATGGGTGCTTGGCTTACACCATCCTTCATATTTCTCAAGCTCTTAAGCTTAACCTGCATCAACAAGTTCTTCATACCTACAAACATAAACACAAGCTTAGATATAAAAACAAAATACCATAGTGTCTCCATGAGTGCTCCTTTTCTTAGCACCTTCCTCTCATTCTCCTTTCCTTCCCTAAGTGCTTGTTCTGGCATTTTTTCTTCTTTCTTGTTCTCTACGATGAGAACTTCTTTCACCTCTTCTTGTTGTTCATTTGGAAACTCTTCTTTCTTCCTCAAGGCATCCTTTCTGTGCCTTCTATCTCTTTTCACTAATGACCTCACAGGCCATTCCATCTTCCCTCTCGATACTAGGCCACTCTTCTTCTGATGGCTCTCTTCTTCCTGCAACTGTAACCACATGGTGGTCACTTTCTCCAAATATCTCTTCACTTCATCTATTTCTTTTTGAAGTGTCAATCTTCCTCTCATCTTCTCCTCTTTCCTCTTTTTCTCTTTCTTTTCATGTTCCTTTTGATAGCTTAGGAACTTAACCAATTCACACACTGCTCCTACCTCCATGACTGATTCAATCACACACTTTACAATATGGAGTTCTCTGAAAATTATAGAAATAAATAGCTTTAAAACATGTGTTTGTTACCTTAAACTCCTTGGTATTGGATCTACCTTTTGTTTCCTGTTACGACTGTCCTTTGATCTCCTATCCTGGCTCTGATACCAAATGATGCAGGGGTCATTTTGATCCGCCCTTTCTACTTATACTCAAGAGCGTGAACTTGCTTTATTACTCCATCCACCCCTGCTAGAGGATCATCAATTGATGTTCATGCAACATCATCTGTTGTATTTATTTTCACCTTGAGATCCAATGAGACCTAGTACCTTCTAGTTCTTAAAGAAAACAACTGGAGGAGAGTTAACTTGATGAGCAAAGGTGATCACCTTGTGATCACTGAAACAATATATAATAGACGTAAAGAACTTATATATTAATCTACATGACCGTCCCAAGGTACAAAATCCATTCATAAAGCCTCTAGCATTCATACCTTCTTGAGTTCTCTTACCATACACCTTTGCCTCCAAATGGAGCTCTTCTTCAATATAGTCACAAGCTCTTTTCTTCTTGATTGAACATGACCAAGGCAACAAACCAATGTTTCAAGTTCCTTTATGAATGCTCAAGCATCTCTCTACTAGTGTTCAATCTCAACACTCTGCCCTCAAGAATGAACTTAATCTAAAAGCATCCAACTCAAACTCTTAATACATAATTAGTTGGTTCTCAGGGCATACCAACAGCTCAACAGACCTCCCTTCACAATGGTTGAGGTATTCATGACCTCCATATATTGTCCTAGATCTAGGTTTTTCCTTTATCACCTCGCTTGTATGTTTTTGAAGTGACTTATACAGTCCTAGAACCCCTGCACAGTCAACAATTACTCCAAGTCACTGGTAGATTTCTCTCTAGAACCATGGAACACATTAATAGTACTAGGATAGTCATCCTCCAACATCCATGCACAGGTACTTAACTCTACTTCTCCTTGAAGTTAGCCCTTTGAACATCTTATTGTGGACTAACACAGTCCTAGACCAATGTACAGTTTGATTATAACTAGAGGGAAGGAATTTCCCTTGTACCTATGTGCCCAATGTCATTCATATTCAACAAATATACCTAGATAGGTTCCGTCCCATAGCTTATTAGTGGATTTTCATCATATTGTGTCCATCTCCTTCATGTTTACATTCCTCCTTTCTTGCCAAATACAGTCCTAAGCCTGTGCAATCATCTTTTATATGATAACAAGGTAATAGCTTCATGCATTCAGACCTGAGATCATGCAAATACATCCAATATACCCCTATTTTGTCCATCATATCAATCTATCATCATCATTAGTCATGTTATAATGCAAAAACTATGTATGTTCTTTATTTGACTGTGAACTATACATCACTGTTGTATCTCGAATACACAGTCACCTATAGCTTGAGCGACACAAGATCATTCTTCACAAAATTTGGATGATATTTAGATCATATCAATGCAGAGATATTGTAAAAGTTTCAAGTAATTCTATCCATGGAATAAAAAGATATACAAAGCCCTAGTTCAGGCCTAAGAGGCAACAATTTGTTATAAAATCCAAACTATGCATTTTCAAAACATACAAAAATTACCAATGTGATCCACATCACCTGTAGAATCTTACCATGCTAATAATCAAGAGATTCACATCATTTGAAGGTCATGGAGGGTTTCTATCTTGCTGTCCTGCCAGGGTTCTTGTCCACAATCCATTGAAACAAGCTATTTTATGCAAAACAGAGTATAATTCTTCTTTTAAAACCTCATACCTTCCTTCTCCTTCATCTCCACAACCTTGAGAACCTCTGTTCCTCTTCATCTCCATCAAATCACCTATGAAATAGGTATTCATTAGCTAAGAATAGACTCTAACAGCCCCTAAAATGACTCCACAATACCCTAATACGACTTAATCAATATTCTAATCCTAGAATATTAATGGATATCAATCCAATACTTCTTCGAACTCATGCATGGACTAACAAACATGATGACATGGCATTTGAATTCATTATTTATCCCATATTACCCTTTAAATGCCAAGTCAAGTCACCTTATCAACTTCTTACAAGCATATATTTCTGTTTACAACATATTTAACTCTAACACACCTATAGACAACATTTATCATGGTCTTGTATGACCTTATTATGCCTTGGTCCTTGATGCTCCTGCATCAGAGTGCGTTGAGAGAAAGAATTTGAGCTCCTGCTCAAATGATTCTTCTTCTTTCTTGTCTTCCAATTCTTCCTTATTGACTTTGCTGGTATAGTTTGTCTCCTCCATCCACCCTTACATTGCCTTTCCTCAATTATGCTCTTCTTACTTGTTCCTTTCTTCATCTTCCTCTTCATGGTCTTGTCTTCAAGTTTACTTCTTGTAGGTCTTCTATCTCCTTCATGATGAACATGAAATCTGTTTTGTGTTCATAACAACCTATAGTCACAGCTTCTTGGTCCTTGTTAAAGATAAATTCGTAAGAATTGATAGCCTCCTTTGATTTCTTTAGCACCCATTCCTTCTCTCTTTCATCCTTTTCCTCTGGCTAGGATTGCTTCACCTTAGAAATGAAATGAAGGTCTTCAATGTTAAAATCTGCCTCCTCAACCTGTTTTGAAAGTTCATATGCCTTCTCGACTGAAGTCTGATTGTATTCTACCACCTCTTCACTTATATGGTCTTCATGTCTATCTGCATGATCCTCCTTGGCTTGATATATGACTTCCTCTAGTGCCTTTAGTTCCTCTTGCATCTGCTCCATACTTTTGTACTCAAAATCACATTTTGGTGCTTCTTCATCTTCAAATGTCTCAACTTCATCATCACATGTGTCTTGTTCCTCTTTCCTCATGAACTTTCTCATTGAATCATACACTTGATTCATCTCTTTGTCTGCCAAACCTGCATTCACAATATTAACAACACCATTAGAAGTAAAGGGTTGAGGCCATGAAGCCTCTTGAATGTCTACAGAGTGCTCTTCTTCTCCATTTTTGTTTGTTTTTTCATTGACCATTTTCAACTTGGTCATTTTCATTCTTTCTCTCTTCTGATCTTCTTGCTCCTTCTCTAGTTCCTCTTTTCTTAATTGTTTCATTTCTTGCAACTTTTCATGTTGCTCTATCCTTGGCAACACCTCTTCTCTTTCCTTCTTCTCAATTTTTCTCCTTCTTCTTCTCTCAATTTCTTGATTTCTCTCTATTTTTGTTGTCATTCTCTGCATCAACTCTTCTAGTATCTTCATTTCTTCTTCCAAATCAGCTCCATCAACTTCTCTTTCATCTTCATCATATATAGGACCTGTTTTGTCTTCATCCTTCTTTGAACTCTAACTTCCCTGACTGTACTCAGCTCTTGCTTCACCATCTTTTGAGGACCTTCCACTTTCCATTACTTCATGTTTGATGAGTTTTTACTGCTGCTCCTTGAAGCTCTTAGCTTGCCATACCTTGTTCTGAATGACGTTAGGTTGATACACCATTTGTTTTTCATGTTTTATTCTCGATTCATGAGTTAGATTGTGTTTGTACTCATTTCTACTCTCTTCTGCACCTGCCTACTAGACTGATTTTATCTTGTAAACTGAATTTTCCTCCATACCTTGCCTTGGTTCTTCATGACTGAGCTCCAGTTTGATGGTATCCTTCTTGGACCCTACCTTCTCCTCTTTTTCCTTTGTTTTCTCAAGCCATTTAGGCATCACATAACTATGCTTGATCTCTTTGGGTAGCATATACTTCTGATGACCTACTGATTTATCTTCATTCCTATTTCCTTGATCCTTCTAGGCATTGCATGTTCACACACATCTTCTTGTGTTAACATCTTATCATTATCTTACTCTAGGTCTTCTTTAATGTCAGAAACATCACTCTCATAGATCTGATAATCATATTCAGTCATCATACTTACTTGTTCAATGGCTTTTAGCTTGCCTATATCCTCCTTAATGGCTTCTTGTCTGGATTTACTCTCTTCCTCGAATTCTTCTTCACTTGGGATGCTATCCAATGCATCATAATACTCCATGTTCTCTGTCATGCTTCCCTTTTCATCATGGAAGTATTCATTCTTTTCATATCCCTCTTCAAGCTAGTAGTTGCAGCTGTCTTTTTCATTTCTCTCCATGGGTGCTTGGCTTACACCATCCTTCATATTTCTCAAGCTCTTAAGCTTAACCTGCATCAACAAGTTCTTCATACCTGCAAACATAAACACAAGCTTAGATATAAAAACAAGATACCATAGTGGCTCCATGAGTGCTCCTTTTCTTAGTACCTTCCTCTCATTTTCCTTTCCTTCCCTAAGTGCTTGTTCCAGCATTTTTTCTTCTTTCTTGTTCTCTACAATGAGAACTTCTTTCACCTCTTCTTGTTGTTCATTTAGAAACTCTTCTTTCTTCCTCAAGGCATCCTTTCTATGCCTTCTATCTCTTTTCACCAATGACCTCACAGGTCATTTCATCTTCCCTCTCAATACAAGGCCACTCCTATTCTGATGGCTCTCTTCTTCTTGCAACTGTAACCACATGGTGGTCACTTTCTCCAAATCTCTCTTCACTTCATCTATTTCTTTTTGAAGTGTCAATCTTCCTCTCATCTTCTCCTCTTTCCTATTTTTCTCTTTCTTTTTGTGTTCCTTTTGATAGCTTAGGAACTTAACCAATTCACACACTGCTCCTACCTCCATGACTGATTCAATCACACACTTTACAATATGGAGTTCTCTGAAAATTATAGAAATAAATAGCTTTAAAACATGTGTTTGTTACCTTGAAATCCTTGGTATTGGATCTACCTTTTGTTTCTTGTTATGGCTGTCCTTTGATCTCCTATCCTGGCTCTGATGCCAAATGATGCAGGTGTCATTTTGATCTGATCCTTCCTACTTATACTCATAGAGCCTGAACTTTCTCTATTACTCCATCCACCCCTGCTAGAGGATCATCAATTGATGTTCATGCAACATCATCTGTTGTATTTCTTTTCACCTTGAGATCCAATGAGACCTAGTACCTTCTAGTTCTTGAAGACAACAACTGGAGGAGAGTTAACTTGATGAGTAAAGGTGATCACCTTGTGATCACTGAAACAATATATAATAGATGTAAAGAACTTCTATATTAATCTACATGACTGTCCCAAGCTACAAAATCCATTCATAAAGCCTCTAGCATTCATACCTTCTTGAGTTCTCTTACCATACACCTTTGCCTCCAAATGGAGCTCTTCTTCAATATAGTCACAAGCTCTTTTCTTCTTGATTGAACATGACCAAGGCAACAAACCAATGTTTCAAGTTCCTTTATGAATGCTCAAGCATCTCTCTACTAGTGTGCAATCTCAACACTCTGCCCTCAAGACTGAACTTAGTCTAAAAGCATCCAACTCAAACTCTTAATACATAATTAGTTGGTTCTCAGGGCATACCAACAGCTCAACAGACCTCCCTTCACAATGGTTGAGGTATTCATGACCTCCATATACTGTCCTAGATCTAGGTTTTTCCTTTATCACCTTGCTTGTATGTTTTTGAAGTGACTTATACAGTCCTAGAACCCCTACACAGTCAACATTTACTCCAAGTCATTGGTAGATTTCTCTCTAGAATCATGGAACACATTAATAGTACTAGGATAGTCATCCTCCAACATCCATGCACAGGTACTTAACTCTACTTCTCCTTGAAGTTAGCCCTTTGAACATCTTATTGTGGACTAACAAAGTCCTAGACCACTGTACAGTCTGATTATAACTAGAGGGAAGGAATTTCCCTTGTACCTATGTGCCCAATGTCATTCATATTCAACAAATATACCTGGATAGGTTCCCTCCCATACCTTATTAGTGGATTTTCATCATATTGTGTCCATCTCCTTCATGTTTGCAGTCCTCCTTTCTTGCCAAATACAGTCCTAAGCCTGTGCAATCATCTTTTATATGCTAACAAGGTAATAGCTTCATGCATTTAGACCTGAGATCATGCAAATACATCCAATATACCCCTATTTTTTCCATCATATCAATCTATCATCATGATTAGTCATGTTATAATGCAAAAACTGTGTATGTTCTTTATTTGACTGTGAACTATACATCACTGTTGTATCTCGAATACACAGTCACCTATAGCTTGAGTGACACAAGATCATTCTTCACCAAATTTGGATGATCTTTAGATCATATCAATGCAGAGATATTGTAAAAGTTTCAAGTAATTCTATCCATGGAATAAAAAGATATACGAAGCCCTAGTTCAGGCCCGAGAGGCAACAATTTGTTATAAAATCCAAACTATGCATTTTCAAAACATACAAAAATTACCAATGTGATCCACATCACCTGTAGAATCTTTCCATGCTAATAATCAAGAGATTTACATCGTTTGAAGGTCATGGAGGGTTTCTATCTTGCTGTCCTACCAGGGTTCTTGTGCACAGTCCATTGAAACAAGCTATTTTATGCAAAACAGAGTATAATTCTTCTTTTAAAACCTCATACCTTCCTTCTCCTTCATCTCTAAAACCTTGAGAACCTCTGTTCTTCTTCATCTCCATCGAATCACCTATGAAATAGGTATTCATTAGCTAAGAATAGACTCTAACAGCCCCTAAACTGACTCCACAATACCCTAACAAGACTTAATCAATATTCTAATCCTAGAATATTAATGGATATCAATCCAATACTTCTTCCAACTCGTGCATGGACTAACAAACATGATGACATGGCATTTGAAGTCCTTATTTAGCCCATATTACCCTTTAAATGCCAAGTCAAGTCACCTTATCAACTTCTTACAAGCATATATTCATTTTTACAACATATTTAACTCTAACACACCTATAGACAACATTTATCATGGTCTTATATGACCTTATTATGCCTTGGTCCTTGATGCTCCTGCATCATTATGGCTTGCTAGTGCTTTCCTCTCCATATTTGTAGGCTCAGATTTTTAATAAAACAAGTTTAAAATTTCTCAATCGTGGATTTTTATTTTTCTGTCGTAAGTGATGAAATTGACACCCAAAGTAGGATAGCGGTCCTAGGAACGTCACTCTACGTGGGTGATGATTCAAAAAACACCGCCTTCCCTGGTTGGTGGTTCAGAGACTGTCATTCTGCACAAGGTGGCGGTCCTATTCTTTGAATATAGAACCATCAATTTTGTGAATTTTCCAAAAACAAGTTTTACAAGGGTACTTTATAGGTTATCCTTAGCTTGAATTTAGATGCCTAAAGTATCTGGTTGAAATTTTACACCATTTATTCATTCCATGCTTAAATTACTAAATTTAAAGATTTTCTATTTCAATAACTTAATAAAGGGAAACTACATAATTATTTTTCTTAAAACATTGTTTTCAAAGGAAGAAGAAATGAAACTTAATCTATTTCTAAGTATCATTGTTTTCCTTTCTACAAAAAAATGCAATCTATCAACAAGGTAACTAATCATTTATCACATCTTTCCACTAGTACTACAAACATTTGTTCAAGTAACTACAAAAAACTTTATTTCACATTCAAATTTGCTAAGAATACATCATTAATTTTTACAACTTCTATGTTCCTCCTTCATTCTTACAATGATATAAACACTTATAATAACAAAGAAATTTCCTTTTTCTTTTGAGCATAGCTCATTTCCTTACAATGCAAAGATTTTTCTTTTCCACAATACATTTGAACTTGATAGAAAAATTTAAACTCTTCTTTTAAATACAATATTACTAGTCTTCCACCTAATTAGGGATTGCATGAAAGATTTTCTCACAAAGAAGGATTTCTTTTGACTTCTCAAAACTTCCAAGTGCCAATTATTCAACAAGAGCTCCACCATTTCTTCACTTTAATCCCAACAACAAAATTTGGGGAAAGGCAACACTCTCCACCCAACCAATAATCCAATAAGGAGAGGAAGCTATCCTCCTCATTTCCCCCGAGCCCAAACCAAAATGCAATAAATGATGGATCCAACTCATAGCAACTATCACAAATCTTCCGCATCACAATACAAAATTTCACAACCATTCCAAAACACATTCAACACAAGATACAATCACAAAAATGAAATTTATCAAAATATAAAAGACTTGAAAATGTAAAGTTAATGGAGCAAGGATCTATGGGGAGATCACTTATGCATCCCAATGGGTTTAGATGCCCACCTTAAAACCATCCAAAACACAACTTAAAATCCCTACACAACTCTTATTCCTCCCTCTATATCCTCTTATACATCGCACATTATTTTATGTCTCCCTACAATCTCTTATGTCTCGCTCAAAGTAATGAAGAAAGAGATGCAAGCATTTTCTTATCCAAGGTGGGGCACCCAGCCAAACTCCCTTCCAAAACATGAAATAAAATATTATGTCTCCCTACATATAAAATACTCATAGTCTTATCCTACACCATACTTAGTCGTTTTACCTAAGACCCCAACAAACATACAAACCATTCACTTAAATACAAATATACACATATAAAAGAGAACAATTAAAACAAGGGTGTAGTTCCTACCTTTCCATGGTAGAAATTGATCAAGAGTCACACACCAAGCTCCTTCGAGATCAATCTAACTCCAACAAGCTCCAAAATTTCAACAAGCACTCCAAAACTCTCCAACTCCAAAAATACAAGAGCACCAATGAAATGAAGTAACCCCCAAACAAACAATTAAACTTGCATATATATAAAAAGGGAAAAGTAGAATGAGGTGTCTCCATAAAGGATCCCATATCACTCATTCTCAACTCCACATCAGAAGTCAAAATACATCATCAATGCATAATAAATTTGTGGTTGAGAGGGATGACAAGCCTCTTACACACACAATTCAACCTCACACCCTCTAAGGACAAAATTAAAACCCATGTAAGAAAAGTGCAATAAATGTCACTTTTTGTCTTACAAAACACATAATGGGGTCTATTTTTGACCCCAAAATCCATAGGTAGGGTTGGTATATAAAATTAAGAGGTGTGCGACAAATTTATCTTGTCCCACAAGCCTCTAAAAATGGCCCTTAAGCCCAAATTCGAAATTCCAAGGTAATATAGAGTATACAACACTGAAAGTCACATACACTCAATTTAAATCACAAAATCTAAAAGATCAACTACTCCAATAAATGAACCCTTTTTTCACATCCCCAAATAACTTAATAACATGATTAAATTAATTAATAAAGGCACATCAATCAACAATGATTAAATAAATTACATCATCAAATAAATCACATACTCTACGATAAATAAAAGAAAAAGGGAAGGAATAGAACACAAGCTCATGGTCACAATGAGAGGTCATCCTCTCATGGGAACCCCCTTAAAAAAATAAAACAAAACAACAACATTACAGAAGTTGTCTTGGTGACCGTCATTGTATCCATCTAGTATTCCGCTATGGTTGGTCTCTAATCCCCTTTTGATTATTGTGATATAATTACCTACAAGATCACACAATACCTCTTTTGGCCTTGTGACCGCATCAAATACATCAAGGATAAAATGTACACGTATCAATCAATAAACATCCTCATATAATTAAGTTATCATATCAACTAAACAATGCTATTAGTTGTCTAAATTTTCAAAACCATTTCAATCCTACATTTTTTAATCAATATCAAGAAAATCACGAAATTAGTTCAAATGCTAAATCATAGTAGACATGATGAGAATTTTGAATGTCAGTAATATATGTCAACACATCACCATAATCAATATAAAAATGTCTCTGTATGCCTCTAAGAATATACAAAAATCCTACTATGAATCACAATTCATCAATAGTCAAGATATCTCTATCTCTAACATCATGTTAAACCAAAATGATACAATAATATCCATGTCTATAGTCAATAGTAATCAAAATAAAAATATAATAAGTGTCAAAGAGGAGTGAGCAGTACATCCCCCTCCCCTTAGACTCGAATTCCTTCTGGAAGTCACTGAAATAAGAATAGAAACTAGACTCGTAGTAACGTAATACCCTCCCATGTAGCAAAAGTCTCATCATACATGTCCCACTGGAATCGCCCCTGATCAATCTCTCAGCCTCAAAGGCCTAGGACCTCATGCACTCTAAAATATGAATGGTCTCCACCATCATCTTCCCTTGCTCCTACACCTACAATGCGGTCGAATCCAATACATGAAATGGATTTGGGATATATGTCCGAAGAACAGATATGTGAAACACATCATGCAAACGAGACATGTTGGGTGGAAAGGCTAGATGATAAGCTAAGGGACCGATCCACTCAAGGATCTCAAATGGACACATGAATCTAAGAGACAACTTAGAGAATTTTTCGTAATGGACAGGAATCTTATGAGTTCTGACATTAAGAAACACCTTCATGCCCACCTCATAAATACGATTGACTCTCCTCTAATCTGCATACTTATTTTGCTTGTCATGTGCCTCCTAAAACCTCTGTCAGACTTAAACAACATGTTACTCTATGTCTTGTAACAAATCCAATCAAAGATATATTCTATCCTCCAATTTGTCACAACTTAACGATGTCTTGCACTCTCTACCATAAAGTTCCTGGAAAGGAGTCATCCCAATAGAACTCTAGAAGTTGTTGTATGTAAACTCCACCAAATAAAAGTAATCCTCCCACCTCTACTGATGATCCATGATGTACATCCGAAGCATGTCCTCTAAAATCTAATTTACTTGCTCTATATGTCCATCTGCCTCTGGATGATAGGATGTGCTGAAGTTGATACTCGTCCCAAGGGCCTGCTGTATGGTAATCTAGAAGTGTGATGTGTACAAAGGATCACGGTCACAGATGATCTTCTGTGGAATCCCATGTTGTCTAACAATATCATCTAGGTACACTCTCGCTACTGCACTATATGTATAGGTGGTCTTCACTGGAGAAAAATGATCTACTTTCGTGAATCTATCCACCGTGACCATGATGGCATCGTGGTGGTATCTCAACATCAATATCCCTACTATGAAATCCATGGAAATGGTGTTCCAGTTCCACTTTGAGATAGCATGTGGGTAAAGAAGACCAACTAGATGTTGATGCTCAGCGTTCACCCTCTGACATTCTAAACAATGCGACACAAAATGAGCTACATCTCTCCAAAGACCTCTCCAATTGTATATCTGTCTCAAGGTGGCACGCATCTTCTTAACCCCTGGATGGGCTGAATAAGGTGAATGATGAGAATCTACCAAGATATCCAGCCTCAAACCCCCATCCCTATGTACAAATATCTGGTCTCTATTCCTGAGAAGTCCATTTGACTCTAATGTAAATCCATAAAACTTCTTCTCAAGGGGTATCTAAGGCTTATAGTCAAATGTCTCCGTCTACTCAGAGTGTCGGTAGCAAAATACTTCTTCCCCTTCACATGTTCTATCTCCATGTTGTGCTCGCATAACAACTCCACCCAATGCCACTAATGAGCGTTGAGATTGGGTTGCTTGAAGAGGTAATGTAAGCTCAAATGGTATGTTATGAGAATAAATCTCCTACTAAGAAGGAAATGTCTTCATCAAACCAAAGCATGCACAACTGCTGCAAGATCAAGGTCATGAGTCAGATAATTGAGCTCATGATCTTTGAATTTTTGAGACTCAAATGCAACCACTCAGCCCTCCTGCATCAATACACCTCCTATCCCTACCAAAGAAACATGTTTATAAACGAAGAAATCTCCATACGAATCTAACATTGCAAGAATTGGTGCTGACGTAAGACATCCTTCAGTGTACTAAAGATCTTCTCACATTCGTCTGACCAAACAAACTTCTCTTTCCATGGAAGGGAAGTGATGGGGAACCCAATTTGAAAGAAATCATGAATAAATATCCTATAGTAAACTACCAATCCCATGAAACTGCGTACCTGGGTCACACTAGTTGGCATGGGTCAATCCATAATAGCTCAAATCTTATAAGGATCGATGGTGATACCCTCTCTAGAAATGATGTGACCCAAGTCTCCACCTCTGACTAAAAGAATGCACACTTCTACGGGTTCCCGTAAAGTTGTTGCTCATAAAAAAATTGCAAAACCTGTTGAAGGTGATCCTCATACTCCTCACACATCCATGAGTAAATCAAAATGTCATCAAGAAATATGAGCATGAAGTGATATAAGAATTTCTGGAATACCCCATTCATCAAACTCATGAATACTGCGGGGGCATTCAAACCAAAACGCACTACTATGAACTCGTAGTGGCCATATCTCATACAGAAGGTTTTCTTCTGAATATATGCCTCTATGATCCTCAACTGATGGTATCCAAACTCAAGATCTATCTTAGAAAATATTGTGGCCCCTTTCATCTGATCAAACAAATCATCAATATGCAGAAGATGGTAACGATTTTTTATCGTTACTTTGTTTCGCTGATTATAATCAATACACAATCGTAGAGATTTTTCCTTCTTCTTTACAAACATCACTAGTCCACCCAAATGGGAACAATAGGATAGATTAGGAATTTCTCCAGAAGGCCCTCAAAATGCACCTTGAGCTCACAGAGCTCAGGGGTAGTCATCCTATAAGATGCTCGTGAGATAGGCTCTTCTTTTGGAACTAAATCAATGTGAAAATTTATCTCACGTGGGGGAGGTAACTGTACGTACCCAAAATTGTCAGGTATTGTACTACCGAAACAAAGTAACAGGTGCCCCAATGATGATACAGGTATCCTCGCAAGGTTTTCGGGATCTAGAAAAGATCTCCAAGTGTGCGTTAACATCCCGCATGCCCCGCTTAGCCCCCACGTGCTTTGTTTTTCCCTTTTCCCCTCTTTTCTTGGCCTTTTGCTCCTTAGTGATGAAACTGCCACCTTGTCTGGGTGGCGGTCTCATGAACGCCGCCCTGAACAAGGTAGCGGTCCTATAACCGCCGCCCTGCTCAGGGCAGCGATCCTTTACGCGTTCTCCAGAAAGCTCTTTTAACACGACTCATGTAATTTCAACGTTTTACCAGCTTTCTTTTACCGCCATAAGCTTGCATTTATGATTCTGGTTCCCTGGAATAGTGTTTTGCCATTGTTTATAGTTTAAGAGTTCTATTTGGGTTTTACCTTGGGTAAATGGAAATTCCATAAATAGTTGGCTTGTGCTCAAGCAAATGGCCCCTCAAATTTTCCTCTGAATTTCTCTTTGCAATAGATTAGTCTTTCATTTTGTTTAGAGTCCTTAGTTTCTTTCATTGCATGCTTAGTTAGTGTTGTTTTGTTGTTAGGAAGCC